>JASJET010000114.1:90000-687500 GCA_034092305.1 Diaprepes abbreviatus
TTTACTTGAGTATTAGTTTTGTAATGATTAAACCTTGTTTATTTGGGTTTATTTCTATAAATTATTTGACTGTTAGCTATTCAACTGAAACTGGCACTAATTACTTATGTGTCTATATCTATCATAAATGCTCAGCAACCGAAAGTAAAAAAATTCAGAATTGATACGTAAAATATCAAAAATATTTTGTTAGCTGACTGTTTCTACCAGCATACTATTGGTGCATTCCGCCTTCCTAACTAATGGCTAATTAAAAGAAATCATATTATAAGAGCTCACATCTGTTTTTTATTCAAGATATTTATCTAACCACTCATTAAAACGTCTCCACTCAATTTATATTAAATAATATATTTTTTTTATATATCTTAGTAGTTGAAAACTTATACCCGTACAGATGATACTCTCATTAATAATGTAGAGTTCTGAATGTCTTTTTGTCACATATACCGTCTTAGTAATACAATAAATCGAAAGACAGAGGTAATCCCATAATTTATCAATATGAATTGCTGTCATTTGACAAAACAATAATAAACGAGCTTGCTTCGTGGGTTTTGTGATTCCTATAAACTTAAACTATACAACAGCAAAGCTAAGTAGATCAGCTTTAGGGATAAATATTGATAAGATAGAAAAACCTTAAAATTTGCTCTAGCTTTGAATTAATTTTCAAGTGTTTTAGATGATAAATAACAAGCGTAACTTTATTAAATTGTGGATTGTGGATCCCTAACCTATGACAGTGTAAATTTCAAATTTTTTACTTATAACGAATATCTCAATATGATATTGAAGGGTTCTTTTTATCCTCAGGCTACAGTCGCCAAGAGGTAGTCTCGGGCAAAACGAATTAACTTGAGAACAGTACAACTTATTGGATGTTTCATTCCTTCTATGAACCCTTCGTAGAATTATAGAACTATTTTCTATATTTAGAAAAATATAGGTACTACTTTGGAGAAAAAAAAACTGAACGTTGAGGGTAAAATCCATCTTAAGGAAAAGTGATTTAAGGTCTCGAATAAAGTCGAATAATCCCGAGAAAAATCGCATACAGTCTAGTAAAATATGAGACAAAGCTAAATTCTGAATAAATCTGAATAAAATTGATCCGTTTGTTTAAAGCTGGCTCCTAAACCAATAGAAAATTTCTAAAGTAGGCGTGTACTAAATGGGAATAATTTAGTTCATTGAACTCGACGATTATAATGTAAATTATAAAATAGAGGGACCTGATTTTGGTGGAGAACGATCAAATAAAATAAAATATAACAGGGATGATCGCACTTTTGTATGACTTCCACCGTCGAGTTCTCTAGCAAAAATAAGAATACAATTCAGTATCCTAATATTCCTTCAGCTCTAAGACCAGGCCCTCATAACGAATCTTTGCCTATCTCAGTGCCCCCAAAAACCAATATTCTAGAAAATGAAACAGATTTGAAAGACCGTGAGTCACAGCCTGGGCTATCAAATTATACGTCCACCGACGATAAAGAATTTTCAGCTAATTTAGCTCATCGACGACGTCACATCTTTACTCATGCGGAATTAAATGATGTCGTCCATGATTTGGAGTTACCTCAGAGTAAATTTTAATATCGTGAATCCCGCCTTCATGAATCTCTTAGAAAAGGGCCGAAAAATCTCATTCTAGGATCAGGCAGTCAACCCTGAATTTACTTTTCTCAGAAGCTGAAAGTATAGTGTTTTTCCTTAATTCAAATGCATTGATGATAGAACCCAGACAAATGTGACTAGTTATAGACTCATCAAATACAAGTTAGGAAATTGTTCTGTTGGCCAATAGGAATAAGTAACCATCAGTCCCAATTGCATACTCTATGGATATGAAGGATACTTACAAAAATGTCAGATCCCTGATAAAATCAGTTATTGTGATTATGATTAGCAACTTTTCGTTGTTTTTACCCTACTCACGGAGCTGCAAATAGAGTTCTCAAAATACTGCTACTTCTAATGTGAATGAACGGCCGAGTCGGAGACAAATTTTACATCGTATGGAACTGGGCTCTGCCAGAAAGTGTTAGTAACCCTGGTCAGAAAATTGTCACTAAAAATCCTTTGGTTCGAAGGAAAATATTTACTTGCCGCCTTTGCACTTCAAACTCCGACTGATCAAACAGTTTTTAAAAGCAATTGGCAAGAGGGACGATGGATTACAATTTTTGAAAAATATTTTCTCTTCTTACTCAAGCTAAAATCAAGGAATGAGTTTTCGTGGGCCCCCAGGTAAGACACTTTTCCAAGACTCGACATTTATTGAACACTTTTATCGAAAAAAAAAACGAGCTTGGCTTGCATTCTATGTGTGACAACTTTTCGAGTAACAACAAAAGTAATGATTCTGTCGGTAATGTCGAGTAATTATTGTAAGCGTACAAGGCCATGGGGTGTAATTTGTCTTCAAAAGTGCATTTCCTGCACTCACACGTGGACTTCTTCCCTCAACATTTCGGCGCAGTCTCGGACAAACATGGGGAACGATCTCATCAAGACAGCACTACGTTCGAGAATGAAGTGGAATGCGAACATGTTGTCAGACTAGTACTTTTAATATCTAAAATAATACTTTTCACCCTCTCACATCAAATTCAAGACTATATATTATCGAAAAGTGATAAAAATAGGGGCGGGGGCTCTCCTGAAAATGGTGGGCGTTGAAAGATCACGGATGTCATATTTGGATTCAGGAGGTCATTTTACGTAGCAATCAGCAGAAATGGTGTCAGGACTCAAAAAAATATTTTTGCAGATCCGTTTTATTAATCTGTTTTGTATTGATAATGATTTTTGCAGAATCTATCTCAAAATATTTAACCAAAACGCGAACAGAAAAATATATTTAAATTCATTACTTGGCCGATTTGAGTAAAATTTGGTTGTCAGTTATGCATTGTCTGTATTTTGTTTTGTTTTTATGACTTTTAGTTTGGATTGTATTTCTAACCGTTTTCAAGTACAAACTGAAAGTTTGTTTTAAGGCTATGAGCTTACACATGAACTATTAAGAGTAAAATATCGCTACACTATTTTCTACCTCAATGAATGAATATTATAAAGTAGTGGTTGCCAAAAATTTGGGATTTCGCCTCTGCTTAACTAGAAGATTGCGTTATTATTTTTAAATTAAGCAACATCAACAATTTTTTTCTTTCCGATGCTTAATTCTTTAATATTTTGCTGGAGCTTCAGATCATTTCTTATAGTGTCGCTGTTTATCCCAAGCGAGTTCTACAACACCATATCTTGACGTTTCTGCTTTTTGTCTATGAGTTGTATTTTCCTTAACTGTAACCTCCGATGGACGCTTGATTTCTCTAATATACAGGGTGTCCAGAAAAATGTGTAAAATCTCTCGGATTTGAAAAAAAAAAACAAGTGAAAGGAATATTATAATTTCATATAAACTTTTTTCGTAGAGGCCGCCTCTTCGGAGATATAGGCTCCCAAAGAGATGTTAAGTTTTTACACATAATTATTGAACCACCAGGTATATTTCAGTTTTTTTTATTATGAAATATCCAGATATCTTTTAAATTACTATCCAAGAAAGTGTTGTTAATTACACACAGCTGCAGGGACGGGCTAGCTGTGACACTCATGACCACATTTTTACTATTCGGTAAAAATGAAGAACTCTTAACTCATCTCGCTGATCCTAGTTGTTTTTGCAAAAACGTCATTTTATATACATAAGGTATTTGGCGTGTTTCGATAAAAGATACATGTTCCTATCAAATGTTCAACCTTGAACTTTATGATAAAAAGAAATTCAATCCAAATTTAGAGCTTACCTCTTTAGTTAAAAACATCTAATTCTGTGAATTGCTGTTCGACCTAGGTTTGCAAAAAATGTGCGTTTAATTTTATCGGAACCAAATACAAAGTATTGTTGCTGCAAACGTTGCTAACTACGAAAGAAATAAATATCCTGAATTTTACAACTTGTTAACTTTCATATCGCTGACACATTTATTCTTTACTTGGATATTAAGTTATTTATTTTTGGATTTCGTTGTGAAATTAACTGTGAAATAATTCGCATACACATTTAATGAGTACGCAGATAAGTAGCTGATGTATGGTCTTGCATCTTGAAATGCTTTGGAAGCCAGGAGGTTATATCAAGACAAATATCCTAATCGTAATCTTCCAGATTAGAAAACATTTCAACATAGCTGACAAATTTCTTTATAATTTTAGGAAATTTTGGGAAAAGAAGCACGATGCTAGTCGGGGAAGAACAGTACATACGCCGCAATTAAAGGAAAATATTTTAAATGTTGTAGATAACACTACTTCAACGAGCATGGGAAAATTATCAGCGCAATTTAATACGTCGAAAACAATAGTATAAGAAGTTCTTCAAGAACAGCTGTTATATCCATATTATTTGAAAAAAGTGCATGAACTCTTTCCTGAAGATTTTCCCCTTAGAATGCAGTTTGTAAAGTGGCTATTCGATTCGCAACAAAATAATGTAAACCTCATCATCAGCAGTATTCTCTTCACGGATGAAGCGGCGTTTACCAAAAATGATATCATAAATTTACACAACGCACATGTATGGGCTGATGAAAATTCTTATGCAACTATTGTTTCGAATTATCAACATCAGTTCCAATTAATTAATGTCTGGGCGGGAATCATTGGCAATTTTTTGATTGGACCATTCGTATTACCGGCACGACTCAATGGAGAACTTTATTTGGAGTTCCTCTGGAACGCTTTTCATGATTTAGTAGAACACTTACCACTTGAAACCTTCCGAAACATGTACTACATGCACGATTGGATACCACCTCATTTCAGCGTTATCATGCGAGGGTACCTGAATAACATCTATCCTAACCGTTGGATAGGTAGAGGAGGACCTATTGCCTGGCCTGAATAACATCTATCCAATCCGTTGGATAGGTAGAGGAGACCCTATTGCCTGGCCTCTTCGATCTCCCGACCTAACGCCGTTGGATTTTTACCCATGGAGACACCTCAAAATCCTGGTGTATTCCACTTCAGTCGATAGTAGGGAGGAACTTCTACGGAGAATCACGGTTAATTGTGAACAAATAAGAAATAATGCTGAATTAATGTAGCGGGTACAGCAGTCTTCAATTCGTCTTGCCCGCGAGTGTGTCAGACTTCATGAAGCCCATGCTGAACCATTTTATGAAGATTTTAATTCAGCAGTTAGTTTAACTTTTTATTGAAACTATGGTGACAGGAGAAAATTTCTCTTTTTCATATTAAACCCGACTGAAATTAGGGACTAATAATGTAAATAAAAAGACGTTTTTTCGAAAACGGTTAGGATTAGCGACATGAACAAAAAGTACTTAATTTTTAGTCAATAGTTAAAGATATGTAAAAAACGTTGTTCACAATTCTTATCGTACAGGGTGTAAAAAAATGGGATATGAGTGTCACAGCTAGTCCATCTCTGCAGCTGTGAGTAATTCACAACATTTATTTAGATAGTAATTTAAAGGGTCTTACCTGGTACACATAATAATGATTGATATATACATGGTGGTTCAATAATTATATATAAAAAACTTGAGTCTATTGCAGCTCTTTGGTAGCCCATATCTCCGAAGAGGAGGCCTATACGAAAAAAGTTTATATGAACTTGCAGTGTTCCCTTCACGTATTTTTTTCATATCCGGGATATTTCCCACATTTTCCCGGACACTTTGTATATACGTTACTTGATTCACAGTTTTAAACATTCTGTGAATATAAATGAGGACAATTTGATGAATAAAATTATCAATAATTTGTTTTCACCACAGTTAAACAATTTTTTATAAAATGTAATGGATATACATACATACAATTGTTTTAAAAACATGTCGTTTGGAAATATAAGAATATATATTTGTGTAAATACACACGTCTGTTTTTCTGTTGGAAACCACAAATACGCTGAAAGTAATGCTTGTACAAGCATATTAAATTTAAATACGATGCAAATTTTAACGTAAATATGTTTTAGGAAAACATACCAGTATTGTAGTTATATATTACGCATATCCAAGTATTCAAACAAGTTCGTGTCTTGTTTTATTAAACATAATTTGCTTGTGTTTATTTAAATAGAATGGGATAGCTTAATGTGCAGTTACAGGGCCAAATGCAACACTAATTACCATTTCATTTAGTGATGCGGTTATCCATAAAGGGAAGTTAATATTGTTTTCGAAAATACACCTTTGGCAAATAATGGCATTTTCACCAACGTTTGATACATGGCATAGTTCTCCAAACAGTGCATATTTTTTTGACTAAAACAAAGGAATTTATGGCAAAAATTGACAATTTCATTTTTAAAATACATATTGCAAACAAGTTGTTAGGTTATAAACATATTAATATTAAAGTCATAGGAAGGAACTGCTTTTTCATATTTTTTGGCAATGGAAATATTTATTGTCCTATAAAAACTAAAATTTTGAAATTTATTTGTGGTAACGTAGCGTGCATTTAAATAAATCGAAAAATGTTCATTTTAATTGAGTTTTTTTTTCAATCCATTTAACCAATCTAATTTATTGCGCGACATTTTATGGTTATATGGTAATTAAAAAGTAACGCTTATATTAATATTTGACGTTTTTTTATTTATGAGTTCGTCAGAAACAGTTTGTGTTTATTTGCAGAATAACATTTGTGTGTAATTTATGATGGATATAAAGGCACAGTTGGGAAAACAAGGCGAAATTTAATTGTCAGAATGACATGAAAATATTTAAATAACTAAAGTACTTAATTTAATAATACATAAATATAAATCTGAAACAATCAGTTGTAATCTAGATTGATTAAAAGGTAAATGAAACTGCAATCTAAAGACTAAAAACTAGGTAATTGTTACTTATAATATTGGAACACTAAGAACAGAAGAATACCTAAATGAATTGCACAAGGAAATATCTCATATTAAGAGGAATGTCCTTATGTGGCTTATACGAAACAAGATTACCTAAAAAGAAATGCACCATTGTCAAATCTGGCCCCATATTATACCAAAATAATAGCTATATAAACAATACATAGGAGAAGTAATACTGATTAACGAAAAATTGAAAAGCCAAATAACAAAAGTGAAATCAGTTTCAGAGAGGGTTATTTATATAGTAATAAGATCATCAGATAAATGCATGTTAAAAACTATATCGATATAAACATCTACAAGCTTTCCCTTCCCTAGCACGGTTGTGACGATCCCGGGGTTCCAGTCAAGTTGGGCATATCTTGTGTTGTCTTTTATGTCATCCGTTCTTGGAAGGTCGGTGGTTGTGGAGGAAGTGCCGAAAGCCGAAGATAGAGGCTTGCCTTAGTCGAGTGATCAAGTGGTAGGGGATCGCCATAAAAATCCCTCCAAAGACACACTAAGACTGAAGAGGCTAATGACTGCGTGGCCTAGGGAGATTTAGGTTCCTACTGTTCGAACTCCAAGAACCGGGCACCTCTTGGTTTTAATAATGCCTTCTCACAGCATGCGGGTCACTGCTGTGGGCAACTGTTTTTTTTTCTCCGCCACTTATGGAACTTTTATGAGTAATTTAGATTTTCCTCCTTTAAGAGGGTCCTTAAAAAGCCTAGAGTTGAGTCTTCTATTATGTTCGAAGGTTCATTTAAGAATGTGTCTCCTTTCCTACTTCACAAAGTACTAGAGTCTCATTTTTATACCTTTACTAATGTTAGAAATCTAAATCAGGGCTCATTGCTAATAGATGTCTCTAATGCAGATCAAACACGAAAAGTTAATGCAATAAAAAAGCTTCATACTTTGAAATAACTTTCCTCCCTCGCTCTTCAGAAAATTATATTAAAGATATAACCACTTGTCAGGATTTCTCCAATTGCGCAGAACCACTTCTCTCTCTCATAGAATCATAGAATCCATGCTGGTTGGTATTTGTTGAGTGTTCGACAGTATATTCTTTCACCTCTGAGATGTTTCTCATGTTAGAGACTTGGGCATAGAGCCAATAGCTGTCCTTCATGTGATCGTCCAACCCATGAGGGTACTACTTGTAATCCTCTCCCGATGTGTTCTAACTGCAATCAAAATTACTCCCTCAGATTTTTTACAGTTGAAAAAATATCTTATTTAGAAGCAAAAAGAAAGTTCATATCATCCAATCCTTCTTTCGCTACATCCTTCAGTACTACAGGAGCAAAAGTTTTAGTAGACAAAACGCTTCTTAAGTAACCCACCAAAGAAAAGGAATCTATTTCAGTTCGATGTGATTTAAATTTAAGGAGGGATTCTGACACGAAAAAAATTCTACTCCCTTTGCTTCTTTTAAATTTTCCATAGCCCGCGATTTTCCTCCTAAATCTTCCTCACAATTCATTCCTCCGTCGTCTCCTTCACATTCTTCATTCTCATCCAAACATTCCTCTCAATCTCAATCCAAAACTTCCCATCATCACTCTAATTGCTCCCAAAGTACTTTTTCGGGGAGGGAAACATCATACTGATTCGAGAGGGCAATTAATTCAATTTCATACAGACGATTATTCGCTAATTATTCTGAATGATGGCTCTAAAATCTTTATTAGTTCTGCTTATGGTTCTTTATCCGTGATGGACCTAACCGAGCATGGTTGGCCAGTATCAGTGAGAACCATTGGATGATACTTATAAACCCAACCAGTTCCCAATTTTCGGCAAACCCCTCTAATGGCATTTTCATATACAAAATCAATCTTTAACTTACACAAAGCTGACAGGGATGCTTACAAAATTCACTTCAAATGTCTAGACATAGCAAATCTTGACAACTTCCTCATAAAAAACTCAACCTATCTCCAGTCCCTTGGTGGTCACAGGAGTGCAGGTGTGCATTAATTAAAGGAAAACAGTGCTAAATTGATTTAAAGATCACCCTATCCTTATCTTAATCTTATTATTTTTAAAGGATCGAGAGCCCTAGCAAATAAAGTAATTCAATAATCCAAAAGGAGATCATACAATCAATATATGTCTACACTTGTTGCTAAAACCTCATCTCAAGAGGTTCGAACAAGATAAGTCGTCTGAAAGGAAGACCTCAAAGGTTAATACATAGTGTCCATACTGATGAGGGTTAGATAAGTAATAATAATAATATTCTGAAACTATATGCGAAACATTATAATGATGTATGTAGCTTTGTTTCTTTCAACAATAATTTTAAACTGATTAAAATGCCTTCAGAGAAATCTGCAATAAATTTTAGTTCACATGGAAAATTCTCACATAATCTGGCTTTTCCCAAGAGATAATTAAATTATTTTCTACAAAGGAGAGAAGGAAGACATTCCTATTTAATACTAATATATAAATCAAGAAAGGTTAGGTCCTCAGTTGAAAGCTATCGCCCTATATATTTAACTAGCTATCTTAGTAAGATTCTTGAGAGAATGGTTAATTTCAGACTTATGTGGCGCCTGGAAAAAAATAAATTATTGAATCCCAATCAGTTTATATTTAGAAAGGAATTTTCAACTATTGATCATATTATGGGTTTAAGCTTGACTTTTTATGACTGTTTTGTTTCAAAAACCACCTATTAGTAGTTTTTCTCGACCTCTCTCATGCATATAACTCAATATGGATACAAGACTTTTTAAAACATGATTCAACTGGGCAATTAGAGGAATCTCACAACCTTCATTTCAAACTTTTTATCGAAAAGAACCTTCCAAGTTTGGATATCAGGCTGCCTATCGAACATCTATCTATTGGAGAACGGTCTGCCCCAGAAATTTTCTTTGAGCCCTTCTTTTTCGTAATACCAATAAATCCTACATTCCTTCGAACGTTTCGTACCATCTGTTTTCTGATGATTTGGGAATATACTACTCATCTTCTCCTAGAACTAGTCAAAGGCTTTTTCCAAAACTGCCTGATTTCCTTTTCTAGATAGTCCAACAATCATGGGTTTACCTTTTCTGGAAGAAAATCTCCGTGCACACATTTCCGTAGAAAAAGAAATTATTCTGGACTACAAAATCTTGAACTGTCCAATTCCTCAATAACAAATAACATATCAACTAAATTTCTAGGGCTAACTTTGATAATAAATAATGGAAAGAGTACATTAAATATTTATAGGGAAAACGTGGTAAAGTTATCAATACATTAAAAATGCTATCAGGAACGTCTTGGAGCTCAGACTCCTACTCCTTCTTAACTATTTACAAATCGCTGATAAGATTCAAATCGGATTACGGTAGCCAAATATAAATACCATCTCGTCCATCATACATTAATTCCCTAGAAACCGTCCAAAATACTGCACTAAAAGTCTTAGGAGCATTTATTACCAGCATCATTTCTAGTCGAAACTGTCTGAGTCGGATTTCCCCTCTTCATTTTAGTAGATTATCCCTCTTCCTTAGATATGTTGCGAAACTCTGATGATAAATGGTCGATAGCCGCAGACTCCTTAAATTCAATCCATAAATTAAATTCATTTCCATCAACACATCCCCCTGCAGGTAGAATACACTATTTATTAAATAAATATGAAGTGAAAGGATACGCTATTAAATTTATGTGGATCCTTAGCCACATAAATATAAGGAGCAATGAAGAGGCGGATAGGCTGGCAAGATGAGCTACCGTTTCTAGTAGAAACAACATCCACTATTATAAAGACCTTCATCCTATGATTAATGAATGTATTCTTAACCTTACGGAAGCTGATTGGGATATTCTAGAGAGCAACAATAAACTAAGAGAAATTCTACCTAATACTCATAATAACTTTTTAGATATTAAACTTCTATGAAGGGATCAAATAAAAATTTGTTGTCTACTCATAGATCACTATCGATTTACTTATGATTACTTTCTTTCTGGCAACAACCCTCCTCTTTATAGTTCCTGAAATACCATCCTTACAGCGAAATATACATTTAATGAACGTGAAGAATAAAAAAAGAGTCTAACAAAATCATTTCAACTGCTTCAATGGCTGAATCCCTCCCAATATTAATAATCTGAATAACGTTATTAAATTTCTAAAAACAATAAACATGTATCGTAGGGGTCGTCAATTGGTGCACCGCGGTCCGGACCGCGAAGGGATAGACGCCTCCCCCACCCCTCGACAACTCGGTTTCGCTTGCTATACTGTACGATCGCCCCCACCCCCTCTAAGCACTTCGAATTTTAAAAAAATAGGTTCTCCTCTGCGTGTTACATTAGGATCGTGAATGAGGTTGGAACCTTCCCCCTCCAGGTCGACAACTCGCTCTTGCTTGTCATATTATACCCCTGGTACAATAAGCATGTTGTGATACATCCTACGTTCCTATTTTGGCATACAAATTTGCTTTCAAATGTTTTTGGGAATTTCGATTGTAACATTTTAATCATCCTGACCCCACTTGAAATTAACTGCCGACCCCTGATATACAGCATAATCTACTATTAAACTTTCAATTTGTCTCAATTTAAGTAATACACTAATATTGTAACGCTAAATGATCAAAGTTGCCGATACGTCAATAATTATAAATTCTTTGTCTTTCTCTGTAACTAAATCATTAAGTAACCCTGTTTAAATAAAATATCATAAAGGTTAAAAAGTTTTGTTTTTTTTTGTCGGGGTTTTATGAAAATGTCCTTTTTATACAACACTGAAAAAAAGTTTTATTACAGTAAAATCAATTATTTACAAAAAAATAACAAACAATAATACGAATTTATACGACTTGTATGGGACCTAATATTTACATAAGAGAAAATATCTCCTTAGTATCAATATTTGAGGTAAAACATTATGCCCGCGTTTATAAATATTATAAATCCAAATAAAAATACTACGTTTATTTTTTAAAAATGGTGTGTTTGAAAAACACAAATGTTTTATTGCTTTCTTTCTATTTTTTACGAGCGCATTAACTGAATCATGATGATTGGAAACTTTACAACAAAGCTAAACAGAGTTAAAGTACTCCGAGATATCTACATTTTCCATAAGATGTTAATAGAGTTTACGAAAATTGGTCGCTCTATCCCTATTTTGCTCATATATAACAACTTATATGCTTCTCAAGAAACAAATCAAATCAAATTTGTAACAATTTACATACTTTTTTTACAATATGTTTTAAATATTTTAAATTGCAGATTTTAAAACAAAAAATATTGATGATTTAATTTTCAAACAGAAATTAATTTTTCGGGTTTAATAACTTATATCTTAAAGCAAGCTATCAAACTAAACACAATATAATGTGTTCTTTTTGAAAAATCACAATTTCAGTCAGAAAGAAAGAAAAAACGGATGAAAGTAGAAGTAAATACAAAACGGCCCAAAGAGCATTGCGAAACACAATAACCCAAAAGGAAAACACAACCTGGGAAAGAACCTGTACCAGAATAAACGCACATTTGGGGGGTAGCAGAAGTACCAAAAGCTGGAAAATACTGAGATATCTTCGACAAGAAAAACCTAAAGATATCATTTCACCGATTGGTTTATCTCAATGGGATGAATACTTTTCAAAATTGCTAGCAGAAGAAAGAGCAGAATACCAACAAACAGTACAAGCTGATTCCGGCGTGCACGTACGCACCATAGCATCTCCACTAAGGATAGATTGCAAAGAAGTCAAGCAAATATGCCAAACATTAAAACACCGAAAATCACCAGGTCCCGGAAATATCCCGTCTGAGCAACTTAAATACGGTACAGAGAAGTTATACAGACAGTTGACAAACTTCTACCAAAAATGTATAAACGGAGAAAAGATACCTGAAGAGTGGAAAACATCCACACAAAAAAGGAAGTAAAGACGTCTGTGATAACTATCGAGGAATTGCGGTTCTCTGCACAATCTCGAGAGTGTATGGGAAACTAGTAAAAAGAGGATTGAGAGCGAATACTCAGATATGGAGGCCGAAGAACAGGCTGGATTTACAGCAGGTAGATCTATTGTTGACCATCTCTTTACAATAACCCAACTCATTGAGAAAAATCAGCACGGAACCAAGAAATACACCTGCTCTACGTGGATCTCAAAAAAGCCTATGACCTAGAAAATACAAATATAAATATAATACTTATCAAGGCTATTCAAGAGCTCTATTTAAATAATACAAGCAAAATAAAGAAAGGGCATAATATTTCAAGGATTCACGATTAGCAAAGAGCTCAAACAGGGATGTTGTTTGTCTCCAACCTTGTTTAAAATCTACTTGGAACAAGCGTTAAAAACATGGAAAAGAAAGTGCGAAAATAAGGGTATTCCACTAAACAATTCCATACTATACACATTGTGTTTCGCAGACGACCAAATAGTTCTGGCACAAGACTACGAAGATCTAGAATACATGGCTCGTAAGCTAATAGAAGAATATCAAAAGTGGGGGCTAGAAGTTAACATCAAAAAAACGGAATACAGATGTATTGGGGACAGCAACAAAATTTGATTCTGGAACAACAGCAGCAGGAAATAAATCATTGTGAGAAATAAAAATATCTCGGAATGCATATAACCAACGACGGCAAACTTGACGAAGAAATTAAGCATAGAAACAACCAGGGACGACAAGCTATTAGACAGTTGAACAGCATATTGTGAGATAAAACAATATCCAAAGAAAACAAACACAAAATCTTTAATAATATTGTTTAAAGCATTGTCACCTATGGAAGTGAAGTATGGCCATTGAAGGAAAGAACTCTAAGAACACTGGAAGCTACAGAAATGGATTATTGGAGAAGAGCGGCTGGAAAATCCAGAATGGACAGAGTCAGAAATGAAAGAATTCAAGAAATTATGGGCGTTAAGTATAAGATAACAGAAGATATTAAAATCAACCAACTAAGATGGTACGGACATGTTCAACTGTTCAAGGAATGGACGATACTAGACTTCCAAAAAAAGTTTTAAATTGGGCATCACAGGGAAGAAGAAAGAGAGGTACACCCAGACTAAGTTGGAGAGAAGGAGTGGATAAAGATATAAGACTAAGAGGAATGGATGAAAACCTATGGACAAACCGAGATCAATGGAGACTGGAAATCAGAAGACGGCGTAGAACGTTATAAACTGATATATATATATATATATATATATATATATATATATATATATATATATATATATATATACAAACCGAGATCAATGGAGACTAGAAATCAGAAGACGGCGTAGATCGTTATAAACTGATATTATATATATATATATATATATATATATATATATATATATATATATATATATATATAGATATAGAAAGAAACCTATCCACCTTATTTAAATGGTTGTTTATATGTATTATCCTTTTTGGCAGAGAAAAGGAAAGAATTTATCCGCTTCTCTCTCCATACGCAGTTCCTCGTGGTCTCGCCAGTTTGTATATATTCTTTTTCTTTGCCTAAAAGGATAATACATGTAAACAACCATTTAAATACGGCAGATATATTTCTTTCTTTCTTACTGAAATTTAGATTTTTTTAAAAATTCGTGCTCCCGTGATTCATAGATGTCGTTCGACTGGTGATATTTTCATTCTGACATCGAAGTCGAAAGGTCGCAGGTTTTTAACATCCTGCCGATATACCTTGGAATTTATATTTCATATAGCATTTGTTTCCTGCGAATGTTGCTCCCTGTTCGATACTGCTACACTGACGAGACCATAAGGTTGTCGAAACGCGTATGGAGAGAGATCCAGAATGATATTTGTATGAAATAAATTATTTGTGTATGTTCTTTCCTTTCGTCTACCTGAAGGGAAAATATATATATATATATATATATATATATATATATATATATATATATATATATATATATATATATATATATATATATATATATATAAACCACCATGTCTTGTGTTCGTTTCAATGTTGTGCCCAGCGAGTTTAAAAACAATAAAATTTTAAATATTTAGTTTGTTGATAATCCGGATACACGTCAAATTAACTATTAAAAATCAAAATGTACTGCCATTTTTATTGGGTTGTGAATTTTTCGTTTACTGTTACAACTGAGTAATACAGGCTAAGCCATTAGTAAAGTATTTAGGTTTAAATATGGACCACTAAATTAAGTTAAATTTGCATTCTAAACCTGTTAAACAAAAATGTACGTAGATATCCCTTTATCTGTACATATTAGAATCCGAAAGCCAAACGCTTTAGGAATCTAATATGTAAGGATAAAAGAATATCAAGAAACACAGCAGCACATATAACAAAGCAATATATTGATGTTTATTGAAATACATGTACGCTATATACAGTAACATATAACAGAAAGTCATCACTGAAAAACTTTTAAACAGCGGAAACAAGAGATCTGCCATTAAAATTTGTTATCCTATCAATCCACTGCATAATCCATCCAGTCAGCCAATTACCGTAAAACTTCCTATCCTGAAAACTAAATTTGAAAGAAAACCTGAAACTCGTTTGATGATAGAGGAACTGCATATGATCAGGAAACAAAACGAAACGCCAGCTAGAAGGCATCCATTAACGACACCGGCAGAACTAATATTCAATATTTATTATATACTTTTTTTTATTTTGCAGAGATTTGTAAAAACTTGAAGATTAAATATACGAAGATCAATTGGTTTCACATGTGTAAGTTCCAATAAATAGTAATAAATTATAATCAGAATAAATAAATTTCTAGGCGAACTACACTGATTGACATTGCTATGCCTAATAACAACCTAAGACCAAGATACAGTGATAAGATCGCCAAATACAGAGATCTGGAGGCGCAAATCCGCCAACAGTGGGCAATGAACGGCGTCCACACGATTCCCATAATACTATCAACAACTGGAGTGATACCAAAGAACCTCCTGCAGAACATCAAGAGACGGGGCCTTAGTGAGCATCTGTATAAACCGATTCAGAAAGCAGTTCTCCAGATAATTTATGAATGATTTTAAATTGGTGGGTGCCAGAAATAGACTGGAACTAATATTCTAAATTGTTGAGGAGTTTTTCTGGCATATAGGAATGCTTTTTGGCCTTGATAAATGCCGCAACTTAAACACAACTAGAGGAAAGATACGATCGGGAGTATTTGAGATGCAGAATGGTCAAACTATAGCAACAATGAAGGCAGAATAGACTTATAGATACAAAAAAATTTATCAAAGAACTATGAAGACCTAATTAGCCAAGGCGTTCATAAGACGGGTGAGGCAGGTACTGCGAACTAGCCCAACCAGCCAAATCTAGTTAAATCGTTGAAAATCTATGCCTGCTCTGCAATCAGAAACTCTTTTGGATTTCCAAAATGAAGCAGAACGAATATAGAAAGTCTGTAGAGGAAAGTCAGGATATTCGTGATAATCACATCATTCATATAGTGCAAGTGCTATGCTACCAAGATACCCCGGAGGAAAAAGATTGAATTTAATTAATCACTAACAAACCTACGCTCATATTTTTTAGGTAATACTATTGAACAGATAATGCTCCTAAGATACCACGAATTCGTCGATATTGGTAATCAGTTGGATCAAAAACTAACAAACTTACTTTCATATTTTCATAGCCTAGGAGAGTCGTCTGTGCTGCACCGAACAATATGCTAGACAGAAGGTTCAACACTATCTCTATTGTCTTTTCATCACCAACCAGAACAAGATAATTTTCAAGGTTGGCCACGAAACCCCCTTCATGGTTGACACCCAAATGAGGGCAATCAGAAAAATTGTGACTAAGTAGCATCGAACTACTAGTTCAAGAAAAATGTTCCCTGAAACCAAAGGTTTCTACTAGCTATCCAAAATCAAATCGTGCCAACGAGAAATTATCTGAAATACATAATCAGAGACCTCTCGATCCAGAACAATAAATGTCGATATAGATGTCAAACATCAGAGACAACCCAGCACACGCATTTGCTACATTGGAGTACAAGGAGAGGCACGATTCAGCAGTTAGATTCATCCCTCAAGAGTTGGTAAGAATATTCAAAAAGTTGTAGATAGAGAAAGTGCCATATCATAAATACACGGCAGATCCTATACTATAAAGCAACTAGTTTAAGCTATACTGACCTCAGACTGTGCTTACGGATCATAAAGTTGCAAATAACAGATCAGATCTTAGTTTAGTAGATAAAACATCATAGCGAGCGATACTTATAGAACCTACCATGCCCAACAACAATAATCTAAGGAACAAGGATAATCAGAAAATCGCCAAATACAGAGACCTGGAAATACAAATATATAGACACTGAGGAATGAATAGCGCCCTGACGATCCCCATAATTCTATTAACAACCAGTGTAAGACCAAAGAGTCGGATCTAATAAAAGGAATGAAACTTTAGCGAGCACCTGTACAAGGCTATGTAAAAGGGAGTGATACTTAGACCGCTCGAACCGTCTGGAAGTTTATGGGAAAGGCAGAGGACCATAATGTTACCTAATGTCCAACATCATGGAAATAATCCTCACAGAACTCCCTCCTTATGCTTTTTGAGTATATCTGGGATGAGTGCATGTTCCCCTAGAACCGTTAGGCTATGTCAATAGAGATTTATTTAAACTGTACAGTGTAATGTTCTGTTTAGCGTCCAATACAGCTCAATAAGTTGAAATGTTACAGTTAACAATTCTTAAATATAAAATTTAATTTTTACTTATTTTAATAAAAATTTCAAGTAACTTACAAATTGTCATTTCTCATCATTTTGATCAAGTTGTGTTCATAAAAACAACTATTTTAGACTTGGTTGTTTGATACTATGATTTTCAGAATCCTCTGTATTACTAGGAGATCAAATACTTTAAAATCAATAGCATTTTATAACTGATTACTTACAATGAATATAAAGGGTTTTTGAATGAATATATTACAATAGTATTAGAAATGGAATGAATGGCAGGTATTTTGCATACTGAAAATCTGTAGTATTTTTATACTGTACTTATAGCCATGCTTCAGTATTTCAAACGTACTTTAAGGTATTTTATAAGTAGGAAATAATTACTTAGATTTGAACTTATGTGTAAATCAATAAATAAAGTATTTATTTATAAAATTATTTTTCTCTTCTATTACTCTGGTACTATTATTTCAAACTTTTATTTATTATTATGATTTACAAGCCAAACGGCTTCGCACTCCCTCCAGGGAATATTGACTCATACCAGGTACAGAAAGATACCAAAAGTAGGAAGCTCTGTGGGAACCCTTTCCATGTTATCGGGTCCTAGGTGATGTGGTCTGCTGTATTTCCCATGAACTTTCGAACGGTTCGCGCGGTTGCTAGGAGAGTTGCTTTCTGCATTGGTTTATTCCTATGCTCACTAAGACCTAGTCCCTTGATGTTCTGCAGGAGGTTCTTTGGTATCACTCCAGTTGTTGGGAGTATTATGGGAATCGTTTGGACGCTGTTCATTGCCCATTGTCTTCGGATTTGCACCTCCAGAGCTCGGTATTTGGCGATCTTCTCGTTATATTTTGGCCTTAGGTTGTTGTTGTTAGGTACAGCGATGTCGATTAGTGAAGCTCGCCTAGAAATTTTATCTATTAGTATAATATCTGGTCTATTATGAGCAACTGTCTGATCCGTCAGAACCGTTCGGTCCCAATATAATCTGAACTGGTTGTTCTCAAGAATAAGCTCTGGATTGTATTTCCAATAAGGCACTTTTCCTACCTGTAATAGGTTTAAATTCTCTGCTAACTCCTGGTGGAGTATCTTAGCGGCTGAGTTGTGTCTTTCCTTATACTCGGTTGCGGCAAACGCCTGGCATCCTCCAGTTATGTGCTGGATTGTCGCTGATGTTCGACAGCCATATCTGCATTGGTCATTTTCTATTGAGGGATCTCTAATGATGAACTTCCGATAGTTATTTATTATATTATTATTATATTATATGAGGTGTATTGTAGAATGAGAACAGGATTTAGATTTATTTATCGGTCCTTACAGATTAATAGATGGCAATGGATAAGTTAAATTTTTAGGAAAAATAGTACAATTACAAATCTAGCATAGGGATTGCTATTTGTTGAAGTTTTATTTATAACGAAACTGAAATCTTGCTCTATTTTTATTTTTGAGCCACAAATAAACCTTAAGATGTTATAATTAGCAATATATGCAACAATAGATCGACTTTCACCGTTACCTATTGCCATTTAATGAATAGTGATGTCTAAAATTGCATTTTTTCACAATAAAATATTTAGTTATCTTAAAGATACGGCGAATATTTCTTATACTATGATATCGTAAATTTGCCTTAAGAATGTATGCTATCAAGTTTTGCTTCTTCCTACCGATTATAACCTATTTAGAAAAAGAAGTACTCCTGAAAATCATGTAAACTTCAATTCTTAGATTGTACCTTTAAAAACCACCGTAACTGCTAGGAAACTGCATGTTTTAGAACAGGTTGTTAGAGACAGCATTTATATAAAAATCCATAATCAGAACCTCAAAACAATATTTTAAAACAATACGCTAGTGACAATGAGACACATACTAACAGAACCTTCTGTAATAATTTTGTATGTCTCGATCTCAAATTCACTTGAAATTTGTGGGGCATATTCAGCTTTCACAAGATATTTTAATTAAAAATTAGAAACATTCTAGAAATTACCGGGGTTAAATTATTTTTACCAACAAAAGATAGCATTTTGGTTCCAGTGGCAACTAATAACATCGCAGGCATTCCGATATTATTATAAATTAACACGAATGGATCACTCGGGTCAGTTTACAACGTATTACTATTATGTTATTTTTTTCTATTATCCTTTCCATTTAACTACTTGTGTTATGCAAATTGATACTACCCTTGATATTTCAAAGCTATTGACTCTATTCCGCAAGTAGACTTTTCATATTGGCGATAGGGAAGTCCAACATAGTGCATCGCAGGTTGCAGTCATTTCCAGTTTATTAAATCATCAGCCCATGCTATTTTAAAATATGAGTGGAATTAATTAAAAACAAATTTTTTAAGAAGTACAAAATATCGTAAAAGTAGTTTAAATTATATTATCGGTTAACAAACCGATCTACTTGCTAGATGAACTTGATCGGTTTTCTCATGGATTTCATTTCTTAACAATAGCTAAAATCTAGACTTTTGAAACTATAGAAAGAATTTTCAATTACTATTAACTTAATAACATTCAATTTACTAAATATTCTCTTTTTATTTTGGCAATCAATATACAAATTTCAGCCTTGTTTTCCAATTGTAATTTTATATGCACCATTAAACCCAAATGTTATTTTGTAAATACAGAAAAATTGTTTTTGACGAATTCATAAATTAAAAAATCGAATATTAATATAAAAGTTTGTTTTTAAATTCCAAAAATTAAATATTGTGCTATACGTTATATTCGTGAAAAAGAACATTTTTTTATTTATTTGAAATGTATGCTGCAAATTTCAAATTTCCAGATTTGATAGTTTTTATTGGATAAAAATTTTTTCATTTAAAATATTTTTTTTTGATCCAATAAACAAGTTTATACCATTTATCGATATGAGCTAATTCGTTACCCATTCAAAAATATAAGAAACATGTCAATACTGTCTATCCTACTTTAACAGATCCTAATAACTGTTTTGCTTTTAATAATATTAGGTATCTAGAAATTAAAAATTTTCACAAATGTCCTCATTTTTTAAAAAAAAACTTGCAAGTTAACCAAATAAAGTTTTATAGAATTCTTAATAAACTTTTTACTAATAATTTAAATGCATGACACAGGACCGGCATAACCGAATCAAAAATTTGATTTTTTGTAATTTAAGGAAAATATATTAAACCGAGATTAAGCCTGTTTTGCCATACATATATAATAATAATAATAATAAGCCTATTCTTGAGAACAACCAGTTCAAGTTATATTGGGACCGAACGGTTTTGACGGATCAGACAGTAGCCCATAATAGACCAGATATTATACTAATAGATAAAAGATCTAAGCGAACTACACTAATCGACATCGCTGTACCCAATAACAACAATCTAAGGCCGAAATACAACGAGAAGATCGCCAAATACAGAGATCTGGAGGTGCAAATCCGAAGACAATGGGCAATGAACAGCGTCCAAACGATTCCCATAATACTCTCAACAACTGGAGTGATACCGAAGAACCTCCTGCAGAACATCAAGGGGCTGGGTCTTAGTGAGCATCTGTATAAAGCGATGCAGAAAGCAAGTCTCCTAGCAACCGCGCGAACCGTCCGAAAGTTCATGGGAAATACAGCAGACCACGTCACCTAGGACCCGATAACATGGAGAGGGTTCCCACAGAGCTTCATACTTTTGGTATCTTTGAGTACCTGGTATGAGTGAATGTTCCCTGGAGGGAGTGCGAAGCCGTTTGGCTTGTAAATCATAATAATAATAATAAATGGCGACAGAACTTCTAAAAATGTATCGCCCTTGTCAGCATTACGCGCTTGAATTTAAAATTTTTTTCACAAAAATTAAATGAGCGATGGCACGAACGCTTTTGGGGATTTCTTTAGATGATCGGTATAATTCTTAAGTCTTATCAAAATCGGCGATGTCAAGGTTGCGACCTCTCCTTGTGAGTAAAAAAACCTTATACTATAAGGGTAGACATACTCTATTTTAACAAGCTTGAAGATAAAGGACTATCTCAGATTGTAAGGAAATACCAGAAAAGGGTACTAGTCTCTCCCACGGCAGAGCACTTCTTCCTACAGACCAGTTTCGAACTAATTGGTTCTATTCTTTTAGTTGGGTGTATTGTATAAATAAATTTATTTTAGAGAAACTATTTTAGTTCTCAACCAACTGAAAAAACTCAGGGTAGGCGTGCTTTGTTCTAATACTCTTAGAAACAAAGCACTATCTCAGATTGCAAGGAAATACCTGAAAAGGGTGAAAGCCACTCCCATGGCAGCGTATTGCCACCTATAGACCAGTTTCGAAATTCTTGGTTCTCGTCAGTGCAGGGTAAGCAAGCCCATGTAAACATAAAAAACAACGAATCCTTTAAGCAACTTATATCTGAAAAAATTGGAAGTCTAATACAGGCAGCGCTATCTCCTAGCAGCCCATACAATCTGAATATTTAATCTCGTAGAGATATAAACAATATATACCAACGGTGAATAAAATATTCCTGAATTGGGTATGTAAATACATTTATATTGGATTAACTATTTTACCTTTCAATCAACTGAAAAAACCTTATACTGTAAGGGCAGGCATACTCTATTCTAACATTGTTAGAAATAAAGCACAATGTCAGTACGCAAGGAAATACCAGGAAAGGATGTATGCCTAGTGTGCTGCTATGGGAGAGGCTTCAACACTTTCCTGGTAATCAGCGATAGTGTTTTGTTTTTAATCCTATTAGAAGAGAGTACGTGTGCTTTTATAGTACATGGTTTTTTATTTGGTTGAAAGGTAAAATAGTTTCTCTAATATAAATATATTTATACACACAACTGCAGATATATTGTTGGAATGTAATAAACCTAATTATGACCCAAAATTCTTCAATATTTACATTTTTTGGAGTTATGGATAATTTATTTTTACAAATAATGTAATTAAATTATATAATAATTGCGACAGTTGTTGCTTTAATGCTTTAGGCTTCCTCTGCTTGGAAACAAATGTTCAATATATCGATTTTTTGTAACCTAAAATAGTCCTAAGAAAGTTTACTTCCAAAAAAAAAAAATAATAGTATTTTTAGATAATTTTACACTATATCCCAGGCAACAAGTTGGCGTCTCAAATACGTCATTTTTTGGTAATTTTTCGGACATAGAGGGCCAAAATGGTGACGTTCCGTGTGCGGTCGTGTAAGGTCAATTTGCCACAGCTACAGGACGTCTTAAGGAGCTTAAAATTGACTTCTTTAAGACAACTTATTGACGAACTTTTATAGTTTTCATTGACGTCTTATGGGTTTTATTACGTGCATATATATTCGTCCTATTTTTTAGCCACTTTAAAAAATCAACTATATTGCTTAAAAAAATGTGCTAATGATCTGAGCAGAAAACCTAAAAAAAATAATTTTATAAAATTATTTCAATTTACGGTATGATATGCAAATAATATTATGAAATATTCGGGATATACTTTATTAAGGTTGATGAGATTGATAATTTTATCAACCGATTTTTATGAGTTGCAGAAATGGCCACCGATATATAATAAAAAGTCCTGCAAGTATTAATATTCATATTTTAGTGCGATTTACCAAAAGAACTTTAAAAATTAGATTACTAAAGATAACACTATTTCTAAATAATGATACTTCTTTTTTTCGAGTTGTCAGCTTTGTTGGCTAGACACAGTAGATAACCCACCATTTTGAAAACCAAAACAAATATCTAAAACTCAACGAGAAGAGAAATTATAAAAAAAAAAGAAAAAAATTGTGAAAAATATTTTGCAGCATTTCTTTTTTAGTTTAGTAACTAATTTACCATGTCTAAAATTTCAAAAATGGTTGGCTTTGTTAGCACAAAACACAATTACAAAACAAATTAGCATCTATTAATTTCATTTGTTGCCGGATTATCGCCGATTAGCCGATCATATTTCGTACGACTTCACGTATTCCAATTTAATTTTCGAGGGAATATTTGAAATTTACAGACGAAATAAAATATTATTTCGATATTCGTCTTATTTGTGAACAGCGGTTTTTTGAAGTTTTAATAGAAGAGCTTTTCCACGGTGTAACTGTAAAGTACACAGTTACATAATTAATTTAATCATTGCTTATGTCTAGAATTTACAATAATCGATGGCTGTCAATATAAAAAACCAATTATTTAAACGAACTTAATGCGATTAGAAAATATATGATCAATATTCTTCTTTTTTTGTAAGTATTATTTACAAAAATAAATTGAGAACGTAAAGTCTGGAAGAAATTAATGATTTAAAAAATACTGTTTTTTTTTTTTAAATTGTGTCAACTATCGACAAACAGTTATATTGATATGTAATGTATGCAATTGAAAAAATGTTCAGAACTCAGGAAATTGTACAAAAAATTTGAGAAACTATTTAAAAAATCAAAGTTGATTATAACACATCTTCTTTCGAGTCATCCTGTAAAATTTAATATATTGGAAAAGAAACCAAAACACAAAGTCAACGTGTCCGATCGATTTGTCAAGATATCCACCGTTTTTTAACCGACTTCTAAAAGAAGGAGATTCTTGATCCGCCGATTATGTATGTTTTTTTTATGTATGTACACCGATTACTTCGGAACGGCGGCACCGATCTGAATGAATTTTTTTACGTTACGTTCAGAAAGTTGCTGTGGTGATTCCATATTTTTTTGAATGAAATTGGTGCAGAAAAATCCAAAATGGCGCTGACAATATGGCGGCCAAAAAAATTAATTTTGTCTGATTCTTTCCAAAATTGGTATGGAGAAATTTTCGGGGCCGTATACAACGGATCAGAAATTATTTAACAAAAAATCAATATAGCGGATCCAATATGGCGTACAAGAAAATTTAATTTAGTCCGATTTTTCTCCAAAATTGGTGTGGGGAGTTTTTGTGGTCGCGCATAACAGATCCAAAATATTTTTAAAAATTCAATATGGCAGATCCAATATGGCGGACAAAAAAATCAATTTTGTCCATTTTTTTCCAAAATTTGTACAGGGGAATTTTCGGAGTCGCACATGACGAATCTAAAATTATTTTTAAAAAATTCAATATGGAGGATCCAATAGGGCGGTCAAAAAAATCAATTTTGTTCGATTTTCTCCAAAATTGGTATGGGGTAGTTTTCGGGGTCGCACATGACGAATCTGATATTATTTTTAAAAAATCATTATGGCGTATCTAATATGGCGGATAAAAATTTATTTTGTCCAATTTTTCAAAATTGATATGGGGAGTTTTTGGGATAGCACATTACGAATCTGACATTATTAAAAAAGAAATTATATATGACAGATCCAAGATGGCGGATTAAAGAGTCTTCGTCTCTCGATTTTAAAATATTTTTTGAAAAACTTAATCTGGCGGATTCAACATGGAGTCCTAAAAATTTTATATTTTTTCATTTTCTCCAAAACTGATATAAGGGGTTCATGAGGGTGTAAATTATGAATTTAATGGTATTTTTTCAGGATTCAATATGTCGAACTAAAAATTTTACATTTTTCGATTTTGTTGAAATGTGGGGCTGAATCGCTTTTGAGGATGTAAATAGCAAATATAAAATTATTTTAAGAAATCTAATATATCAGATGCAATATGACGGCCTAGATATTTTAAATTCCTGGAGTTCATCCAAAATTGGTACTAGGGGGCTTTGAAGGGTTTAAATTTAGATTAGAATAAGAGTTTAAAATTATTGTTTTGAAGTTTAATATGGCGGATTCAATATGGTGAGTTGAAAATTTTACCTTATTCGCATTTTTTCAGATCTGGTATTAGGATGTTTTCGGGGTCATGTATTACGAATATGAAATAAATTTTTTACAACTATTAGGTTGATAAGATATAGTATGAGGGACTAAAAATTTTACATTTTCAGATTTTGTCTAAAATTGTAATTGCGGGATTCATAGGGCGTACACAAACTCAATATGCGGTATAAAATACTGGCCTATATTACCAATCTAAAATTAATTTGAAAAATAAGATGGTGGGACTAAATATTTTTTTAACACAATTTCACTAGTACTTGGAGAACTCTAAGAATCAACGAATTTTTAGTGGTTCCTTTTAGGGTTATTTACAACTTTGGATAAAATGGGTACTTTTTGCCACCTTGGAGTCATTGCGAGGTACACTAATCTCGATTAGTACTTGGTTCAAATAATTTATGAATATCATAATGAATTCAAAACTAAAAATCGAAAAATAAAATTTTTATAAAAAAAATTGAACCGATTCCTAAATGTGCGCTAAAAAGTGAAAAATAACTAAAAAAATTTATATGAAATTGCAATGTTTGAATTCGGCGCCAAATTATTTCTACATGAAACAGATAACTACAAATTTATACAAATTATGGTAAGAAAGCAATTACAAATAAAGTATTTTTTATCTGTTTATGCGAATTACATTTTGTCATGTATTAGTTTGGCGCCGACTTCAAAAATTTCAATTTCATATTAAAATTTATAGTTATTTTTCACTTTTTAGCGCACTTTTAGAAGTCGATTCAATTTTATTTGTAAAAATTTTTTAAAAAATGAATTTATTCCGGACTTTATGTCCTCGTCGTATATAGACTACATTAAATTAATAGTGTTAACTTGAATGCCTAGTGAAATCGGAAGTAATATTTAATTGAATTATACATCAGAATGTTTATTACTTCAAAAAAAAAAAAAAGAAATAAAACATTTCAGGTTGATAGCTTGCTCCACTTCGGTGCAAGTGCTAGCGCATTCCGCATTGACAGAGGACATTAAATATTTCTATCCGATTATTTTATTTTAGCAGGATAACAATTCAAACAAATTTAACCCATTTGCGAAGTAAAAGTTTAATGAATAATCCAATTTTACAATTTGGCAGAACACTTTATCTCTCTGTAACTTACTTTTCCTTCAAAATTAGATTTGTAAATAATGTTAGCGCAATGCAGGTTGTGGCCTAGAAGTTAATTTTATTAAACACGCAGAGCCATTTCCGCTAAAACAATACGTTACTTGTAAGTTAATGTTGAGAACTTAGTTTTCGTATTTATATAAAAATGCTTTTAGTCCTAATGACTTAAAGTCGTTAAAGTAGTTTTCAAACATCAATCTACAACATAATTTATTTGGATAAACTCTAAACAAAAGCGAAATAACTTTTAGATGGAATCTTCAGAATGCAATTCTTTCCATGTTTAGTATCAAGTTTGGTTTTGCTATTTACGGAATTCCAGAAGTTCGTTTAATATTTGTTAATTCGAAAATGAACCGACTCGTAGACGAGACTACAACAGGGGCGGATCCAGCATCACTCTTTGGGGGGGGGGGGCGGTGATATCACAAAAGTACGCGAAAGCAAGTTGCCGATGGGGGGGGGGGGGAGACACCAGCAACATTCCCATTTCTAGTGTAAAAGGCAGGGTTGGGATTATTTTTTTGAATTTGAAGCTCTTGGAGCAGGAGGGGGGGCGATCACATGAAAAACAAGTTGCCGACAGGGGAGAAGATGCGATTCCTAGTATAAGAGGCAGAATCGGGTATATTTTCTCGAATTCAAAGCTCTTGGGGGGGGGGCTATCGAAAGAAAAACAAGTTGTCAACGGGAGGGGTTGTGCCAGCAGCATACACATTCCTAATATAAAATGCAGAATCGGTTCTATTTTCCTGAACTCAAAGCTCTTGAAAAGGGGAGGGGCGATCGCATGCATACACATTCCTATACCCTAGTCAAGAACTAGAGAGAGTAATAAAACTGTCACCGAAACCTCCAACGTGCCTGCTCCAACGCCGCAGGTAACTGAGGACTGCCGTAAATCTAATTATATTTAATTATATTTAAATATTATAAGCTTTTATAAATTTACTGCAACAATAAAATTTCTTATAGATCAATTTAATTTCTGCCAGTGAGCAAAGTACACCTTACAGTGATTACAGTAGTGATTTATCTTATTTGCGCTTGTTTTTATATATTATTTGAGATTAGTGAGATACCCAAAAGATATGGCTTCCACATCTATATTTATTCCACAATCGTTAAACCAGGGCCTTTTTACCTCAACGAAAAAATTATTACGATGAATGTTTATGCTGCCATAAGATATCAATATCTAGATAACAATGTTAAAAGCTCTGTTGAGATGTGCTCCAATATGACAGGAGTTGGAAAATTTACTATGTCTGGAAACTGAAGAAGAAAAAAACGACTAGAATTGCTAGTACTCACAAGCTACATTCGACCATAGGCAGACGAAAAACCTCGTTGGTTGGAAGAAGAGATGTAAACTGCAATAAAAGGAGTTGTTCAAACATTTTATTATAAGAAGCAGATCCCAATCGTGGATAAAATTCTAACTAAAATCAATGAGGATCGGGATTTACCTGAAATTAAAAGAACTGAGCTCTGGAAATTACTCAGAGAACTTAATTTTTGCTGGAAAAAACCAGATAGGGAATCTGTTTTTATAGATCGTCCGGAAAATGTCCGTTGGAGAAAGAAATATATCTTTCAAGTGAAAGGTAAAGTTGCAAGGAATAACACAACTTAAAAAATTAGTAATTTAATTGAACTTTTGAAAGATTTTTTTGAATAAAGTTAGTGCAGAAAATTGAGAAAAATCCATATAATAAAAGAATAAAAGAAAATGTGGAAACTCGATCTCATGATCGGTGAGACAGAGGAACCAATTATAATTAATTTAAGCGAAGATAGTTTCACCGACTTTGATTACGAATTAGATACGTAATGTTTACCAGCATGAACACACTTTATTATTTACATTTTCTGTAACATATAAAAATTAATTACATTTGAAACCATTTTTAGTGTTTAATTTTAATTCTGCAGATGGTTTAAGAAATAAATAAACTGAAACGTCAAATATCCTAAAAATATTTTTAATTAATAATAAAATGACCGATAGCCCCAAAAAAATTTTTTTAGTATTATATGGATAAATTTATTTTATTATATATGTTTAACTTCTTGTATTTTTGACAATGGGTATTTTGTAAGTATTTAAATTATAACTTAGATTTTTTCGCGTGAAAAACGTTATGTTTTACTCTGAATGTGCCTAAAACGATTTCTACGCCAAAATTAAAAATAATAAAAATACAGTTGAGATTTGTGTTAAATATGTAAAAATTACCTATTTTTTCTAATGTATGTGAATTATTAAGAAATCATAAGAAATAAAATATTATTATAAAAACTTTTTATTTTAAGTTTATTATCGAAATAATATTCTATGCCATAAATACTTAGTGATAAAATAAACCTCCTTCCGACGCCCATGACAAGAATTAAAATTCTTTTTAACACTTCGCACATCCAAATATCTATTGTTATCCAACCCAAATAGTCCATTATTATAGACCGGTATTTTTGATTTTAAAATTTCTAACCCATTTCAATGAAAAAAACATGTGTCTAACAGATTTTGCCAAAGACATCGGACTAAAAGAACACAGGTAGTTTGTGAAGAAAAAAAAAGGGTAAAAAATGATTTATTACTCTCTCTAGTTCTTGAATAAACTATAGTATAAGAGGCAAAATCGGGTCTATTTTCCTGAACTTAAAGCTCTTGGGGGGGGGATCGCCCCCACCGCTTCCCCCTTGGATACGCGCCTGGACTACAATATATCATACGTATTATATAAAATATTCAATCACTTCAATGATTTTCAACTCGCAGTTGTATATATTAAGAATATTTTTTAATATACATTTTTTTTATAAATATAGGATTTTTGAACATTCAGAACTTTATTTGATTTTTAAGTCTTATTATATCTAAACACTCATTTTTTTTTTTGATTTGTGCCCAATCTTTATACCAAAGTAAGTTTTTGTTAAAAGAAAACTATTCCATTTATGTAAAACATTAATAAATAATTAAAAATATAACATTTTCTTTGCGTGGTAAAGTTGCAGCTAGTGTTTAGGTTGCGTGTAAGTTAGTTCAGGTTAGCTTGGCCAGAGTCGGAAGCAACATACAGGCATGGTTAGTTGCTTTCATTAACTGAGTACATGTGATCTTTAGGATCATGAAAACCCTGAATTACAAACCAGCGAATTGATCATTTTATTAGTCTAACTGTTTTACGGGACAATACTTACAATAGTTTCTGGATAAATCGTCCACGGTAGAATACTTGAACAGGGATTGATGCCAAAAAGACAAGTTTCTTGTTCAGCATTACTCACAGCTAATCATATTCAATGATTAAATTTTAAATATCAACAATACCCTGATGAAGATTAAGAAAGTGTGTTATTCATAGACAAAAGGCGTTTTTGTTTGTTTTGACCAGAGAAATGAAAGCGTATTTGGAAAAGACGAAGAGAACAAATTTTTGAACGGTGTATGTTTGTGAGGATTCTTTCTGGAGGCGGTAGTATCATAGGGTGGGTCCGAATTTCAATACAAACCCTTATAGATCTTGTAATAAAGGAAAATGAGGCTTTAACTGCTAACTGCTATATCGAACAATGTTTAGAGGAACATTCATTTAGCTATAGTCGTTAGTAAAATTTTTGATTAATGCACGATAATGCCCGGCCTCATGTTGCAAGATTTATCAATAAAAATCTGAATGAAATTTACATTCAGCCATTGGACTGGCGTCTACAGAGCCCTGATTTAAACCTTATAGCGCATGTACGGAATATGTTAGAGAGGCTTACTCTCAACCAACGACCACTTTAATATTTGTTCCATACCGTTGAACGGCCCTTCACGAGTGGAAAAATATTCGGCAAAAGGCAATTGACAACTATGTCCAGCGGCAGCAGTTATTAGAATACGAGGAGGAAATATACGATATTAGCGTTTATTTATTTGTTTAAGTTCAATTATCCGCAATGTTTTTAATTTTCGTTATTTTTTTTTTTGTTAATGATAAGAAAATATGTGTATTAAAAATCGATTTAACTGTTGCCGCATTGTGTCATTCAATACTTTCACAAGGGATTCAATAATTTAGGGGAAAATACAATTTTTTGTTCTCTTATATACGAGGTTTGTCCCAAAAGTATCGAGCCTATCTTCATATCTCCGCATTGGTGTCATTCTTTATCATCCGGTGAGTGACATCCTTAAAAGTAGTTCCCATTTAATTGAATAACACGTTCCCAGCGGTGTTTCCATTTCCTGAAGCAGTCCTGGAAGTCAATTTTCGGAATTGCCTTCAGTGCATTCGTCACATTAGTTTCAATCGTCTCTTTGTCATCGAACCGCTTTTCTTTGAGTGGCATTTTTAATCTGGGAAAGAGCCAAAAGTCGCAGGGAACTACATCGGGATTGTACGGAGGCTGGCGAAGCTCTACGACTTAGTGCTTTTTTAAATATTGTTACACAAGGTTTGATAAATGCGCTGTCGTGGTGAAGCAGCCAGTCACCACTTATCCAAAGCTGTGGCTGTTTTCTTCTGACTGCGTCACTCAATCTTTTCAATACTTCAACGTAGTATTCTTTAGTGATCGTGTAACCTCTCGAAGCATATTCGTAGTGCACAACATAAGCATAGAAAACAGTCAACATTTTCTGCACTTGCTTCCACCGTGAAGGCTATCGCTTTATTTCTCTAAATCCCTTATTGATCATATTAATTGTTTCCTAGCAAGTTTTTTCAAGATTAAAGCAAAACTTGAAGCAAATTCGTTGATTTAATTTTTACATTATTTTTTACAATAACAAAATGTGACGAACGAAAAAAAGATACTGTAAATAAACGCATACTGTTCACGAAATAACACGTCCAGTCGGTAACTGCGCACATCAACGAGTTCGTGAAGACTTACTGGTGACGCCCACGCCCCACAGAGGTCGCTCGGAAGTTTTGACGCGGAGATATGAATGCAGGCTCGATACTTTTGGGACAAACCTCGTATATTCTAATAAAACTTTTTGCAAACTCAGTAAAAGATTAATATTAAGATGGAAGCATCTACCTTTAATCCAGTCTTCATCGACATTTAACGTCGCAAAAATTTGCTTAGAGCTAAAAATTGGTATAGGTTTTAAATATACTATTATAGATAAAATATAAAACGCTCCCACTGATCCTACGTATGCTAAAAATGCTATTTAAGGTCAAAGGTCAAAAAAATCCTTATTGACATTTTTCCTGCAAACGGTAAGTGTTATCGCAAAAATAGGTCAGACATAATTTATAGATCACATAGTTCTTTACAAAAAACGTATACTTTTGTCCTTGCAAATCTCCGTAATTTTAAACATCGAAAACAATAATTTGCACTCTTACCTGGTCCGTGTACGTCATCGGAAGTTCAATATAAGTAAAAATATGGAAGTATTGGTTTGTGTGACTCACAAGTTAAAATACGTGCAAATGATATGATTCTAAATGAATATACACTCAGTCCCTAATTTCGTTTACCAGTATAATCTTGAACAACATCTACTGCTCAATTGTTCAAATGCTGACGGTCGTATACTCGCCTTTTTTTTTGAAGGATGTAAATGAAATAATTACTTTTAATATTGAATGTTCCTTCACAGTAAACAGACGCGATTCTTGGTAATATTTTTGATTACAATTTGTGCCGTTAAATAATCTTTAAATAATATCCGAAAACTTTGACTAAAAGTGAAATTGTAGTTTTGATTATGCAATGAAGGCTTTGATTCAAGGGATAAAAGAAATGATAGATTTCTTGAATACCTGAAAGACAAGCAATCTGTGACAATCCACGTGCAGTATCGTAAAATGTACACTCACAAGAGTAGCTGCAGCTAAAAGGCATGGAACAATCCAATACATCTACGATTAGTCTACCTCGTACTAGAGCGCGAGTAAATAAGTCGGTTTTTTCGATTTGTTTTGAAAAATATTGCTTATTTTGCGGCGGTGAAGCAAATGAAGAGGCTGAAAATAAAAAAGCTCAGAATGTTCGGTATAAAAATTTATCAAGTTGATACACTTGCATTTAAAGATTCTAATCTGAACGTAGTTGGAACTCGTTCTGATGATGTTGCAAAAGCTGTTATTGCACGGATTGAGTATGGATATGACGTAGTTGCTGCTAAGTACCATCGAAATTGTTAAATTTATTTTTTGATAGCACAACTATTTCGTCTTCCTTCAACATATGCTTCTCCTTACCAACACTTATATCGTGTATATTATCAAATTCAAGTATGACAAAGAAATTAATTGGACTCAGAAGACTGGGGTTGAAAATTAATAGATAACAGTTTGGAACCAATTCAAACTTTTCTCTTACCTGCTCCAGAAATATTTCTTAACACAATTTTTTTAATTAAAAGGAGGTAAAAATTGTTGTTGCAAAAAGTCGGATTATTTTAATAGGCCCATATGTACCTACCTTCACGGCCATTCTTGCTCCAATGTTGACCTAAATACAAGAAATGAGGATTATCAGGGTATCAATGAGGAGACAACTGATGAATCATTTTTCTTAGAACAATCTACAGAAATCTGACAAGACGATGAAGAAGAAACCGAAGACGTAGCATTTGAAGATTATCGGTTCGTTACACCTTAATCATTACCGATAGTACTATTTTTTAAATCAATAGGATATACAAATTATTACCCCGTAACAATTTATGAACAAAGTAGGCGAGTTCCGGCAAGAATTTTCCGGCAGTAAGTGCCGCAAAGCAAAAGAAAAGGAAAATATGCCTTGATTTTTTATTTGGCATATAAAAAAAAAGAAAGTAATAGAAAACCTAAGCAGTTTACAACATAGGTTTTTGTGCTAAATAATAAGTAGGATATTGAGCATTGGCTATTATTGATAATAATGAATTTAATTCTTGCTGAAGCATATCCGTAAAAAATAAAAATTTAATTTCCTATTTTTTTTTAATATGAATAAAAATATAGAGTGAAATATTCCTACCTCCCAAATTTAAGTTTAGCAATATAAATATATAAGTAATAAAAATAAAAATAATAAAATAATATTCAGGGAATTATTTACGTGGGTGTTTATACTTGAAAATAAAATACATTTTATAAATATGATTAAATCCTGTCCACTTACACCCTATGAGAAGTCCTTATGAGAAAATCTCAAACAGTCAAGAAACTCATAATTTGTCAAATTAAATCTATGATTTTTGATTAATTAAAAAAAATCAACTCAACGTTGACTGAATATAAAAAATATCTATTACATATCAAAATGCTCTAAAAATAAAATATTATTTTATTACATTTAGACAACTTTAATAAACTGTACCAAACTTGTTCCGGTATTGACTCCGGTCCTCTGATGGCAGTGTAATTCCATAAAGACACTCCCTTGAGAGGTGTCAATAAGAAATAATCCTTTTATTTTTGCCACAGTACGTCGATCATACTTATTGGAATAGTAAACGAAAAGGAAATAAATGGATAGTCACTATAATAACATTTTATTGACACTCGGACTAGCGTCAAATAAGTACATATCTTCACATTTCTTTTTTAAGTAATTTATCGAAGTGATCATTACTTGATGAAGATCTACAACGTGTAATGAAAACAAGGTTGTTTCAAATCTTCACTTGTTGTTATTTACACAAAATGATATTTCAAACAAACATAACATGTTTCGTATCACTGCTGCTTTCATATGTCAGTCTGGTAATCTATACATATAAATAAAATTGAAGTGTCCGTCTGTCTGTCTTCCCGGGCTAATTTACGAAACGGCTGAACTGATCTCGATGAAACTTTAGAGACATGAGCAGAGGGTTGTTGGAAGTGAATATACTGCTTCGAAACAGCTAAATCGATCTGGATGAAACTTTATAGACATGAAGAGGAGATTGTCACGAGTGATATAAACTGTCTTTTTGTATTTGTTCGTCTATTTGTCTGCACAGGTTAGTCTTCGGAATGGCTGAACCGATTCCGATGAAACTTTACAGACATGAAGAGAAAGTTGTTAGGAATGATACCGATTACTTTTTTCTGTCTGTCTCTTTGCACAGGCTAATCTCCGAAATCGCTGAACCGATTTCGATGAAACTTTACAGACATGAAGAAAAGGTTGTCAGGAGTGATATAGGCTGTTTTTTTTTCTGTCTGCCTGTTTGTCTGCTCGAGCTAATCTTCCAAACTACTGAACCAATTTTGATGAAACATTCCACACATAAAGAGTTATTTGTCAGAAATCATATAGACTAAAGTAGAGACCTCTTATAATTCAACAAATTTTCATTTCTTAGGTTTCAAGCACACCAAGTCGCGGGTAAAAACTGGTTTTGAATAAAAAAAGTGAAGATTTGAAACAGCCTTGTTTTCGTTATATGTTTTATCTTTTTTAGTTATAATGCTGTAATGGATGTATTTGCAATTCATAATTTGTACTTAATAATAAAATGCCAGATGTATACCAGTAAAGACCGCATCATATGGGATTTTTTTTATTCATAGCTTTATTCGAAATTTGACTTTTGACTTTGGCATCAATTTCTGCTTCGATCGAGATGAAAATTAACTAAAAACCTAATAGTTACGTGATTAATATTACCTGTAAAATTTTAATTTTTTTTCTAAAAAAAAATCAAAAGTGAGATTACATCTCAAGATATCGAAAAAAGCTATTAGAGAAAGTTTTTCTAAATGAAATTTTTAGCATATGTGCAAAATTTCAGCTGCATAAGATAATTTAAATTTTTTGCCAACTTTTTGTAAGTTGCACCACTGTTGCAAAATAAGACCCAACGCAACCTTCATAAAACTTCTTAGTTTTGACAATGCTTCATTCCCGACATATTTTGTTTAAAGTAGCGCCATATTAAATGTGTGTTTTTCTAAAAAATATAAAAGGGTTATTAAAATTTTAGTCATATGTAATGCAAAGTTTATTTGTTTTCGATCCTGAATAAGGTAATTTCATAAAAAAAAATATTTTTGAAAACGTAGTTTGTGTTTAAAAGTAATATTGATTCATATTAAGAAAATAGTTTAATTGAAAAGACTCAAATTTTCCAATAAAAAAATTATAATATAATAATTAAACGCATTTAAAATTTATTTTCGCCTTATTGAAGACTTTACTTATGACACTGTGTATTACTTTTCAACATAAACTACGTTTGAAAAAATAATTTCTAATAACTTTCTTCGATATTTTGAGATATAATCCCACCTTTGAATTTTTTTTGGAAAAAAAATTAAATTTTGACAGATAATGCTAATCGCGTGACTACTATTTTTTGGTTGATTTTCATCTTATTCGAAACAGAAAATGTTGCCAAAGTCACATTTCGAATAAAGCTATTAATAAAAAAATATCATATGATGAGGACTATATATATATATATATATATATATATATATATATATATATATATATATATATATATATATATATATATATATATATAGGAAAATTGTAAGTCTTGGGATAGCCGTCGATTATAATTTTAAATTTTACAATGTATGATATTTAATAATAAAAGAAAGTGATTCTAAATTCAAAGACACGTGCAAATTGAGTCCATTTATGGCTTTTAGAAAATGAAACGGAAAATTCATGTAGAAACTGTTGATTTTTGCATAATTAATTACATTTTATTATTAAAATGGTTCTTTAAAACAATAATATATAATTTTATTTTGTGGGTCATTTTAGTTGTACTGAATGTAGGTTTATCTGATAAGAAAACCCTTGAAACACTCCTTTTTTGGTAGATGGGATATGTCAGAAATGTCTAATTTTATTTTAGCGGTAATTTTGAATGTGGGATCATTATGTTTTATAAGAAATGTTAATTTTATTTTTAATTTATAAGTTAGGTATTTAATAATATTATTTTTCTTGTATTTCTATTGATGAGATTTATGTTTATTTAATGAGTAATTAAGTTCTTATGAGCATTGTTGCATTTAAAAATTGTAATAATTGTAAGTAATGAACATTATTTATATAGAACAAATAAGGTTAGAAAACAGTCTTCCAACCTCTCGCCTTCTCAATATTCAAAATAAATTGCAAAATATCTATTAGCAATGTAGTTGTTATAGGTAAGTGACAAAAATGCACTTACGTAATTTGTAGAAAACTATGGAGAAACTGTGAAGTCAAGAGGCCGGGAAGCTTGTTGTCTAGTATTTTTATTATTTAGGGTGGACAAGAGATGAGAGTAGATTACACTGAGATTTTCAATATCTTTTCTTTTGTTGATACAGTTATCATCTAAAGAAATTTCTACCATCTCCAGAAAATGCCTTTTATTATTATTTTGTTCTTTGTTGATCACCTCAACACTGACAAAATCAAACCTGTGATCCTCATCGATTACATGTTCCGACAAGGTGCATGTCCTCTTTTGCAATCTACAATCACTCCTGTGTCTGGTGATTCTATCTTTCAAAACAGTTGATATTTGACCTATGTAATGTTTGTCAGTCTATACATGTTAAATGGTATACTACCCCTGATTTGTTAGGGTTGCTATCCGTGTCTTTCAGTCTGGAGAAGGTTTGGCCAACTGTTAATATGTGTTTATCACATATTTTTATATTATTATGCATAGAAAGAATTTTATTCAATTTTTGTGTGACTTGGTTGATATAAGGTAATGAAAAATAATATGTGGGTTGGTTTTCATCTAAGAAAGCTGAAATTTCAGGGGAAAAGTCAGTGGTGTTTTGATAGTTATTACTCTCCATTGTGAATGTGTTGGTGTTATGAAGGCAGATATCTCTGGTGAGACATTAAAGTTTAGTGGAATAGATCTGCGTTGTGTGGGGTGGGGGGAGCTGTGTTCCTGTTGTGTGATGGGGGTGTTGTGTAAAAACTTATTTAAGAACCACCGAGGATAGCTATTTTCTTTTAGTATTTTATATAATCTGTTTATATTTTTTTGAATGAGAGTAGGATGCCTAGATTGATGTAATTCTTTTTTTTTTTAATTAATTACTACATTTATTTTAGTTTTAGCATTATGGTAGGAATGGAAATTCATGTAACGTCCTGAATACGTCGGCTTAGTATACCAGACCACCATTATTTCGTTGTTAGTAGTCCTTATTAATTTAGTGTCAAGAAAAGGTACACTATTATTAGTTTCACATTCTACTGTGAATTGAATATATATATATATATATATATATATATATATATATATATATATATATATATATATAAGGTGAAGAGTAGTTCTTGGCCGACTAGTTAGAAAGGAAAATTCTAAAGTCTTAGGATAGCGGTCCTAGGGCTGAATGAAGCTTTCGGAAGTTCATTATTTCCTTCTTCAGGGCTACAATACAGAACAGTTCCGTTAATTATTATTTTAAAATTTACAATGCAAGATGTTTAATAAATAATGATTTTAAATTCAATGACTTACGTGCAAAATGAGTTCATTAATGGCTTTTAGACAATAAAACGGAAAATCCATACTAGAACTATTGATTTTTGCATAATTTTTTATTACATTTTATTACTAAAATGTTTTTTTAAAAACATTAATATATAATATTAATTTGTGGGCCATTTTAGTTGTCTTGAATGTAGGTTTATCTGACAAGATAATCCTCGAAACACTCGTTTTTTGGTCGATATATATATATATATATATATATATATATATATATATATATATATATATATATATATATATATATATATATATATATATATATATATATATATATATATTCAAAAATTGAAAGATTTTTGAGCAACTGAATATATTAAGCAATATAATCAATATCGTGTTTGTTACATTTACTATTGAATGGGGCAGGTTCCCCAATAAATTAAAGAGGGTGATGTGATACCTGTCCATAACACGGCTTGAAAGAGATGACAGGCTGACATACGCAGATAATTTATGACAGTTTTTTTATAATTTTCAAACACTATTATCCAAAGAAAATCGGTGATTATCAATCTTATTTCATGTATATCTTGACAGTCTGTACTCAAACTACCAAACCTATTGATTTCAGAAGTTGGCAGATCATTTATGGAGCTTTCTAATATGATCCATTTGTTCCATTGTTTCAAAGCTAATGGGAATAATAATATATTGGAAATGTGCTAACGACCTACACTCATTTTTATAGTTATGCGGCATCGAGTTCAAAAACTATGCCTTTTAATGTATCAGAAACATTCCTGCGAGCTCTACTTTAATATGCAGTTAGATCATTCACAATTGTCTGTTATCTTTGTTTCTTATTTTCCTCAATAAACCGCTAATAAGAAAATACGCTGTTCCTCCAACAACTAATTTTCACATGTTGTAAGTAAATTACTGGAGCGTGATGAGCCTATATGCCCACGCGGCAATATCAAGACCACAATCATGTTCTCAGGACACATCTGTTGCAACTTCCTATTGGATGCATGTGCATGTTTCACTCTTTTTATCTTTTGCAGAAAATACAGGGGCTTACGTATTATTATTTTTTAAACGTGAACACCAATATTTTAAAGTGCAATTTTAAAAGTCAATAATATTTAATTTTTTTTAGATGCTTCCTTTTTCTGGAGATAGGACTGTTACTAATTGTTTATCGATTTGTTCTTAATGATTAAAATTCAATCATTGAGATATTCTCTATATTATTTTATTTCGCAACGTTCTTTCGCAATGAATAAATTTACCCTTCATTTTTTTTTATTTGCTGCACCGCCTTTCTGTGCTTTCTTAGCTAGGGATTCTTTATACAAGTATCGGAAAGAAAATCCTTGTAGAAGAAAAGACGTTATAACGGTAAAATAATAAAAGAATACAGAGTACTAAAGTGCACCCGAAAGTAAAATACTTCAATTTAGGAGTAACAAATAAAACCAAAATTAGAAAAAATATTTGAAATTTTTTTTTAGTTCTCGCCTCAAAAAACCACATCGTTTTCAAATCGAAGAACTATTTTAAAAAAGTATAACTTAGTGTGATTTTTAAGTATGGAATACCATTCAATTTAAGTTGAAAATCTTGATTAGGGACAATATTTGGTTTAAACAGGTCAAATAGCCTTTAGTTTGGTCATATATTTATACTTCGATAACTTAAAACGGCCGTGTCTTTTGAATATAAGAATATATCTTAATACGTTCCTACTTTTGTAATTGGAAGCTGAATAGACGGATGTTATTTACTTTACACTATGCTGAATTGTTAGTTAAAATTATATTTCATTATTTCTCTTAAAATCTATTAAAAGCTATATGGTAAAGCTCATTCATTTTTGGGACTGGAGCCACAAAAAAATTAAATAGAAACAATGTGAATCAAAATTTTGTAAAAGTTATATTCTTGAGTTTTTCACCTTAACAATAAAATTTTGAGTTAAGAAATTGAGCGACATAATAATTCTAAATTCGATTGTGTACTTAAACAGTATTTAGGTTAAAAAATTATCCATAATACTTGTAGTCTAAATAACAAAAAATAACAATATCACTTAAATATACAATTTCCTATTATTAAACAATTACACTGATATAAATATTACGTATTAAATTACTGGATGAAAGGATTTTCTTGCATTTTTTGCCTCAAATTAACTATTTCAGATATAGTACGGTTGAAATTTTGAGAAAAAGGTTTATAATTTGTTAAGTAAACATTTTAAAATATTAAACACTAACCCTACAACATTCCGATAGGCATAAATAAGCTTGACTACTGATTCTATATCTGACTTTAAATATGTTTTGCTTTGGTTTTATAGGTAATTTATATCTCGTAACAGTTATTTGTTTCATTTAGCGATAATTTTGGCATCGATTTCAAAAATTTCAATTTTATATAAAAATATATAGTGATATTTTTCACTTTTTAACTCTCTTTTAGGAGGTAAAATTTTTTTTCAAATTTATTTTTCGATTTTTAGTCTCGCACTCTTCTACAAATTATTTGGAGTATTGTATCTTGAAAGAATTTAAAGATAGAAAAATTTTAGTTTTTTTTTTGTATCCGCTATCAAAGCCATGTAGTCAGCAAATTGCTTATTTAGTTAAGTTGCCTGCATTTTCCAGAACCTCAAAATCAATCATTTCATCTTTTCTTTGCTGCCTTGTTAATTCCTTTCTCTTAGCACTTCCCATACGCCTTTCTTAAATATTCTAGTAAAGGCTTTCTCCATGTTTATCAAGCATTTTACCAGTATTTATTCGATGCTTGACTATATTGGTCCTTCCCAAGTCGCTATCAGATAAAGAGAAAACATTCTGATCTCTTCTTGAAAAATCTTCCAGTTTATCCACCTAAACTTGATTCAATAGAGGTTTTGATTTACTAACAAGGTCTTGAAGTACGTTAAATATACTAGCGCATAATTTTTCAAGTTGTAACGGGATACTGATAAGTATCATTTTGACAGGTTGATAGGTAGCAATCTTGACAGCTTTTCTGATCTGCTGAGGATAATCCTTCAAGTTTAGCATCTTATTTTTTTTTATTATTTTTATCATTATAGTGCTTCTTTCATTCTGGATATATTTGCAGGAAGAATTCCTTTTGCATACAACGAGCAATCTTGAATTGGTTCAACCAAAACAACTTCATTTTCTTCGGAATCAATAAAATTTATTTTTATTATACATTCTGAACTTAGCGGTAACATCGCATCTTCAAGAAGTACAACTTCTCGGAATTTCATGTATCTCTTGCACAGGTATTACTTCACCATTGGCGGTTTGCAGAGCCTAATGCTTTTCCAGAAAACAAATTTTCCATTAAGGGAAAATGCCCGGCTTTATAATGGCGTGAGTAGAATCAGTATCTAATACCATTTCACATACCTTTTTAGGTACTGCCAAGTTGGAAACATTGTTTTGCAGCCGGGATATTTTAATTGTTATTGTTGGTGCAGTGTGGTAGCACCTAGCTGACTTTCAATGTCAGGAGCAGTATTGCTAGTACAGAGGCTTTGTACATGCCCCTCTTAGCCACACTTCCAACAACGAATTCTATTTCTGCTATGGAATGTTGTATTTTTGTTGTCATGTGTTTTTGTTTGTTTAGAAATTCTTGTATCTTCCTCATTAGCTTAATGAAGATTTCCTCGTTGATCCTGCGATCTTCCTGTCGAACGTCGACTCTTCTTATAACTCTTCTTTGGTTCTTTGAGGTCTGTTTGGCTCTTTCAAAAGCATTGGAAATTTTCTTCCATTTTTAGAGTTTCACTTGTTCCTGGGCCGCGTTAACCTTCGATAAAACTACATACTGTCAACTCTTACTTTATTTCTTCTGGATATGTTAGGTAAGTCAATTATTTTAGTTTCATTATATACGCCTCATGTTGTTGAAGACTCTGTGGTATATTTTTGTCTTCTTCCGTGAAGTGGGGCCTTATAAACTTCTTGGAGATGGACGTTCTCATAGGGCATCTCTAGAAAGGCAACAATAAGCTCGTAATCATTCGATGTTTCTTCGGGAACGTTATGTAGAACCTCCATAGCTTCACCTCGTAGTACTAGAAGAAGAGCGCGTGCCTTCTACGGTCGACTCCAATTATTGCCGGTGGAGGTACCTTGGAATTGACGGACACAGGTAAGACATCACACTAGTTACAGGAACACCATCTACCTTTTTTATACCTGTACTGGTTACTTTCTCGATTTGTAATTGTAATTGTTGCATCTGTTTCTAGATTCCAGTCACCTCATATTGTACTTCTCCATGTGCGTTTTCTCTAATTTTGCTCTTCTGTTGCATTTCTTGTTCTGTTTCTGGATTCCAGTCACCTCATATTGTACTTCTCCATGTGTGTTTTCTCTAATTTTGCACTTCTGTTGCATTTCTTGTTCTATGAGCATCACATCTTCTTAATTTTTTAAAGTCATCTTTCAGTTCTTATTTCATATTTTCTTCACTTGTCTTAAGTTCCTGTCTCATGTCCTCCAGGCTTGTTGTTAATTCTTATTTTACACTTTCTTTATTTTTCTTAATGCCTTCTTTCAATTCTTGGTTCATGTTTTCTTGGCTTGTTTGCAGTATTATCAATTCCTATTTTATATCATCTTGATTTTTTGTCATATCTTCTTTCATTTCTTGTTTCATCTCTTCTTGACTTTTTCATATCTTCTTGGCTTTTCTTCATATTTTCTTGGCTTATTTTCAGTGTCATTAATTCTGGTTTCATATCGTCTTGATTTTCCATCATATTTTCTTTCAATTCTTGTTTCATCTCTTCTTGGCTTATTTTCAGGTCCAATATCATCATCTTTAACTGATTTAAATTAGTTTGAAGTTACTCTTCCATTTAGGTTTTCTGTTCTCTAGGTTCCATTGGCAAACAATTTCAATTCACTTTTATTTTTCTGTAACCTTTTCTCGATTTTATTCCACTTCCGACACCAATTTGTTACGGATGGTCGGTCTTTATACACACTGCATTCTTTTATATCCTTTTATTTTCAAAATTCTGACAACTTGTCATACAACTCCAGTTACGTTAACGACTTCTCAAATAAAACTGTCCACGAAAGCCAATCTGGACCTATTATATACCCTTTTTGCCGACACCAGAAGATTCCCGAATCTTCTGGAAGGATTTTCATACTACGTGGTGTAATAAAAACAAGAAAAAGGAATAATCTGGCAATTTCTAGGCCTTCTGTTTTAGGCGTTCCATGCCGAAAATAGGAAAATGTAATTTTGTAGGAAAATCTAGATCTTCTTTCATAGACGTCTCATGAGGAAACTAACGAAGGTAAACTTAATTAAATAAATTATGAACTCGTAGAAAATAAATCTAAAATCCTACAAACTACAAACACCAACTTATATACTACTATAAAGTCAGTTACCGTATATATAGGCCTTTTCCCCTAATGATTGTTCCATTAAAAGACTTGGAAAATAATAATATCATATAATCCACTTCACAAATATTTACCAGTTAAAGCTAACGAAAATAGTCATAGATATAAAATTTAGTCGGCCATATTAGATCCCTCATCTTTACCTCTTAAAAAATAATTCTAGATTCGTTATTTGCGTCCTCGAAACGTTCGAAAATTTTTCTTGTCCGCTGTAAGATAAGCGCTATCTTGGATTTTTCCAAATCAATCAATCGAAAATGTTATGAGACTACCGCAGCAACCTGATATATATATATATATATATATATATATATATATATATATATATATATATATATATATATATATATACCGGGTGTCAACGAATCTATTAGACAAGTCATAATTTCTAGAGTATTATGTGTATCAAAATGAGAATTGGTACAGATAAATGGTATGTGAAGGGGAGAGTTTTCGCATATTTTCCACTTTCCGGCCACTTCCGGTTTCACCGGAAATGGCCCAGGTTTTGAATTTTTAAATGGAATACCCTGCATATTTTAACATTTTTGGATTTCTGAGACAATTCTAGATCAGAATGTGACATTTTAAAAACTTTATACTTCTACTTCATTTTTTTAGAGCCACTTTTAAAATTGCATCTAGGTGGCCATGATCGGACGCAAACTAATCTAACGGCCTTAGGTGATATCAAAAAAATACAATCGCAAAAGTTTTAGTGACTAGTATGAAAGACAGGAATTGGATTAAAAATTTAACAAAATTAACAAAAAACTAACAAAATAAACTAATAACTTAGACGACGCACTTAAAATATTTGAAAGTACAGTAGCTGAATTTGTTAAAAAATTTAGTGTAGTGAATGTTCAAAGTGCATTCCTTCTTTCTCACGACACATTTCAGCTCGTTCAATTGTTTCTGTCAACACGTTTTGTAGCATTTGGGGCGTTATACCTCTAAATGTCCGTAAAATTCTTTCTTCTAATATTTCAAGAGTAGCTGGGGCTGCTCTATAGTAAACCCTTTCTTTAACATATCCCCAGAGAGAAAGAGAGAAAGAAATCGAGCACAGTAAAATCCGGTGAGCGGGCTGGCCACCGTACCGGACCATTGGTTGCAATAATTCGATTATTAAAATGCTCTATTAAATAATTAAGAACTTCTCTAGTATTGTGAGCAGGTGCGGATCCAAGGGGGGGGGGGGGGCGGTGGGGGCGATCGCCCCCCCCAAGAGCTTGGAGTTCAGAAAAATAGACCCGATTTTGCCTCTTATTCCATAGTTTATTCAAGAACTAGGGACAGTTTTTCATTTTTTACCTTTTTTTTTCTTCGCAAACTACCTGTGTTCTTTAGTCCGGTATCTTTGGCAAAATCTGTTAGACACATATATTTTTCATAGGAATGGGTTAGAAATTTTATAATCAAAAATACTGGTCTATAATAATGGGCTATTTGGATTGGATAGCAATAGATATTTGGATGTGTTAAAAAGGATTTTAATCCTTGTCATAAGCATCGGAAGGCGTCAAAAGGAGGTCTATTTTATCACTAAATATTTATGGCATAGAGTATTATTTCAGTAATAAACTTAAAATAAAAAGTTTTTATAATATTATTTTATTTCTTATGATTTTTTAATAATTCACATCTAACACAAATCACAATTGTAGCTTTATTATTTTTAATTTTGGCATGGAAACCGTTTTGGGCACATTCAGACTAAAATGTAGCCTTTTTCTCTCAAAAAATTATAATTTAAATACTTACAAAATATCCATTATCAAAAATATAAGAAGTTAAACATATATAAAAAAAATAAATTCGTCAATATAATATTAAAATTGTTTTGGGGCTATCGGTCATTTTATTATTAATTAAAAACATTTTTGGGATATTTGACGTTCTAGTTTATTTATTTCTTAAACCATCAGTAGAATTACAATTAAACACTAAAAAGGGATTCAAATGTCATTAATTTTTATATGTTACAGAAAATTTAAATAATAAATTGTGTTAACGCTGGTAAACGTTACGTATCTTATTCGTCATCAAAGTCGGTGAAGCTATCTTCGCTCAAATTAATTGTAATTGATTCCTCTCTCACCGATCATGAGATCGAATTTCCACATTTTCTTTTATTCTTTTATTATATGGATTTTTTGCAATTATCTGCAGTAACTTTATTCAAAAAAATCTAGCAACTCTACCTTTTATTTGAGAGAGATATTTCCTTCACCAACGGACATTTTCCAGACAATCTATAAGAACAGATTTCCTATGTGGTTGTTCCCAACAAAAATTAGGTTCTCTGAGCAATTTCCACAGGTCAGTTCTTTTAATTTCAGGCAAATCCCTATCTTCATTGTTTTTAGTTAGAATTTTGTCGACGGTTGGGATCTGCTTCTCATAATAAAATGTATGTACAACTCTTTTATTACAGTTTACATCTCTTTTTCCAACTAGGTTTTTCGTCTGCCTGTGATCGAATGTAGCTTGGGATTACTAACAATTCCAGTCGTTTTTTTCTCCGTCAGTGTTCGGTACATGATATATTTTCGAACTCCTGTTATATTGGAACATATCTCAACAGAGCTTTTAACATTATTATCTAGATATTAAAATCTTAAGGCATCATAAACATTCATCGTAATAAGTTTTTCGTTGAGGAAAAAATGTCCTCCATCTTTTGGGTATCTCACTAATCTCAAATAATATATAAAAAAAAGCACAAACAAAATAAATCACTAAGGACACACTGTAAGGTGTACTTTGCTCACTGACAGAAATTAAATTGAATTATCAGAAATTTTATTGTTGCAGTAAATTTATAAAAACTTATAATATTTAAATATAATTAGATTTACGGCAGTTCTCAGTTACCGGTGGCACTGAAGCAGGTACGTTGGAGGTTTCGGTAACAGTTTTATTACTCTCTCTAGTTCTTGAATAAAGTATAGTAACGTGTATGCTTGCGATCGCCCCTCCCCTTCCTAAGGGCTTTGAGTTCAGAAACATAGAACCGAATCTGCCTTTTATATTAGGAATGTGTATGCTGCTGGCACCCCCCCCCCCTCCCCGTTGACAACTTGTTTTTTGTACGATAGCACCCCCTCCAGGAGCTGAATTCAGGAAAATGGACCCGATTCTGCCTCTTATACGAGGAATGTGTATGTTGATCGCATCTTCCCACCCCCCTGTCGGAAACTTGTTTTTTCTTGTGATCGCCCCCCCCCTCTCCAAGAGCTTCAAATTCAAAAAAATAGCTCCGTCCCTGCATTTTACACTAGAAATGGGAATGTTGCTGGTGTCCCCCCTCCCCGGGGATAACTTGGTTTCGCTTGCCATACTGTACTTTTGATATCACCGCCCCCCCCCCCCCAAGGAGAGAGGTTGGATCCGCCCCTGATTGTGAGGCGGTGCTCCATCTTGTTGAAAGTAAATTCGCCGTAAAACTGCTCAAGATATATCATTGAGATGATTTTCGATTTCATTTTGAAGAAAACCTAAGTATCTAACCCCTGTTAACTGACCTTGAAACAATATTGGCCCAATTATTCTGTTTCCAACGATACCAGCCCAGACATTGACGCCAAATCTTTCTTGAAAATTGCCCTCTCTCATTTCATGTTGATTTTGTTGGGCCCAGTACCGAGTATTTTGTTTATTGAACATACCATTATTTGTAAATCGGGATTCGTCGGAAAATAGAATAAAATCGATAAAATTTGGGTTAACTCTATGATTTTGAAGCAGCCAATCACAAAACACTACCCATCTATCGCCATCCTCAGTATACAAATGTTGATGTAACTGATATTTAAATGCTCGATATCCATGCTTTTTCAGTATTTTTCTTGCTGATTCATAACTTATCTGCAGTTCTTGACTAATTTTTCATAACGAAACTGTTTTATCAACCTCAACCATAGCAAGTACGTTAATCTCAGTCTCTTCATTTATGATAAACCTCTGTTATGCCTCTTGATTTCCTATTTGCCTAAAACGAGTCTCGACATAAGGAAAATACTGATGGGCTGGATGTTGCCGATTCGGATATCTATGAGCATACAACTCGGCAGCATTCCTTGAATTTCTATGACACTCTCCAAATATTAATAACATATCCACTTTTTCACTTTGAGTATACATTATTTTAACGAAAATTTAAAATAAACTTCTCTACTTAAGTGAGTGCTTTGTTTTCCAAAGAAGACTTGATAAAAACAGTTGCAAATTATTATGCATCATGGCTGTCCATGGCGCACTTGTCATAAGTAAATAAATTAACCAGTATTTTGCTTAATAATATTTAATTTCTGTTCTTATGTCTAATCCAATCGCAAATAAATTAGTACCGTTAGATTCGTCAAAGAATGCTTTTTTCGAAAATAGTTGTCAAAAAGGGGTCGCCATTTGAAAATTAATAGTTAGAAATGAAAACGTAATTTTGTCAACTTGTCTTATTCCTGTCTTTCATACTAGTAACTAAAACTTTGCGTTTGTATTTTTTTGACATCACCTAAGGCCCTTAGATTAGTTTGCGTCCGATCATGGCCACCTAGATGCAATTTTAAAAGTGGCTCTAAAAAAATGAAGTAGATGTAAAAAGTTTTTAAAATGTCACATTCTGATCTAGAATTGTCTCAGAAATCCAAAAATGTTAAAATATACAAGGTGTTCCATTTAAAAATTCAAAATCAGGGCCATTTCCGGTGAAAACGGTATATATATATATATATATATATATATATATATATATATATATATATATATATATATATATATATATAAGGTCAGTTAACAGGGGTTAGATACTTAGGTTTTCTTCAAAATGAAATCGAAAATCATCTCAATGATATATCTTGAGCAGTTTTACGGCGAATTTACTTTCAACAAGATGGAGCACCGCCTCACAATACTAGAGAAGTTTTTAATTATTTAATAGAGCATTTTAATAATCGAATTATTGCAACCAATGGTCCGGTACGGTGGCCAGCCCGCTCACCGGATTTTACTGTGCTCGATTTCTTTCTCTCTTTCTCTCTGGGGATATGTTGAAGAAAGGGTTTACTATAGAGCAGCCCCAGCTACTCTTGAAATATTAGAAGAAAGAATTTTACGGGTATTTAGAGGTATAACGCCCCAAATGCTACAAAACGTGTTGACAGAAACAATTGAACGAGCTGAAATGTGTCGTGAGAAAGAAGGAATGCACTTTGAACATTCACTACACTAAATTTTTTAACAAATTCAGCTACTGTACTTTCAAATATTTTAAGTGCGTCGTCTAAGTTATTAGTTTATTTTGTTAGTTTTTTGTTAATTTTGTTAAATTTTTAATCCAATTCCTGTCTTTCATACTAGTCACTAAAACTTTTGCGATTGTATTTTTTTGATATCACCTAAGGCCGTTAGATTAGTTTGCGTCCGATCATGGCCACCTAGATGCAATTTTAAAAGTGGCTCTAAAAAAATGAAGTAGATGTATAAAGTTTTTAAAATGTCACATTCTGATCTAGAATTGTCTCAGAAATCCAAAAATGTTAAAATATGCAGGGTATTCCATTTAAAAATTCAAAACCTGGGCCATTTCCGGTGTGGCCGGAAAGTGGAAAATATGCGAAAACTCTCCCCTTCACATACCATTTACCTGTACCAATTCTCATTTTGATACACATAATACTCTAGAAATTATGACTTGTCAAATAGGTTCGTTGAGACACCCGGTATATATATATATATATATATATATATATATATATATATATATATATATATATATATATATATATATATATATATATATATATATATATATATATATATATATATATATATGGCTTTCTGCATTATATTCAGAAAGTTGCTGCGGTAGTCTCATAACATTTTCGATTGATTGATTTGGAGACATCCAAGATAGCGCTTATCATACAGCGGACAGGAAAAATTTTCGAACGTTTCGAGGACGCAAATAACGAATCTAGAATTATTTTTTAAAAGTTAGAGATGAGGGATCCAATATGGCCGACTAAATTTTATATCTATGACCATTTTCGTTGGCTTTAACTGGTAAATATTTATGAAGTGGATTGTATGATCTTATTATTTTCCAAGTCAACTAAATTTTTTAATGAAAGAATTATTAGGGGAAAAGGCCTATATATACTGTAACGGACTTTATAGTAGTATATAAGTTTGTGTTTGTAGTTTGCAATAATTTATTTAATTAAGTCTACCTTCGTTAATTTCCTCATAAGACGTCTATGAAAGAAGGTCTAGATTTTTCTAGAAAATTATATTTTCCTATTTTCGACATGGAACGCCTAAAACAGAAGACCTAGAAATTGCCAGATTATTCCTTTTTCTTGTTTTTTTTACACCACGTAGTATGAAAATCCTTCCAGAGGATTCGGCAATCTTCTGATGTCGGCAAAAAGGGTATATAATAGGTCCAGATTGGCTTTCGTGGACAGTTTTATTTAAGAAGTCGTTGACGTAACTGGAGTTGTATGACAAGTTGTCAGAATTTTGAAAATAAAAGGATATAAAGACTGACCATCCGTAACAAATTGGTGTCGGAAGTGGAATAAAATCCAAAAAAGGTTACAGAAAAAGAAAAGTGAATTAAAATTGTTTGCCAGTGGATATATATATATATATATATATATATATATATATATATATATATATATATATATATATATATATATATATATATATATATATATATATATATATGTAGAGTGTACCTATACATAGTCCTAGGCAGCTTTTTAATGCTGTATGTTACCAGAAGAGAAATTTTTGTACCCGCTTTTAAATATATAATTCGACAAAAATTTACAAAATTAAACGTAGCGTCATTCTATTTAAAAATATGTATATGCAAAAGATAATAGTATTCTGTTGCCAGCAAATTTTCTTTTCAGTTCTTCGATACATTACAAAATGGGAAAAAGGCCACTTTGTTAAGGTTTTCTTTTATGTTTATGATTTTAGGTGTAGAATTAGATACTATAAAATTTTTATAAAAAAATTGAACCGACTTCTAAAAGTGCGTTGAAAGGTAAAAAATAATTAAAAATTTTTATATGAAATTGAAATTTTTGAAGTCGGCGCCAAACTAATACCTGACACACAAACAGATTAAAAATAGTTTATTCGTAATTTCGTTCACAAATAATTTGGCGCCGACTTCAAAAATTTCAGTTTCATATAAAAATTTTTTATTTTTTACTTTTTAGCGCACTTTTAGAAGTCGGTTCAATTTTTTTATAAAAATTTTATTTTTCGATTTTTAGTTTTGAATTCATTACGTTTATCCATAAACTATTTGAACTAAGTACTAATCGAGATTAGTGTAACTCGCAAGGTGGCAAAAAGTACTCCTTTTATCCAAAGTTGTAATTCACCCTAAAATGAACCACTAAAAATTCTTTGATCCTTGGAATTCTCCAAATACCAGTGACTAAATATTTGACACATCAAGCAAATATTTAGTCTGTCATAGTAAATCCATTATTTTAAATTTCAAATTAATTTGAGATTGGTAATATTGGCCTCAAAACCTTACAATATCGATATTTAAAAAACTTGAGACGTAAATTTCTTAGCCCGATATATTTTATACTGCATATTGAGTTTGTATACGCCCCAAGAATCCCGCAATATCAATTTTAGGCAAAAGAGATAAATGTAAAATTTTAAGTCCCTCATATTGTATCTTATCAACCTAATGGTTTTGAAAAATTAATTTCATATTCGCAATACACGACCCCGAAAACCCCCTAATACCACATCTGAAAAAATGCGAATAAGGTGAAATTTTCAACCCACCATATTGATTCCGCTATATTGCATTTCAAATAAATAATTTTAAAGTCTTAATCTAATCTAAATCTAAACTCTTCAAAGCCCCCTAATACCAATTTTGTAGATGAAATCCGGAAATTTCAAATTTCCAAACCGTCATATTGCATCTCACATATTAGATTTTCTTAAATTAATTTTATATTCGTTATTTACGTTCTCGAAAACGATTCAATCCCACCTTTGAACAAAATCGAAAAATGTAAAATTTTTAGTTCGCTATATAACATATTGATTCCTGAAAAATACTTTTAAATCCATAGTTTACACCCTCAAGAACCCAATATATCAGTTTTGGAGAAAATCGAAAAACTGAATCAATTAGATTGAGTTTTTCAAAAAATATTTTAAATTCGTAATTAACACGAACAAAAATCCCCCAATACTGATTTTAGACAAAATCCAGACATGTAGAATCTTTAATTCGCCATCTTGGATCCGCCGTATTTAATTTTTTAAAATAATTTCAGATTCGTAATGTGCGATCCCAAAAACTCCCCCATACCAATTTTGAAAAAAAATCGGACAAAATTAATTTTTATCTGCCCTATTGGATATACCATATTGAATTTTTTAAAAATATTTTGGATTCGTTATGTGCGGCCCCGAAAACTCCTCGATACCAATTTTGGAGAAAATCGGACAAAATTAAATTTTTTTGTCCGCCATATTGAATTTTTTAAAAATAATTTTAGATTCGTTATGTATGGTTCCGAAAATTTCCACATACCAATTTTGGGGAAAATTGGACAAAATTAATTTTTTTGGCTGCCATATTGTCAGCGTCATCTTGGATTTTACTGCACCAATTTCATCCAAAAACATATGGGACCACCGCAGCAACTTCCTGAATATATCGTAAAAAATTTTATTCAAATCGGTGCGGCCGTTCCGGAGTAATCGGTGTACATACATAAAAAAAAACATACATTGTCGACGAATTGAGAACTTCCTTCTTTTAGAAGTCGGTTAAAAATAGTTACTTAGCGATTAGCCTAACGGTTTAATGCAAAAACAAATCTTTTATTTGATTTTAATGATAGGTTCTATGTTAAGTTTCTATTTGAAATAAAAACCCATTTAGGTTATGTAATACCCGCAACGTATTATTTTACCATTTAAGTCTCATAAAACTGAACATATGTAGAAAAGACCTTTTTTCTAAAAAGAATTGTATAAAAAATCACATCTAAAAAGGCTTAAGGTTAAATACCGAACTCAAAATCCGTCTAGGTCGGCAATAACTGACAGACTTTGCGAAATGCGGTCTTAAAGATGCTCGAAGCGAATAATGACCATTGAAAATTCCTTTATTTTATTCCACGCTGTTTTTATAGGTTTCATTTTATAAAAGGATTTTTCCAGTTTATTACCGTCTAGTTTCAGTGATTAGTATACGAGCAAAAGATAAATAAATAAGTTTATATATATATATATACATATATATATGAATAGTTTGGTTATTCCGGGTTTCAATTCGTTCGTTCAAAAAATCGTTTTCACGACGTTTCGCCAAAATCTCATTTGGCATTTCAAGTGCGGTTCGTCTCGTTACTCGCCGAGAACTGATGGTGGCCTCTGAAGAATTTCGAGTTTTGTTAAGATGGCTCGCGTCCTGATTGGATGAGCGGCTTCGCAGACTCCTCCCCTCTACCGAGTGCGATATATTTTGTTTTTGTATGCTGGTCTCTCGTGTACTAGTTGATTTTTTATTAATGTTTTCCATGTAGTTGAAAAATTTATATCATCGTCTCGATTATTTAGCTGTCCCGCTTTTTCGATTTCTAGGGCCTCTCTTATGACGCGTACCTTGTAGTTCTGTACTGGTGCTATTTCTTTTGTTTTTTCGAAATCGATGGTATGTCCGGTTGTTTGGTGATGTTGAAATAGGGCTGAGGTTGTCTGTTTGTTTTTGAGGCTATTTTTATGTTCTTGGATTCTTGCTGATATGCGCATGTTTGTTTGTCCTATATAAGTTTGATGGCAATCTGCACATGGAATGCTGTAAACGCCATGATTTTCATGGTTGGTCTTGTCTTTGGGATTTCTCAGGATGTTGGCTATGGTTTTTTGTGGTTTAAATATGGGCTGTATGTTGTGTTTTCTAAAGATTCTTCCGATTCTGTCTGTTATTCCTTTTATGTATGGTATTATGGCTTTGTTCCTTGTTTGATCCTAGTCTTTGGTCTTTGCTGTAGTCTTCTCTTGTCTTTTTATGGCTTTCTTTATATCTGATTTTCAGAAACCATTCAAAAGGCACCTTTAAAACCGAAATTTTGGAAACGCTATGTTGATAATATTTTTATAATATGGCTACATGGAAAAGAACACCTGGACGATTTCCTCATATATCTGAACAATATCCACCACAGAATCCAGTTCACGCTAGAAATCGGACAAGAAAAGAAACTTCCTTTTTTGGACCTGCTATTAACTAGGAAACTCAACAACACCCTGGGCTTTAGCTTATATCGGAAACCCACACATACTGACTGATATCTCAATGCAGAGTCATTTCATCATCCCTCTCAAAAGCAAGCAGTAGTCAGCACACTAATATCAAGATCTCTCCACCTAACAGAACTTGACACAAAACAAGACGAAATAAGACACATTTCAACAGCTCTAGAATGGAACAGACAACCTCAGTAACGAGACGAACCGCACTTGAAAATGCCAAATGAGTTTTTGGCGAAACCTCGTGAAAACGATTTTTGAACGAACGGATTGAAACCCGGAATAACCAAACTATTCATTCTATCGTCCCTGAAAACCTACGATATAACATATATATATATATATATATATATATATATATATATATATATATATATATATATATATTGGATTCATATTTTCCCCCATTACTTATACCACCCACGACACTTCTCGGTTGACACATGACATGTGTCAATACAAAATGGTGGAAAAGTCGAGTAGGGCGTTTGGCTGTTTTCGAGTTTTCTAGAATTTCAACGAATTTATACCATCCCATCAAAATATGCCTCTAAATATAGTTAAAAAGTGCTAATGTTGGGTTTTTCAAATATTTACTTGTTTGATATTCAAACCACTTTGGTGAGTTACTTAATAATTATAGGTTAGGTTAATACTTTAACTGTTTATTTAATAATTGTAGAGATGTATATATATATATATATATATATATATATATATATATATATATATATAATAAAATAAATGAGTTTAGAAAAACTTTCGGACCCGTCGAATTTTATTTCTGATTTAGAGTTTTTTTGGATGATACCGAAATATAGAGGGTAACTAAAAAAGGAGCTATGACGTCATCGATATCTTTTCCGTCGTAAACCCTATTTCTTATTTCATAATCAGAAAAAGCACTTTTTTACATACGATAAGGTAAATATCTATGTTGGTTATATATGGAAATTGTCAAGAAAAGTTACTGGTAAAACTTGAAAAAAAATTTTTGGTCCCTTCAGTAAAAAATGTACTTTCCGAATGGCTAATTCGCATTATAACGTTGCCTCTTCTCCATTTTAGTATGAGTACCACGCGATGAATGCTTGAAACATTATTAGGTAACAAAGTTTGCATTACAACTATGAATTAAATTATTTATTATTAAATTATTGGGCGTTCCCATCTTGTAATATATCGTGCCTTGTCATGTTATATATCACACATTCGTTTTCTTTCTCGAAAAATATACGAATATACAGAACGTTTTAAGCTAAACATAATTGCGAAATAGTAGGTATCTGTTGGACTTCCATTGTCTTTATTTTTTGTTGAATATCACGACGTTTCAGCTAGTAGTTATCTCTAGCCGTTTTCAAGTGAAACTGAAACTAAGCATAATTATATCACACTAAATTTGGCTCTTCTAATATAGCACATGTGAAATCTTGCATTTTTTTTATATAGTTTATCTCGGCTATGAGATATAGAAAGAATTATAATAACTTATTATCTGGCATGACCAATTTTTGTATAAGTTACTTACTTTGCACTCATTTCCTCTGTATTTAGCATTAACTGCTTCATATTTTAAAAACCGCTTATTTGGGGTCAAAATCGAAGACAAACCATCTCAACTCAAAATAATCACCACCCGATTCGTACAGGGAACCATCCTATAGCCTATTCTCTACAACCCCTTTACATCAGATGTGTCAGGCTACCATGCAATCAAAAGAACTATATATGCTAATGATGTTTGAATTACCGCTTTATCATTTTTGCTAAGTGACCAAACGGCATATATAAGGATTTTCTTGCTATGGATCTTTCCCTCGAAAACCAAATTTTATCACAATATTTACCTACACAAATATTCATGTTTCATGGCTCCCAGGCTAATTAAAAATAATATGCAGTTGATTATTTACTGAAGGCTCGTGTAAAAAAGTATCACGAGCTTCACCCTTGCTCCTAGGTGCAACACCACGCCACAGCATTAGCTGTAAATTCATCAGCCGCGCAGTTGCTGTTACAGTTGGTTGTAACAGACACTACACAATATTTATGTAGTATATTTTAGCATAGAGTGAAACTTGTAAACTTATGAGAATAACAAAACATATCGAAAAGTAAGTAGAATATTAACAATGATACCGATTTGTTTAACAAGTTGCCTATGTTGTCCTTCATGCTGTGAAAAAAATATACACATAGTTTATTTCTTATAAATGCAATTCTGGTCTTGTCTCCGTACGCGTTTCGACCTCCTAATGGTATCATCAGTGGAGCTGTAAAAAACCGAGAGCAGCATTCACAGGAATCAACTGTGAATACAAAATATAAATTCCGAGATCCGTCGTATACACGAAGTTGCATATAGTTGTACATTTGCTGAATCTGCATCTCACACGGAGGAATCCGTGAAAGCAGCATAAACATATATACGCCATCCGCGCTCAGTGTTGCATACTTCCTTCCGATCTGTCCTTTGCACAAACAGGTGCATGTCGGTACCCTGATGAGTCTAGTAGAGACGAAATATGTACCTCTCCTGTATCATTGTGGTGGGGAGGGTAAGTTGTGACTTTTTTCTCGGTATGGTGGTATTATCATCTCGATGGTGGTGTTATAGGATAAATTGTGTTCTATAGCAATTTATTCAAGCTGTGCAACCCCTAACACGAAAAGGATATGATGGAACAAATTTTGCATTTACTGTTCGCATTTTACTTCATATATATATATATATATATATATATATATATATATATATATATATATATATATACATATATTAAAAATCTTGGGCCTACGCTTACATGGAGATGGTTCATTTAAAAATAGAACCAAAAGTTTAAAGATGGGTCCGCTGAGCCTTTTTAAAGATTTTAAATTATTTTAATTTTCTTGAAATAACTCTAAAAAGGTTTAGGCGATGTAAAAAATAGTGTGTGTACGTAATATATTTATGAAGAAGAACATTTTTGGTATAAATATTAAATTAAAACTGTACCAGGGACGTTCCTATAGGCTGACAGATTATTAATCGAGTAAAAATATGTACGCCACTGTCTAAGAGATTAATCCAATTATGCCAATCCATGCTTAACGGTCAACAAGGTTTTGCAGCACGGACTCCAATATTCATTCGCTTTTGCAGCAATTTGGTGCATTAAATTCAAATCTGGTCTCTGAATAGTTCCATCACGTCAAGATTCTAAGATATTCTAACCTAAAACTACGAGAATGGCCGTTTTAGGACATTTCCAGAGATCAATGTTACTGGCAGGCTAATTTTCCATTCAAAATCAATCATGCAATAGTAAAATACAAATCTTCCCATTCAGTTCCATTTTAGAACTTGAAAATACAATTTTTTTAAGGAGAGATTGTTGATTTTTGTTTTCTTTACTCTATAAGGTGTACCAACTGAACACGAATCTTTATATTTTCATTTAGTACAAACTTCAATCTACAATATCTCGGTAAAAAGAATCACATTCTTATGTTTTAAAATGGAAACTGAAGGGGAAGAGTTGTGCTCTAAGATACCAAGATTGATTTTGGATAACTAATTTACCTGTCAACACCACTGATGTTTGAAAATGTTCTGAAATGGCCATTTTTACACTCTTGAGTTAGAATATTTCAAAATCCTGACATCATAGAGCAATTCTACAACCGGGTTTGGATTCAGCACATTAAATTAATTCAGAAATATACGTTGAAGTCCACGTTATATTTCGTGATCTTCATGTTGTGACACATAGCAATAATTAATGAAAATTTACTCTTAACATAGCCTAATAATTATTCCTAGGGCTACTGATTCCATGCATGCATTATTGTCTTGTGATGTAATCGAATTATCCCTTAACACAAGATATTTTGAGAAAATTAAAAAAAAAACTAACTTAGTAGCTGTTTCTGGAATTAAACAGCTGAAATTGCACAAATTGTCCTTGTGAAAATGTCTTCGTAAAAGCTGCCATACCTTATTCAATAAGAGAATTATATGATAAGTCGAAAAAAGCAAAATTAAAGAAAAGTTGTTTATTTAAATTACAATAAGTATTCTTATCGAAGGGATATAATTCCAGCCAAAAAAATCGTTGAAAGTACTACTCGGGGATTATGAGAATAAGAAAGACTAAACCCACAGAAAGTAAACTCAGGACGAGCAACGCTGCAAGTTGGGGAACAAGTTCCAAATAATATTGCAAATAATCCGTCTGTTAGCATCAGAAACATTGCCTATGAACTAAGAAATATTTCAGTACGCTTCATGAGTAACAACTTTGCCCTTATCGTTAGATCCGCGTGCAGAATCTACTTCTTAGAGACCTTGTTCGCCGTTTACCGTTTTGTCAGCAAATTAGGAGTAATTTTCATTTTCAATCTTTTATCTAATGAAAAGTGCATGATGTGATGAAATTTATTGCGAGTAAGTAATACTTAGTATCAATTTTCAATAAACATTTGGGGGGAAATTGTTAGAAACCAATTAATTTGTTCTGTGATTCTGCCAACTTTAATAAATCCAGAATCATATCTATATTTTCTCCAAAATAACTTAACTGAGCTATTGTCATTAAACGTCAGAGACAATTTGTTATGGTTTCACCATAAAGATGCTCTTACAAATTTTGCCGTGCAAGTTAGAAACTTTCCAAATCAAATTTATGGAGCTCATAGATTGGCCAAAGATGACCCATTTCATGGCTTCCGTCATCCTCCAGTATCCGATTTTTACTTCTGGGGACATGTGAAAGAAATTGTCTATGCAACAGTAATAATCACAAGAAAATAATTATGGCGGCCTATTCCTAATGCCTTCGATATTATTAGGCAAGATAATAAACTTTTTCAGAGAGTATGTGGAGCCCTTTGAAGCAGATGAATTTCTTGTATTCGAGGAAGAGATAGTGACTTTCATCATTTTCTGTAATCGTAATTAACAATAAGAATAAATATATTTTTCTTTTAGCGATGTACAGAAATAACTAACGTTTTTCATTTCTGCATACTTTAATATGGTTGCATTTATCTCCCAAACGGAATTAAAGTGGAGAAAATACTGGGAGGTATATTTTGAAAGGCTTTTAACTGGTATGACAAATATAATACCAGAAAGGGAAAAAGTTAGTAATGTTGTACATAATTTTACTCAATAAATAATTATTTGTTAACCTTCAGGTGCAGGTGCACTTATAATTAAATGTTAATATTCAAAATGTTCTCTTTTACAAATGTATTACGCACACCAAATATTTTTTAACAAGCCTAAACCTTTCTTAAGTTATTTAAAAAAAAAATGAAAATAATATTAAATATTTAACTCCATGTATCTTGTAACGAGGATTCAGCGGATCCATGTTCATATAAACTTCTGGTTCAGTTTTTTGATGAAACATCTCAATGTTATTGTTGGAACATGTTTTGATTATTGCTATCTCCTATTTGTTTTTGCTGCATTAGAATATGGCTGCGTTTTCACCTACCATGTGGTTGGGGTGATCTGAAGTCTCAGAACGTCCGAGTTGGTGAGAAGAAGGTCGCAGAGTTAGTAAGTGAAATACTGGACATTCGTTTATACCTTTATTTAAACTAGCTGTATGCCTTAGCTCTATTTATTTTGAATTTGCGTGTGTCTCTCTTTTTTATTTATTTTTAATTAAATTCTAATTATAGGACTGTCTAAGTAAAAGGTGTTATATACGTATATATTATTCATTTTTAATGATAATGTAACTATAAACCTCCTTTTTGTAAAATGGAGCAGGACGGACATCCAAAACCTGCTAAGAAAAATACGGACACTTCTAACAAAAGCACAAAAACATCACCCTCGGAGTGCTATTGAACGTACAATGCTTCCAAGCCACCAAGGAGGAAGAAGATTGGTGGATATTGGTAAGCAGCTTGACCAACAAATAATAAACTTACGTTCATATTTCCACAGGTTAGCGGACTCTTCCACACTACATCGAGCAATATGCGAGGCAGACGATTCAACGCCGCTACAGTTGAGGGAAAAAGATATTACTTCCCACCACCAAACAGACCAAGGGAAGTTTCAAACCTGGCTACGGAAGCCACTTCATGGACGACATCCAAATGAGATCAATCAGGACAATGTCGACAACTCAGCGTCGAACTACTGGTTGATTTCAGGACAGATGTTTCCGGAAACGGAGGGCTTCTTGTTAGCTATCGAAGACCAGGTTATTCCGACGAAGAACTATCCAAAGTTCATCATTAGACATCCCTCAATAGAAAATGACCAATGCAGATATGGCTGTCGAACATCAGAGACAATCCAGCACATAACTGGAGGGTGCCAAGCGTTTGCCGCAACCGAGTTTAAGGAAAGACACGACTCAGCCGCTAAGATACTCCACCAAGAGTTAGCAGAAAAGTTAAACCTATTACAGGTAGGAAAAGTGCCGTATTATAAATACAATCCGGAGCCTATTCTTGAGAAAAACCAGTTCAAGTTATACTGGGACCAAACGGTTCTGACGGATCAGACAGTTGCTCATAACAGACCTAATAGATAAAATTTCGAGGCGAACTACACTAATCGACATTGCTACCTAACAACAACAACCTAAGACCAAAATACAACGAGAAGATCGCCAAATACAGAGACCTGGAGGTGCAAATCCGAAGACAATGGGCAATGAACACCGTCCAAATGATTCCCATAGTACTGTCAACAACTGGAGTGATACCAAAGAACTTCCTGCAGAACATCAAGGGACTGAGCCTTAGTGAGCATCTGTATAAGCCGATGCAGAAAGCAATTCTCCTAGCAACCGCGCGAACCGTCCAAAAGTTCGTAGGAAATACAGCAGACCACGTCACCTAGGACCCGATAACATGGAAAGGGTTCCCACAAAGCTTCATACTTTTGATATCTTTGTGTACCTGGTATGAATCAATGTTTCCTGGAGGGAGTGCGAAGCCGTTTGGCTTGTAGATCATGATAACCTCCTTTTAAGAGAGATTAGCTTATACAGTTTTTTGAAATGTAAAATTTTAAATGTTTTAACATATATTTCATTAAAATTTTCCGACCAGACGAGATTGAGTAAGTTTTACCCTTACAAAACTAGATCGTAGCTCCAAAAAAAAGATAGTTTGAGTTAGTACTAGAACCATGACCTTCTATGAATCTTTTTTTCTGATGATGATTTAAAAATTACTTACTGTTTCTTTCGTAAAGATGTTCGTTCTTAAATTGATTTTTGGATTTCGAAGATTTACCTGAAAAAAATAAAGCACAATAAATACTTGTTCATTGTTGTTACTAATAATTACAATAAAAGATATAGATATATGGCATCTTTCAACAACTGATTATGGGAAAGAAATATGGCAAATTAAATAGAAATAAGCCAAAATTGGATCCCAAAAAAACAAACACTCGATTTTTATAAAATCAGCTGTTTATTTAAAGTATACTTCATGAGATTAATATCAGCTCAACACCAAGAAATTCAGTATAAACTTTTAAAAGGGAGTGTTCTATTAAAACTTATTCACACCGTTCTTGCAAAAATCATCTTGGATCTACGTCTTGAGGGGAAGGTTTTTCAATAATAACATTTCAATAAATGATTCTAGATTTCAAATATACGAGTATACTCTTTTTGTCAAACCTAATCGAGCATCTGGACGTACTCGGCACCTTAATTCCTAATTGACACACATCTAAACACACAGTTGTAGATTGATATTTATATAGTTATTGTAGAAATAAAAATCATTTATTTTTTGTGATAACTTTATGATATATTGTTAAGGAATCCTATACTTACTTAAAATGCTTCAATTTTATTTTACGTCATTTCTTTGAGACTTTTTTCAGAAGGGTTTTACGGGACATCAAAACCGAGGTTCTGATAGTAAATATAAAATCTGTCCATTTACCTCTTGCCTAAGAGTTTCTACCACAAAAAGGGGAAATAGGTAACAAATGTGGGATTACGAAGTAAACATATAAGAATATAGATAAATTCAAATTTCAGAAAAAATGTCTTTTAATTTTCATGTAATAAATATAAAACAGTTTTTTTAATGGTATAATTTGTTACCCTAAATTATTAAATTACTTTTTATTTTACAGAGAGCATAAATTAGTTATTTCTTAAAAATGACGAAAATACATTACTAATCACCGGGATACAAGTAATATAATAGTTGATCAGCTATAACGTGTTAGTGAATTAGGAGGTTAATTTTTAAACCCGCTGTAGTTCCCACGGACCTTCTAGTTGGAGCGTGGTGTTTTGTTTATAATATTATTATATTTGATATCATGAATGTCTACAAATAAATTCTGATATAAGAAAAGTAAGAATGAAAATATAAAGTCTCGGAATCAGTAAAAGTAATAGTTCTCTCAAGGAAGTTAAGAATTTTTTTTTGGTTATAAAGAAAAACATTTTTTTTATTTGCGTTTTAAGGTGCAACTCCTGTATTGCTAGATCCGTTTAAAAGTTACACTGTGTTACTGAATTAGGGGGTAAAATTTAAAACGACTCTCTCAGAATTTGAAATTATGTAATATAATATAAAATATTGAGGCGTACCTTTTCACATAATACAAATTATACTAATATCAACTAATATTTTCTGATAAGTATTATTTTCTTCTTCTTCTTTTTCTTCTTCTTCTAGGTAGAACCAAGTTCTGTTATGTACACAATGCCTCATCGATCCTCGTTTAAGGTCGAAATCCAGCTGTCTCTCCATCTTTTTGGGGGCCGTCCAGGCGACCGTTTGGTGTTTGGTTTCTCTCTCATCACGGTTTTTGCTAGTTTGTCATCGTCCATTCGTTCCACGTGATCTCTCCACTCCCTACGACGGTTTCGAACCCACTTCACAACATCCCCCACTCCGCTGTCCTGGCGTATTTTTGCGTTTATTATTCTATCTCTTAAACTTGTTCCCGTGATCATTTTCAGCGTTTTCATTTCTGTGGTTCTCATTTGTTTTGTCTTTGTTGTTTCATTTCTTGTTTCTGCACCGTAGGTCAGTATCGGTCTTACACAGACCTTGTAAATTCTTGCTTTGCTTTTAATCGTCATATGTTTATTGTTCCAGATTATGTCTCTTAGTTGGCCTGATATCATGGCCGCTTTGTTGGCTTGTGTGCGTACTTCTTCCGTTACTGCCCTGTCACTTGTTATATGTGCTCCCAGGTATTTAAACTTCCCAACCTGTTCGATATGTTTGCATCAACCATTAGTTTGCATCTTACCGGTTCTTTTGCTATTACCATTGCTTTGGTTTTCTCCACAGATATTTTCATATTATACTGGTTCAACCATCAACCATTAGTTTGCATCTTACCGGTTCTTTTGCTATTACCATTGCTTTGGTTTTCTCTACAGATATTTTCATATTATACTGTTTGGCTGTTGGATTGAGACGGAAAAGCATTTTTTGTAAGTTGTCCTTGCTATCTGCTGTCAAGTATTATTTTGTTTCAACTAATTATGGAATATTTGATATTTTATTACATAAAAATTCGTTTTTTTTTATATTATTCTTAATTATAGTATTGGCCTAATTCAATTTTTAGGTTGAAAATAATAAAAGCAATAAAAAAATACTCTAAAAATAAGGGAAACACAATTCACTCAGTCCAAAAAAGCTCACTAAAAATTGTTTCAAAGTCAAGGGAAAAGATTTGTAGAATTATGTCACGTGCTAATTGGGAAATAAAATAATTTTTGATTGACAAAGGTCATGTAGAAATTTTTGAAAATTTTTATTTAAAATATGATTTTAAATATTTTATTGTAAAATACGATGTGAACAAAATACTAAATTTTAACGTCAGAATTAAAAAAATTGTTAGACTATTTTATTTTCTTCTGTTCTTGACAAGTAGTCAATATGAGGGGAACGTAGATAATTAATTTTGTAATATTACAATTTGTAGAAACATGTAGCATATTTTTGCGAGCTAAGTAACTAACTTGGGTTGATTATTTTTCAGATGGGAATCTCGTACAAAAATTTGAAGATCATTTTGCACCATTTTTTGAATATTTAAAAACAATTGGTTATGGATGTTCTGATTGAATACTTTCAATCTCCAGACAACGCATTGAAGAGTTGTAAATACGATAATATTTAAGACTTTAGACACTGAAAATAATGGTTTTCTAAGCCAATAATAAGGTAAATAAATCGAATAATTTGATAACTACCATAGTGTCAATAATCTCATTCATGCAAAGTAGGATGCAAAAGTTATATATAGATATAAAAATTTAGCATAATAAAAAAAAGGCAATTTTTACGAGGTCTTTTGTAAGATTTATTTTGTTGATTAGTTTATTTACGATTTTTCAAGCAATAAACCGATTTATTAAAAAAGTTCTTAAACCTGTATTAGGTTTATTTTTGAAACATAATAAAAAGTAACATATTTTATAGCAGGCACTTAAAGAGATTTCGGATCTCGATACCGTTTTGCTATTTTTATGACCGCTTTAAAATTGGAAATGAAATCTTCCGGCAATTACACAAAGTTCTTTTAAGGCTTACGTGTTGTTTGTTATAAAAATCAGGCTTGTGATCAAACTGTTAATACAGTGTCTTATACAATTCTAATATTCTTCTATGAAAAATTCATGATGCGTCATCTGTAGTTTAGTCTGATTTATTTGGTAAGTTATTTTTAATAATTCTTTGAATCTATATTTTGATATATAATAATATACTCGCTTGTTTAGAACGGGGATGAAGTAATTTCTAGATATTTAAAATATCAAAAAATATATGTTAGCTAAAAACTCATATTTCAGTAAGAAATAAATAAATCTACTTTTCTTCGTGTTTAAATCGTTGTTAATATACATATATGTATCCTCTTTTCAAGCAGATAAAGAAAATACTATATACAAACAGTTCATTTCTTGCATATACAAGTCTAGTCTTCTCTGTATACGCGTTTTGACCACCTTATGGTTTCGTTAGTGCAGTTGTACCGAACCAAGAGCAACATTCGCAGGAAACAACTGCGTATTTAAAATATAAATTCCGAAATATATCGGTGGGATATTAAAACCTGCCGGCTTTTCGATTTCAGACTGGAAAATATCGCCAGTCGAATGACATCTATACATTCACCGGAGTATTGCGAAACTTACGAATTAAGATTTCAGTAAGAAATAAATAAATCAATATTTCTGCACTGTTTAAATCGTAGCTAATATAAATCTATGTATTCTTCTTTTAAGCAAATAAAATAAGGAAGATATACAGTATATTTCCTGCAAATACAAATCTTGCCCTCTTTCTATACGCATTTCGACCGACTTATGGTCTCGTCTGTGGAGCTTCATCTAACCGAGAGCAATATTTGCAGGAAACAATTGTGTATATCAAATATAAATTCAAATACATATCCGTAGGATCTTAAAACTCGACTTTTCGATGTCAGACTGAAAAGTATCGCCGGTCGAACGACATTTATACAATCACCGGAGTTGTGCGAAACTTAAAATTAATATTTCAGTAAAAAATAAATAAATCTATTTTTCTGCCGTATTCAAATAGTTGCTAATATATATGTATTCTTCCTTCAAGCAAATAAAGGAAAGACTATGTGCAAATAGTTTATTTCTGCAAATAAAACTCTGGTAAAACTCTCCATTAGTATTTCAACTAGCTTATGGGCTCGTCTGAGGAGCTACTGATAGATCTCGGAATTTATATTATATATAGACGGTTGTTTCCTGCGAATTTTGCTCTCGGTTCGACACAGATCCACGGATGAGACTTTAAGGTAGTTGAAATGCATATGGAGAGAGGACCAGAGTTGTACATGCAGGAAATAAACTGTTTGAATATATTTTTTCTTTATCTGCTTGAAAGATATTAGCAACGATTCAGACACGGCGAAAAAATAGATTTATTTATTTCTTACCAAAATCTTCATTTTTAAATTGCTCAATACCTCGATGAATGTATAGATGTCGTTCGACTGGCAGGTTTTAGTTTTCTACCGATATGTCTCGAAATTTATGTTTTATGTAGACAGTTGTTTCCTACTCATGTTGCTCTTGGTTCGATACAGCTCCTCTGACGAGACCATAAGCTGGTCTAAACAAGTTGAAAAAATAGATTTATTTATTTCTTACTAAAGGTCTTAATTTTTAAGTTGTGTATTACTTTGATGAATGTATAGATGTCGTTCGACTGGCGATGTTATTCGGCCTGACATCGAAAAGTCAGCAAGTTTGAATCGATATTTCTCGGAATTCATGTTTTCCATAAACAGTTGTTTCCTATGAATGGTTCGATACAGCTCCACTGACAAGACTATAAGGTTGACGAAACGCGTATGGAGAGAGAACCGGAGCTGCTTTTGCAGAAAATAAACTGTTTGCATATATTATTTCCATTATCTGCTTGAAAAGAGAATACATACATATTAGAAATTAATGTTAGTATTGTAGTTCAGTCAGGTTAGCATGATTAAATACGGCAGAAAGATATCTTTATTTCTTACTGTTATTTTCATTTTTTTTAAATTTCACGTTACTCCGATGATTCATAGATGTCGTTCGACTGGCGATATTTTTCAGTCTGACATCGAAGTTGGTAGATGGCAGGTGCAATATCTTGCCGACATACCTTGAAATTTATGGTTCATATATCAGTGATTTCCTGCTAATGTTGCTTTCGGTCCAATACAGCCCCACTGACGAGATCATGAGGTAATCGAAACGCATATGAAGAAAGGACCAGAGCGATATTTGCAGGAAATAAACTGTTTGTATATATATTTTTCTTATTCTGTGTCTGGAAGGAGAATTACATATATAACAAACTATATAATATATAATTAAGTCTGGGCTTCAAAAAAAAAATAAATACAGAACATTGTAAAAGTATTCTCGCATTCAGATAGATAATATTAACATACTTAAATGACTACTTCTGCTCCGACAACGTGACGAAATTGATTTGACGTAATTGTGGATAACTTGTGAAATGTGTTATTGAATCCAAATATCTTCGACATCCATGTTTAACCGGTTCCATAAAAAGTCTGTAGTCATGCTTCGATAGTGAACTGCATTTTCTTTATTGTGTTTAAAAATTGCTGTCCAGTTATGCCGCCGGGCAGACAGTAAAGGTACTTTTGGATGGTACATTTTTATCTTAAAAATCTTCCTTCGATCTTCCAATCTCTAAAGATGCCAGTTTCGGTTATTCACCTAGTCGCTGAGATGAAAATGAGTCTCGTCAGTAAGAACGATTTTCTGCAAAAATTCGTTTTCTTGTTTATTGATTCATTCGGCGAATCCACTACGCTATAAATTAATAATAGGCCTGAGTTTGTGAGTGTTTTTTTTTTATTTTTTTAAGGATATAAACGTAAATCCTTGGTCAAAACTCATTCCTTACTGGAGTATTTCGCGCCTTGTTACTGCATCTGACGACAAATCTATACGTCTGGTCCTTTGGTTAAACTTTGACGGACGGTGATATAATACGAGTACGTGATAAATAAAAAAGTTTGGTATTTATAGATACATTGATATTTTGAAAATCTCTACTAAAAGCGTAAACAAGGAACACAATATTCTCGGGAGGAACTGTTCACAGTTCTCCAAATAAAATAAATAATTTCAAATTTATGAAAAATTTATTTATTTTTCGTTAGATTCATTAACAAACATTCTGAGGGATTCAAGTTAATTTAGTTACTTAAGCAGAAAATAAAATTTAAACTCAGTTTTAAAATATTGGCATGTTCTTATAATAATTATTGTAGTTGCTAAAATACGGTCGGTCGTTAAGTTACACAATAGTCCCATTGTATTAATTATAACTTTAGGGTTTAAATTAACATAGCACCTTTCCCACTGCTATTTTATTTGATTATTATATGGATGTAAATATATGAAAGTAATCTGATTAATACAAATGTGAAATTTGTCAGAATGTCAAAAATTTTTCTGTTTTAATTAATTAAGGGGTGATATATTAAATCATTCCCAAAATGGATAGGTGAAGGATTAAAATTTAATTATTGTATCATTTCTACATTATTCAAATAATAAATTTTAGTATAGGTTTCCATGGAACGACATAAGGACAATTTTTTTACACGAATATATATATATATATATATATATATATATATATATATATATATATATATATGTAATCGAAGGTTATTGGGCATCCCGTGTAGGTGCTGAGCCCTCTCAGGACTGTAAGGCAGCTGACGTTTCGGTTAAATGTCATTCACCATTTTCAAAGCTCACTGTATGGCGTCTACGAGCGAACTGATGCTTGCGACTGGGGTACTGTCGGTCCCGTGTGTACGTCGGACGCGTTCGTCGTCCGAATGCTTCTGGCCAATCAGGTTGCGAGACCTGCCTCGCGTCATCAGCTCTGTCGCTAGTGTTTGGGGTTGCATTGCCGAGTTGTAATTTGTTTCGTTACTTAGTGGTACTGCTTGATGTTTTGTAAGCAAATTTCTCCAAGCATTAGGCAATTGCTGGCTATCATCTCTGCTATTTAATTTGTTGGGCCTCTTTGCAATTTCAATGCCTTCCCCTATAACTCTTGTGGACAGGTTTTCACATCTCGATAGCATTTTTGTTCCTGAGAAATTTATCTTATGTCCTGTGTTTAACCAGTATTGGGCCAGAGCAGAAGAAGTTGTTTTTTGCTTGACAGCATTTATATGTTCGTCTCTTCTGGCGCTTATTTTACGGTTGGTTTGGCCTACGTAAGATGAGCTGCATTCTCTGCATGGAATTTCGTACACTCCCTGGTTTTCTAGAGGAATTCTTTCTTTAGGTGTTGGCAATAGATCTTTTATCTGTGGTGCTTCTTATATAAGGAAAAAAGTTTTGGAGCTACTCTTTTGATTTTTGTGATTTTTTGGGGCCAAGTGTTTGTTTTTTAGACCTTGTCTATATGTTCTTTTTTATAACCGTTTTTTGTGAGGGCGTCTTGCAGTATGTTCATCTCTTTGTGGTAATTTTCTTGATCTGAAAGGGACAGCGATCGAAACGTAAGTGATTTCACTACTGCAAATAGTTGGGTGATGTGAATCGGCGTTGAGGTATCTGTTGGTGTGAGTGGGCTTTCTGTAGACAGTGTGCGAAAGCAAGGCATCCTATTTTCTTTTCAGTAGGATATCTCGAAAGGAGACAGAACAGAAAAGAAAACTACTTTTCTGTTCTGTCTCCATGATGAATTTGATTTTTGGATGTATACTGTTTATGTGATTTAGGAAACTTCTGAGGTTTTCTTCTCAAGATTGCTAGATAACGAATGTGTCATCTACGTAACGCAGCCATAATCGTGATTTGTGTGAAGAGGTATCCAAAGTTCTTGATTCAAAATCTTCCATAAATAAATTAGCGAGTGCGGCGATCCCATCGGGGCTCCCTCGGCTTGTTTATATCGTCGGCCTTGATAAGTAAAATAAGTGTTATCAAGATAGTGTTTAGCTAATTCGATGATATATTTTGGCAGATTGTATTTATTTTCTATTACAGAAAGAGCTTGTTTGACTGGTATTTGTGTGAAAAGTGATGTAACATCGAAACTAACTAGACATTATTTTTCTTGTAAACGTATGTTTTTGATTATTTTGCAAAAATGTTGAGAATTTTTAACATAGAAGGCCATTTTTTCGACGAAAGGTTGGAGAATGGTGGCTAGATGTTTTGCTAGGGCCTGAGTTGGAGAGCCAACAGAGCTTTCAATTGGTCTCAAGAGGACTCCGGGCTTGTGTATTTTAGGTCAGCCAGGGTGTATACGAAATTCCATGCGGAGAATGCAGCTCATCTTACGTAGGCCAAACCAACCGTAAAACAAGCACCAGAAGAGATGAACGTATAAACGCTGTGAAGCAAAAAACAACTTCTTTTCTGGTCTAACACTGGTTAAACACAGGATATAAGATAAATTTCTCAGGAACAAAAATGCTATCGAGATGTGAAAACCTGTCCACAAGAGTTATAAGGGAAGCCATTGAAATTACAAAGAGACCCAACACTTAAATAGCAGAGATGATAGCCAGCAAGCGCCTAATACTTGAAGAAATCTGCTTACAAAACATCAAGCAGTACCACTTAGTAACGAAACAGATTTCAATTCGGCAATATAACCCCAAACACTGGCAACAGGGCCGATGACGCGCAGCAGGTTTCGTAACCTGATTGGCCAGAACCACTCGGAAAACAAATGCGTCCGATGAACACACGGGACCGACAGCACCAAAGTCGCAGGCGTCAGTTCGCTCGTAGACGCCATACAGTGAGCTTTGAAAATGGTGAATGAGATTTTACCGAAACGTCGGGATGCCCGAAAACCTTCGATTACACATCACACCCGTGAGAATATCCGACATAATGTTATAATATATATATATATATATATATATATATATATATATATATATATATATATATATATATATGGTGATAAAGTTAATTAAGCAGTAATGTAGAAAAAAATGTTTAACTAAATCATTCTGGATAAATTTTACGAATTTTAAGCACTAATTTCAATGGAACTTTTTTCTTCGATTTTTCCACAAAATTAGAAATAAATATATATTTCAATGTTTTCTGACCACTTTGAACTTTTGAGCACAAATTCCCTATTTGATAAAGACTCGCTTTCCTTTGTAAAATCGAAAACTTTATTAAAAAAAAAATAATAATAATAATTTAGATTCGATAGCTCAAACAAAACGTAAAATCTTTAAAAGCGTAATAAATTTAACAGTTCTGAATTCATCAGTTCTTTAAATTTATTGGAGTTTAAAAATAAACACTGTTATTTATGATTAAGAGTCTAATAAATTTAGCAACATGATAGGTTTAATTGAAATCTATCTGCCATGTCAACTTTGTCAACAATATTTATTTGTGTCTTGAAAAAATGAGTTAACAGATTTAATTATTAGAAAAGCATTTTGATTCTTAGACCCCTTTAAATAAAAGCCAATACAATTAATTTTTGTTTTTATTTTTTGATTGCCTTTGATTGAACGCACGAATGAATGAGAGAAAAAAGGGTAGTGATACTGGATCATCGATGCCTAGGCCTCCACTGGGCCCTTTACATCCCACCATATCTGCAGGTTATTCGAGGCCGATCGCCTTTGCGAATCCAAGCAGTCTCGTTAGTTGAACTTGCCTAACTGCTTCCGGTAACAAAACTGTATCTCCGAAATATCTGTGTCTCAGTCCGTTGAGTGCTGGGCACTCTCTAAGGATCAACAGTTTCATCCTCCTCCAACAAATCTGCATGTCGGGTCGCCGTCGACACCGATTCTATGGAGATGGTCCCTGAGGCGACAATGTCCTGTCAACAATCCCACCACAATTCGCAGCTCTTTCCCTTCCAAGGAGAGAAGCTTCTTAGTACGCCGTGCGCTAGGCCCAGCTATATGTTCCTTAGCACACCTCATTCCAGGAGGTCCCCTCCACGATTTAATAAATTTGCTTTCCAGCAACGATTTTAATTCCCGTTTGCCAATAGCAATTGAGACAGGTATTATTGGTTGGGGTCCATACGGTTCGCCGAACACAACTTTGCTAGACCGTCTGCTTCCTCATTTCCGCGTATACGTGAGTGACCCGAGACTCATACGAGTCTCACTGCGCAGCCTTTCTTTTTCATACCATTTAGTACATCCTTGCACTCAGACACCAGTCGCGAAGTCACGACACTGGACTTCAGTGCCAATATCGCAGCCTTACGGTCTGAGCATATATTTATTACTTTAATCCTGTGTATGTCCCTCTCACAGAGATCGGTAAACTGCAGAATAACATAAATTTCTGCTGTGAAAATTGTCGTCCAGCTCTTTCATTTTGTCGAGATCCATCAGTATACCACCAGGATCAATTTTTCGGAAGATTTTGTTCTCCCTCCCAATCCTCTCTACTTGACATAAATATCTCCAGGGAGAGTTTGGGTTTTAAAAGCGGCGTCATGTAGTCTGACTGCATGGGGAGTGATTGACACCCCGCCACCGCGCTTTCCCAGACACCTGAGTCGCCGCCCGTTCCGATTCCGAGATGTCCCAGGCCACTGAGACGATAAACAGTCTTCAGGGCCTCGTTCTCTATGTATAAGTGAAGAGGTCCACCAGTACTTCCAGAGCCCTGGTGGGAGCAGTCCTCATCGCACTCAATATTCCCACACAAGCCATTCTCTGAACTTTGCCTTTGATTATTACTGAAGGAATGGAACTTTATCCATTGTCAAAAAATATCATCATATCAAAACAAAATAATTTCTGATTTTAAAATATTATTTAAGGAACGGTAGGTTCATTAATTATTTATGTCATTTTTATTTCGTTTTATTTTTTTACATTTTCATTTTGTAAAAAATTAATAAAAGGGAAAATTATTACAAATTTTTATGTACATCTATTTTTTTATAATATGTATTTATTCCTATATGATAACCTATTTTATAATATGTTGCATACCGATCGATAATATGTTACAGTTTTACTGTACCTAAAATATTACTATATTTGTTATACTTTTATTTTTATTTATATTTCCGTTTGTGTTTTGTATGCATTTCATGGAAGAATTTATTTATTGTTATAGGAGTTATTTAAGTTCAAACATGATTTCTTGGATTTTTTTATAATAAGAATATCTATAATGTCAAAGTATTGATACTCTAGATATCAATTTTTTTGACAATGATATTTTACTATATCAAGACTATTTCTTACGATACATATCAATACGATATTTTATCGATACTTTTAAAGGTTCCATCCATTCCCAGTAACCACAAAGCGAGAACTAATAATTTTTAAAACTGATCAATAAAGTATACTTTTAAAGTTATATAAAAATCATACTTTGATGTTTTTCTTACTATTATATATAGAGGAAATACCTAACCAATGATCACCCACTTTTAATTGTAGCTTTACATAATAAAGCTGTTAAATATTCTGAAGTCTCTTATCCTATATAAAGATTAAAGATTACTTCTCATTTTAGCCGCTAGGGAGCAAGTCAAGAAGCTCTATTGGTCCTTCTATATGGCAAGTTTCCCGCAGTTCTGTTGATTTTTGTAAATCTTAAATAACTGTCAATCATACAAGTATCCAAATAGTTGTGTGAAGCGACGTCAGGGATTACCAAGATAAAAAATTGTGAACTTAGAAAAGACGTAATTTAGACAAGAAAACAAACAATAAACTGGCACCAAATTACTATAATTTATATAATGATTAAAAAAATCTAGCTGTAAAATATTTTATAACCTTATTTGAACCGAAATTTGAAGAAACATAAATATTACAATAAAAGCTATAGCTTTAAAAAGGCAATAAAATAATACCCAAAGTCTACTTAATAAGCTGTATCGTTGATAATAAAAATGGAACATAAAATATTGCATTTAAATAAAATAAAAGGAGGCAAATTTGACTTTAGGGCAAAAAGAGCATTAAATGTATTCTTCAGTATCTTAAACTTGTTTCTTTTGGACATTTGGTAATTTTTTCCATTTTTTTTTAAGAAGAACTGATAAGTTTTCATTAATAGTCATGATAAACATAATCTAGCATAAGAAAATGATGTACAGAATAAACAATGAAAAAATTGAATTGTTTGCTTTCCATAGAATAATATAGGAACTTCTTGAAAGGTTTAAACTCACTCTCAAGATCAGTGGTTCCTAATCTTTTTTAAACACGACTTTTTCAATTTTTTTAAAATGTTTGCGACCCTCCGCACTCATTCGCTTTATTTGATTAATAAAAAAGGTTTGAAAAAATATATTTTAGGTCTCAACAAAAGTAATGACATTTTTATTGAGTATTAATTATTAATCATTAATGTGATGATTGAGCTCGCATCTGCTTAACAAGTGTTATAATTCTTGCTGGAATTATTGTCAAGGTCAATTTTATGTCAAATTGAATATATAGCTTATTCCAAGCTTTTGTTTCGATCAGCAGAAGAGTTGAAAATCAATTTTCGTAAAAGTAGGTAAGGTCACATTGCACTAATACTTAAAAAGAAAGCTTGTAAACTTATTACGGGTTGACGAGTCATTTCGCAGCTACAAAAATTTAACCCGTACTTCATAGCGAAGATCGGTAACATCCAAAGATACAATAAATGAATTTCGAACTAATGCAGCTTCCTATTTAGAGAATTCTAAGAAATAACGGTGAATTTTGGATTCAAGGACTTGAAGGGATTCATTAGTTTTCTGTCTAAGATTATTTACAATTTTTGGCTCCGATTTTTTAGTTTTGGTGCATGGCAAAATTTTCAAGATTTATTTTAGGTTCCCAGATCTGTAGTTTTAATATTAAAACCTGGATATTACCTCTGAAGCAAATAATGTGCATTTCTATAACCTGTAGTTTCAAATATTGCTTGTTTCCATGATCTAAGATATCAAGTAAATGAGCTACTCTTTGAATCCAGGTATCATGAATAAACTGCGTTAAAAATTCTAAACTATGAAGTTTTTATTTCATTTCTAAGTACTGTTTTATTTCGTTTTTCATGTTCAAAGACTCCGCTAGTAACATTTTTTTTGATAACCAACATATAGCTGTGCAGAAAAGGACTTCGTGATCCCTTGAACAGACGAATATTAAGGGTACAAAATTTTACATAATTGAGAATGGTCAATAGCTACGGCTTTGAAGAGCCTTGATAGAAATACAAAATCGGTGAATTATGCACTACAACCCCCTTGCTTGAAGTATAAGCTCTTTAATTTTGACTGAAAGCACGGTTCATTCCATTTATGGCTGGTGCTCCATCGGTACACACTCCCTACGAGTTTTTTTTTATTGCAAGTCATTACTTTCAAAGAATGAACTTATGATCTCTATATCGCCTTAACCATCCATAGTAGTTTTTAGTAGTCTACAATACTGAAAATCTTCTTTGATGTCCTCCAGTGAAGGCATGTAACAAAAACAAATAATTGAGAACATAAATTAATATTGGTGGACTGGTCAAGTTAATATGAAAGGAGATGAGAGGCCTTATTTTAGATAAAATTTGCTCCATCACGTCTTTGAAAATGTCTGAAATACGTTTCTGAATTGTGTTGTAAAAAGATATACCACGCATTTGAATCTCACACGCTTCTCGAAGAATTAGCGGGCATTAATAAACAGAATTTGTTGAGAGATTCTGCAAGTGCATCTTTTTTTTATTTTCTGCAACTTCCAGAGCAATTTCATATGATGCCTGAACTATAGCTTGATTTTGTTGTCGAAATATTTTAGTAAAATCCAACTTTTTTCATTCCAAGGTAGCCTTCCGTCGATTTAAAAAATTTCAAGTCTTTTGTAATATATTCTTTGTTTGTAAGTGACGTTGGAACTTTAAGAAATTCGTCGATATTGAACTAAGGATTGTATAAAACACACTGCGGTTTCTTTATATCATTAGTAATAACACTCAAAAATCCAAATTTTAGGATATAAGATTCTTTAAAAAATTAATTTAAGAAACATTATTTAATTCTTTTTTAATTACCCAAATGGTACATTATAGAACAGCTTATATTTCTTGGTATACTCATCGACCCTGAACTGTGACGGACTATTAATGCTATTGTAACATTTGTCGAGTCAAATAAGATTAGTAACAAACTATTTATTTAGAAACTACAAAAAGGACACAGTAACAACTTAACTCAAGGTAACAAGTTTACCGAGCGCCACAATTTATTTGTATACTTACATTTATATTTGAAAGTTTTACCTCTCTACTGAAGATCTGAAAACGGTCCCCTACACTTAGTTTATTTCTAATATATCAATTGAGAGTAATTATCTGATTATTTCCAGCTCAGCGGAATGCCATGCTGTCAGTTTAGAAACTACCCGGTTAGTTTACCTCAGTTGAGTTTCACCAGGCATAAGAAGAGTTGCATGTGTCGGCGATCCGAGGTTGTATATCTCGCGTGTTGCCAAGTATTAATAAATTATTAACATCTTATCATCTACCGTTAAATTTTAAACCAACTCAAAAAAACTAAGGCTTATCGAAAGTGACTCTCCGATTGGAAACCACTACTCTAAACACACTTTCTTTCATCCAGGTACATGATTATTATGGCACATATGATATTTGGTGGCAATGCAATTGATGCCTTCATATTTAATGAGATTTGACCTATATGCTTACCTTTAAATTCCCCGATAAGTTGAAATCAAAATTAATTCAGGTCTCCGCTCCTTGTCTCATAATATTAAATTAACGTCATTCTTCCTTTACGCTTTATATTTTGAGTTCTTGGAGAGGTCTTTAGATTATTGTGGAATATCTTATTTAACCTTTTCCCTTTAGAGCTTTGTTTCCTTATTTAATATATCATTTTTAGGAGTTTCAACTTTTTTAGCAAAAATGCAGATGTCTGATTATTAGAGAAATATGTAAATCTATACCCTAGTATTGTGGTGATAAAATTTTTAATTTACAGTATGGGTTTGTACTACTAGAAAAATTTGGTTGTTGCCACCATCGAGCTTATGGCTGCCATAGATCTGCAGCTAAACTATTAAAGAAATACAGCAATGACAGGCTCAATTTAAGTCGAGTTTAAGGCTTAAATTTAAGTTGTACTTAACCTCTAAGCCCAACTTAAATTTATCTGTACAACTAACCCTAAGACTCTTTAGTGATTGAATCTGTTTCCTCATGCCATAACATTTAGGTTAAATATACATATAATTTTTTGGTTACGATGGAACAAAATTTATACCAGGACTTTGTAATTATGTAGCATATTAATATGTTTAATAACACAATACTGCACGAAAATTCTCCCAGCCAAATTAATGTGTTGTTTCGAAAATTTATACCTATGTAACACTTACATTGACCTGTAAATTTTCGTATCACGTAGCAAAAAATAGAAAATATTAACAATATGTTTTGATTGATTGCAAAGCAAGTATAAGGATGTACCTATGGGATTTAAAAGTTGATATAGCCTACCAGGGGCGACGTTGCCAAATCTATGTTTTCTATAAGTGTAGAGAAATTGTGCACAATCTAGCAACACAGCGTGGAGGAATCTAGGGATGACTCTCCTTCTACGAAGTCTCAACCCCCGAAGATACCCATTACATCCCATGTATACAGAAATTATGTTGTCACTTTTGATACTTTCGATATTCGATATGTTTAACCAAATGTTGAAAACTGGTATATAAGCAGCTACCCGGTCGTCGGAGAAGCGTGATAGTGTTGTAGTAGTGCTATTATTTTCGCCGTTTGTAATTGATGTCGCTGCGATTCTGTGTGAACAAACCGAAGAGTTTCTCTTACATATATGGTGAAGTGTCACTGAAAGTTCAACGAAGGGCTTTGAGCCCACTCGTAAAAAGAATCTACGAGTTATATTTTCAGTAAAAAATTTGCGATGATGACAAAACTTGGGTTCCCAAAATTTGTACCACAGTATCTCAAGAACCTTAACAGGATCGCTACTGGGTACTCACAAGTCTATGAAGTTTGGAATGCCCATGATTTTGCGGGAACCTCAGAATCATGTTGATGATTGCTACTTTTGCTTAACAAAGATCCTGGGGTTTTCTAGTAAACGCAAATATAAAATTGAATAGATTAGAACACTCAGTCATGAATCCTGTACTTCATGACGCTTCGAGCGTACCTCTCCCTATGGCTCCAGAAAAATACGAAATCGAATAGGAATCGGATAAATTAGATGATTTGGAACCAAAAAAATAGTCGTAAATAGCCTCATTTTATATCTCAGAAAAAGCTCATCGATTTCATTCGTGATCTGGATCTACGCAAAACAAAATCACTGCTGTTTGAATCTCGTTTACAGCGGTGAAATATCTTATAAATCTGATCACGTTTCGGAAAAGGCACTCTATTCTGGCAGTATTTTTCTCAATAGCAAATGACTTAGTCTAATGTTATGACATTTCGGGTTTAATCAACAATCGTGGCCTTTCCTATAAAACTGCCAAGTGGCAATTGTTTATTGGTTCCTCGAAGGCAAGTCTAAAGGAAGTTTTATTGTTTAATGGAAATGAACAACTATCTGTTCCCGTGGGTTATGTTGTAAATATGACACAAACGTACGAGAACATGCATGTATTACTTCAAAGCATAAAATACAAGATCATATATGTAATATCTGAACTGATCTAAAAGTTATTGCACTACTTAGAGGAGTGACTATACAAAATATTGTTATTTTTTATGCTAATGGGAGAGTAGAGCCGGAAACCAACAATATGTCGTTAAAGAATGACCGTTACGTGAATACTGTGCCCAGTCTGAACAACGTCCTTAATAACCCTCAGTAGAGCAGCAGAAAATTTATTTTCCTCTTCTGCACATAAAACTAGGGTTTTAACAAATTTTGTTAAAGCCTTTATTTGAGATGAAAATTCTCGCGTATAAGTGAGGCAAAGCTTAATGAAGAAATGTTCTTTTGGCCGCAAATACGAGAATTTTTTAATGACGAAAATTGTGAGACTACATTTTCGAAAAAAAGAAAATAGAGCATGGACTGCCTTTAAAAATGTATGTAGCAATTTCCTAGATAACAAGAAATCGGAGACGAATACGGCGAAAGATTTTACCAGCAAATTGTTGAAATGAAGAAGCGGTATCGTGGAAAATTGACCCCAAATATGTTAGCAGACTACTGTTGGACCTTCAAACGTGAAACCGATCCTGGCCAATACCAGTAAAAAAAGACAACAAAGTAATTTATTTGGTTGTTTATACTTACTTTTTTCAATAAAAAATGAAGTATATTTTGTAAAAAAAAGTGACTTTAATTTTTTTTTCAATCTCAGAAAATTCACTAGTTTATGGTTTGGGTTTCTCATATTTCTATTCTTCTTTCCTTTTCCAAAAACTTATGGGTAATAGGTCAAAATGAAGTTCATATTTGAATTCAGCACATTAGAGTAGACACAAAAAAAAACAAGAAAATATGAGAGAGCGACAAAAAATTTCAAAATGCAGAACGTTTTAATCTATCGTTTTCCACGTTCGGATCGTCAAAGGAAAATAGATAGATAGATAGTTTATTTCCTGTGAACTCATCACTGGATCTCTTTCAAACGCGAATAATCACCTAGTAATCTCGTCAGTGGAGCTGTAATGAACCAAGAGCAAAATTCAGAAAAAACAACTCTCCTACATAAAATTTAAATTCCGAGACATGTCGACCTCTTGCTGACCTTGGAGGATTAAACAAACCATTAATTCGGATTCAGTGACCTCAAGAACCTACATATCTACTTTTTCAGATTTATTTACTGAATTTTACTCCATTTGACTTTGAAATGACCTTAAATCTGATGCGATAGAGGTTAACGGATCTCAGATTTAGATTCAGGGAGTTAGATTATATAAGAATAAAATAGTTTGATCAAATAGGAATCAACTTTTTTTTTGTAAACCTGCGATATTTTTCGAAGGTATTCCATGCAATTGGTTTCATATGTGTAAAAATGTTTAGTTTTATTTCAACTTCTCCCCAAATAGTGTGTCCAGAACTAAAATCCAATTAAAAATAAGGCATCTGATAATGATTTCGAACCTGATATAATTAAATTTAGGGGTCAATTTCATGTATACTTGGAAATTTTAAATAGAATCCTGTATTTTTGGTGCTGAATTTGAAAAGAAGGAAATTTTACGTTAAGTTATGTGGTCATATAATCGTCTAGGGATAATTTAAAGATAAACTCATATATTGATATAAATATTTCGTAGAAGTTAGTAATTATAAAAAAAACTGTGGAGATCAAAATGGATTATGGGAGACGTAAATTTGACTTGAGGGGGGTTTGGGAGTTATTTTCTTGATCCCAAAACTACCCTAAGGATTTTTTTGATTCAACAATGAGTACATACCTGAGCAGAAAAAGTTTCCCTGTAATTGAATCCAGAGTCTAAAATAGAGGTTACGTTACTTGAGCTAATCTCAACATGATCTCCAAACTCTACTTTAGGAGTAAATCGAAAGTTGTTATGTGACCCTCTTAACCCATCAGATAAAATGTAAAGAGATGTGGAAGTATCTTCAAAACCTTATCGCTCTGACAAAACGCAGCAAGGTTACCCTAGCATAGTTACAAGAAGAAAAGAGGCAATGAAAAAACAGACCAAGTTGCAAAATAAAGGTCTGTTACTACATTTACTGGACCAGAACCAGTATTTGGCATTACTAAGGTTGCTATGTTCAGACAGTAAAGATGCGATATTGGCACTGAAGTCCAGTGTCGTAACTTTGCGACTGGTGTCTGAATACAAGGTCGTATTGAATGGTATGACAAGGAACGGTTGCATAGTCAGATTCCTGTGAGTCCCGGGCCACTCGGCATACGCGGGAATAAGGAAGCAGACCGTCTGGCAAAGTTGGATTCGGCAACTAAACCATATGGACCCCAACCAATTCTACCTGCCCCAATTGCCATTGACAAAAGAGAATTAAAATCGTTGCTGGAAAGCAAATTTATTGAATCATGGCGGAAAGCTCCTGGAATGAGTTGTGCTAAGGAATATATAATCTGATCTACCGTACGGCGTACTAAGGAGCTTCCCTCCTTAGAAAGGGAAAAGCTGCGAATTGTGGTGGGATTGTTGACAAGACATTGTCATCTGAGGGGCCATCTTTATAAAATCGGTGTCGACGACGACCCGACGTGCAGATGGTGCTTGGAGCAGGATGAAACTGTGGACCATGTCCTCAGAGGGTGCTCAGCACTCAAAAGAGTGAGATAGAGACATTTCAGAGATACAATTTGTTTACCGGAAGCAGTTAGTCAAGTTGTTTAATTAACGAGGCTGCTTGAAATGGCAAAGGCCATCGGCCTAGAATGACCGGCAGCTATGGTGAGATATAAAGGACCCAATAGAGGCATCGATGATCTAGTATCACCACTCTCTTTTTCATTCATTCATTCATTTATTCATTCATTCATTCATTCATTCACATTTAAGTAAACAACACATTAGGCTAGTGACAAGGCTAATAACCGATCACTGTAGCTTAAGGAAAAAAATCCACAATGATCGTCTATAAGGAAGAACCAACATGAAGACAATGTGACGAAGAGAACGAAACAATTTCGCACATCAGTTTTTAATATATCATTTAATCGCCCTTTTTCCTTATCTTTTCCATAAAAACCGCCTTTTACAAGATATTTATGTCAATTAATTATTTGATTTTCACCTACACGTTAAAGTATTCTTTAATATAAATGTTTCGCTTTTTCTGAATCCGAAGTCAGAAATAAAGATTCCAATTTAAAATACTCAAGTTAATCTCTAAATTACGCCTAAGAGTTAAGGTGAAGATCAACATTAGATATTGTTTTGAGTCCTAAAACTTTTGCATGGAACATTTTTGTAGAACATGACTCCTCGAAAAGTTATTTAATCCATTTCATAGTTACACAATTTTGTTATAATCTGGAAATAAATCCGTTCTTTGAATGGGTTTCTTGTGGAAACTTCTGGCTGTTTCGGTGTTCACTTGAGAAAATAAGTTATTTAAGAATCTCTATTTTATTTTTAAAAACCAATGCGATGAACTGCGTAAAAATAAAAATTTCAGCCTTCAGTTTTATATATCGAGAGTTAACCTTAAATTAAATTTTTTTTATAATTTCACTTCATACATAAATTTATATATAAGACAAGCTGCCTGTGAAATTTCATCAAAATCGATTGAAAGATGACGATGTTATAAGCGTGTAATATCCGGACGAACAGACATGAAGAAGGGTCCCGTTATTGCCATTTGGCTACAGAACTCCGAAATTATTTTATTTATTACTGGTGTTGCAGTAATATTGCACGTCAAATTATAAACTTGTATCTAAATTTATGTAAATAAATTTAATTGGATAAAAATATACAAAAACGTGATTTATTGGTGAGATCTATTCTTTTTTCCAACATAAATTCCAGAAGTCAAGTTGATTTAATCGACATGCAGTCTGAGCGAGACGGCCATTATCGATTTATTATGAATTATCAAGATCACTGGCGCAGTGGTTTTTAACTTTGAGCAGCTGATATTTGTGACATTGAACAGAGTTCATGAAGTACAATCTAGTATATGAAGTTTAACCTCTAGTACTTTTAAGCAAAAAAAAAAACAAAATGTGTATTTTCCTTGATACATTTTATTTCCTTGGAATTTTTTTAAGTATGATGATAACTTTCTAGACAAGAACTAATGTTTTTCAGTAATAAAAATTTCAAATAAAATGTTTTAGCCAACGTTCAGAATATGTTGTGGATATTTTCACCAGTACCACACCATATATATATATATATATATATATATATATATATATATATATATATATATATATATATATATATATATTTCGTTCTTCTATGTTGGTTGTTGGTGTATTGGTTGATCTTTGTTGTTTTGTTTCTTGATTTCTCATTAATGTTTTCCATGTTGTTGGAATATGTATTGCATCATCTAGTTTATTCAGCTGTCCCACTTTTTCGATTTCTAGGGCCTCTCTTATGACACGTACCTTGTAGTTCTGTACTGGTGCTATTTCTTTTGCTTTTTCAAAATCGATGGTATATCCGGTGGTTTGGTGATGTTGAAATAGATCTGGGGTTGTTTGTTTTTGATGCTATTTTTGTGTTCTTGAATTCTTGCTGATATGCGCCTGTTTGTTTGTTCTATATATGTTTGCTGGCAATCTGCACATGGAATGTTGTAAACGCCACTATTTTCAAGGTTGGTCTTATCTTTTGGATTTTTTAGGATATTGGCTATTGTTTTTGTGGTTTAAATATGGGCTGTATATCATGTTTTCTTAAGACTCTTCCGATTCTGTCAGTTATTCCTTTGATGTATGGGATTATAGCTTTCTTTCTTGTTTGATTTCGGTCTTTGGTTTTTGTTGTGGTTTTTTCTTACATTTTTATGGCTTTCTTTATGTCGGATTGTGAGAAACGAACACAAAACTTGAAGACTATTTAGCAAGCATCATGCAACCAAGAGTCGAACTGGCCGATTCCTTTGTGAAAAAGTCCGAACACCTGACCAAAATGATCAAAAAAATACATCTCGAAGAAAATGACATCTTAGGAAGCTTCGATATAAAATCGCTATATCCAAGCATACTACTGGATGAGACTTTGGACAAAATCCCCATGAACGAAGATTTTCCAGTCTACACAATTAAACTTGCAGAACACTGCCTAAATAAAATTTTTCTAAAAAAAATTGAACCGACTTCTAAAAGTGCGCTAAAAAGGGAAAAATAACTAGAAATTTTTATATGAAATTGAAATTTTTGAAGTCGGCGCCAAACTAATACCTGACAAAATGTGATTCGCATATACAAATTAAAAATACTTTATTTGTAATTGCTTTCTTATCATAATTTGTATATATTAGTAAATAGTTATTTATTTCATTTAGAAATAATTTGGCGCCGACTTCAAAAATTTCAATTTCATATAAAAATTTCTAGTTATTTTTCCCTTTTTAGCGCACTTTTAGAAGTCGGTTCAATTTTTTTTAGAAAAATTTTATTTTTCGATTTTTAGTTTTGAATTCACTATGATATTCATAAATTATTTGAACTACATGCAAATCGAGATTAATGTACCTTGCAATGACTCCAAGGTGGCAAAAAGTACCCATTTTATCCAGAATTGTAAGTCACCCTAAAATGAACCACTAAAAATTCTTTCATTTTTAAGGTTCTCCAAATACCAATGAAATTGTGTCAAACAAATATTTAGTCTGTCATAGTAAATCCAATATCATATATTTCAAATTAATTTTAGATTGCTGATATAGGCCCCAAAACTTTCCAATATCAATATTTAAAGAATTTGAGACATAAGTTTCTTAGCTCGATATATTTTATATTGCATATTGAGTTTGTACACGCCCCAAGAACCCTGCAATATGAATTTTAGATAAAACCGGAAAATGTAAAATTTTTAGTCCTTCGTATTGTATCTAATGAACCTAATAGTTGTAAAAAATTAACTTCATATTCGTAATACACCACCCCCCCAACGCCCTAATACCAAATCTAAAAAAATGTGAATAACGTAAAATTTTCAACCCAGCATATTGGATCCGCCATAATGAATTTCAAAAAAAAACAATTTTAACGTCTTAATCTAATCTAAATTTAAACCCTTCAAAGCCCCCTAGTACCAATTTTAGATGAAATCCAAAAATTCAAAATTTCTAAACGGTCATATTGCATCTGACGTATTAGATTTTCTTAAAATAATTTTATATTCGCTATTTACATCCTCAAAACCGATTCAGTTCCACATTTGAACAAAATCGAAACGTAAAATTTTTTGTCAGCTATATTGCGTTCGCCATATTGAATCCTGAAAAAATAGGACTAAATTCATAATTTACACCCTCAAGAACTCTCTATATCAGTTTTGGAAAAAGTCGAGATATGTAAAATTCTTAGAACACCATATTGAATCCGCCAGATCGAGTTTTTCAAAAAATATTTTAATTTCGTAATTAACACTAACAAAAATCCCTCCATACTGACTTCAGACAAATTTGAGAAATGTAGGATCTTTAATCCGCCATTTTAGATCCGCCATATTTAATTTTCTTTAAATAATATCAGATTCGTAATGTGCTATCCCAAATACTCCCTCATATCAATTTTGAAAAAAATCGAACACAATAAATTTTTTATCCATCATATTTAATACGCCATATTGAATTTTTTTAAAATAGTTTTAGATTCGTCATGTGCTACCCCAAAAACTCATCCATACCAATTTTGGTGAAAATCGAACAAAATTGATTTTCTGTCCGCCATATTGGATCCGCCATATTGAATTTTTTAAAAATAATTTTAGATTCGTCATTTGCGACCCCGAAAACTCCCCCGTACCAATTTTGGAGAAAATCGGACAAAATCGATTTTTTGTCCGCCATATTGGATCCGCCATATTGATTTTTTTTTAAATGTTTTGAATTCGTAATTTGCGACCTCGAAAACTCCCCCATACCAATTTTGGAGAAAATCGAACAAAATTAAATTTTTTTGTCTGCCATATTGGATCCGCCATTTTGAATTTTTTAAAAATAATTTCAGATTCGTTGGGTACAACCCCGAAAATTCCATCGTACCAATTTTGGAGAAAATCGGACAAAATTAATTTTTTTGGCCGCCATATTGTCAGCGCCATCTTGGATTTTACCTCACCAATTTCGTCCAAAAAAATATGGGACCACCGCAGCAACTTCCTTTACATAACGTAAAAAATTTCATTCAAATCGGTTAAGCCGTTCCGGAATAATCGGTGTACATACATAAAAAAAAAAAAAAATATATACGCGACGAATTGAGAACCTCCTTCTTTTAGAAGTCGGTTAAAAACAAATATGTCATGTTCAATAACCAAATATACAAACAAACAGATGACACACCCATGGGGTCCTCACTTTCACCAGTTATTATGATATATTTCGAACAACAAGCACTGCGAAATTTTGGAAACGCTATGTGGACGATATTTTTATAATATGGCCACATGGAAAAGGACACCTGGATGATTTCCTCATATATCTAAACAATATCCACCATAGAATAAAATTCACTCTAGAAATCGAGCAAGAAAAGAAACCGACCTTTTTTGACCTGTTATTAACTAAAAAGCCCCACGACACCCTAGGTTTTAGCGTATATCGGAAACCCACACATACTGACCGATATCTCAATGCAGAGACATATCATCATCCCTCTCAAAAGCAAGCAGTAATCAACACATTAATACCAAGATCCCTCGGACTAACAGAACTAGACACAAAAAAAGACGAAATAAGATACATTTCAACAGCTCTAGAACGGAATGAATGATGAATATATATATATATATATATATATATATATATATATATATATATATATATATATATATTGTTGTGGAACTTAACATCTCACCACCGCTTTCCGGCAAAACTGGACTTAAATAGAGGTCCAAGTTTGTGGAAAGTACAAGGATGTCTGGGAAAGATACCGGTGTGGATCCCACTGATGAGTCCACCACCGGTATCGGGACAAAACATCCATACGTTTACAACGGTGGTCGAAAATAGATCGCTAGCTACATGTCCCTACCACCAGGGACATTGCTAATTGCGACATGGCGTCCGAGCAGGGACGGCGACAGACCAGGGGCTTAACCGCCGTTGGCTTTGATTAAGCCTGACCCAGCCATTGGAAGACCACCAAGGATGTCCGTTCCACTTCCTTTTCAGGCCTGTGCTTTCTAACGGCTTGGACTGTCCGACAGTTTAAGCCGGAAAGCAAATGCCTTAGGGGGGGGGGGCATGTTGTGGAACTTAACATCTCACCACCGCTTTCCGGCAAAGCTGGACTTAAATAGAGGTCCCAGTTTGTGGAAAGTACAAAGATGTCTGGGAAAGATACCGGTGGATCCCACTGATGAGTCCACCATCGGTATCGGGACGAAACATCCATACGTTTACTACGGTGGTCGAAAATAGATCGCAAGCTACATGTCTTTACGACCAGGGGCATTGCTAATTGCGACAATATATATATATATATATATATATATATATATATATATATATATATATATATATATATTGATTTTCCGAAAAGAGCGCAATTTTGTGAATTTATATTAAAGATGATACAAGGCGACTCTCGATATAATTTGGACTAATGAAGCAAAATTTACGAAAAATGACCTTTTTAACAGGCACAGTTCCCATTTCTGGAGTGATTCAAATCCTTATGCAGCAAGAGTGCGGAATTTTTAGCCAACCTGAACTAACCTGACAATTTAACCTATTTTATGCTGTAAGAAATGATGGAATAGTTAAACTACATTCTTATAAAGGAAACTTAATAATTCGTTAATAGTATAAAGCAAATTATGTCCCCATTTTAAATTATGTATTAACTTTTGTAGGAGAAAGATATCTAAATATTCTGGAAGAGTTAGACAACTAATATTTAAGCAATTTACTTCTTTCGGAGCACAAGAGAATTTTCTGAAAACACGATGGCGCCCCACGCACCATACAAAACCGTTCCAGTTACCTACTTCTTACAAGTAACATTTTATGACAAATGGATTGCGAACAACGGAACTTTTCTGTGACCTGTTCGTTCTCCTGAGTTAACTGTTTTATAATATTTTATTTCAGGAACGATAAAAAATATCGTTTATTGTAATCCAGTGATAACGAGTGGATTAGCGACAATGGACCTTTTCTATGGCCTCCTCGTTCTCATGATTTGACTGATTCATTTCATTTATATAGAGAACGATAAAAAACGTCGTTTATTGTAATCCAGTGACAACGATGGATGACTGTTTGGCAAGGGAAAGGGACGCGTTGGAAAGTTTATCTCTAGATTTAATTAGAGCGGCTACCTATGATGAACTAACTCGAAGATGCGAAAAATACTTGAAACTTCAGAGTGAACATGTTGAACAATTATTAATATAAGTTATTTCCCTGTGTAGGTAAACAGTTTAGCGTATTTAAAATATAAAAATGTTAAATTGCCAATATTTCAAAAACTGCAAATTTTTGGAATAGAAAACCTCATCTAAAGTCATCCTTATTTTAAAATAACGTTATAGAAATAGTAGAGTTGTGCTTTAAAAAATTGACTTTTACGATTTTTTCAAATTAATATTTAATTTTAGTTCTTGATCATAGTGTATATTTTTATAATCAAAATATCATCACAATCCACTAAAGTAGATTCTCTTCTAGAAGAAAACCAATTGATAGTTATTGTTACAAACTTTATAGCATTGTACATTTCCTAGTATTAGTTTGTGTTCGTAGTTTGTAGAGTTTTAGGTATATTTTCTAATGTAATGAACCTTGTAGCGTTTTATATTTCATAGTATTAGTTTGTATTCGTAGTTTGTAGAGTTTTAGGTATATTTTCTAATGTACGAACTTTGTAGCATTTTATCTTTTATAGTATTAGTTTGAGTTTGCAATTCATAGGGTTTTAGGTATATTTTCTACAAGTTTATAATTAACTTAAGTAATTTTACCTTTGTTAATTTCCTCAGGAGACGACTATGAAAGAAGGTCTGGAACTTTTTAGAGAATTCCATTTCCATATTTTTAACATGGAACGCCTATGATAGAAGGTCTAGAAATCACCGGATTATTCTTTTTTCTTATTTTGATGACCCCATGTAGTATGGAAATCTTTCTAGAGAATTAGGGAATCTTCCGGCATCGACCAAAAGGGTATAAAAAGGGTCCAGATCTGCTTTCTCAGTCAGTGTAGTTTGAGAGCTTGTCGATGAAACTTGAATTAATTTGACAAGTGTCAAAAGTAAGGTTGACAATAAAAAGTTGTTAAAATAATACAGTGTGTATAATTTGTTCGAAGTCCGGAACATTATGTTTAGGCCTGCAAATGCCATTTTTGATTACTATTTAAAACATATCAAAAATTTAGACTTAAGTATAGGATATTATATGTGAAGTATGTTAATAATGTTGCATAGAATCTAAAAACGAAATAACATCTAGGATATTTCATTTAAAATAAGCAAGAAGGCATTAATTTCCGGTATAACCGGAAGATCCACAATCTGGAAAATATTTTAGCCGAATTACCCTCATCGACTTTAGTAAATTACCAGATTTCAAAAATTTTCTGAGGTCCATTGTCCGAGAAATCGATTGGGGCTTTTAGTCGTGGAACATCTTATATTTTCATTTTATAACATAATAAGCTTGTGTTTGGTTCAAAGCTATCTTAGAAAAATTTTCACTGCCAGTTCCTACATTAACTGATTCCAGTTAGATGCTAATTGGTGTAATTATATTAAAGAGTGGAAGTAATTTAAATTATTCACTAGTATTAGAATTTAATTTTGAGAAATATCTAACATTTATTTTTTTGGGATTACGGTGATCTGCCATACGGCCAGTCTAATTGTAAGAATTATACATTGTCACATTGATATTTTCCGAAATTTTTCTCGGAATATTTGTGTATTATTTGTCGAATATCATAATTCTAAAATGAAATGTTTCCTGTTGTCATAATTTTAAATTATTTATGTTTATAAATGATACTAAGGTAGTTCACTCGCGACAGTCGTAGATAAAAGTATAGCCTTTAAGTAAGTACCAAAAGTTAAAGATTCTCATGCCTAAAGAATTTTGTTTTTGTACGAGACTGTACCCAACACACGTCAACTTTCAATATACAGACACATTCTTACACAGTAATAACTTTAAATATAATAAATCTGGCAGTGCCCAAATGTCTATATGGAATTGTCTATAGAGTAAACGTTACGGGCTGACGTAAGACCTTATCTTCTGGAGTTACCAGCCACTGAAACTGCTACATTAACACTGAATAAGGCTTGTAAACCTTGATTTAATTAAAGTATTAAAAAAGCCGTGAATAAATCTAAGAGAAACATCTACACCATAGCATTTGATTTGATTTTGATTTGATCTAGAACTTTCAATCGTAAGCACAAATTAACTTTTTACATTTCATTTTAAAACAAGAATCATCTCATCAAAATATAAATAAAGTTATATTACATTTCTGTGTTTTATACGTTTTATACGGTTATGTTTTTTCAGTTTTAATCTTAAGAAAAATGGACTTGCGCCTCATTATGACAGAGAAATAGTATGAATTGTTTTTAGTGAATTCACGTCTCTCTGGCTTCCGCAGAAATGAACTGTCATACCCACTGTGCGCTTTAATAGCCACCCCACTTATTAAAACGTTATCAATAAAAGCCACAATCCTATGTTGCCGGTTATAGGAAATCCACTCATTTTAACACTGTATTAAGAAAAATTAAGAATAGCTTTAAGCTGTTGCTCTGTTGTCAAACATTCTAATTATTAATATGGAGAAAGAAAAGTTATTCGAAAAGGTTTAAAATAAAAATATTAAAAAATTGTTTTTAGAAAAATATTAACTAGTGCCAAGGCCCTGTGGCATTTCCTTCCTAACCGTCGCTGACTAGTTAAGGATTAAATTATTGACTGAGGACTGCTTTAGTGTATAAAGATCTATATTGCGTGCAACTTATCGCTAAAGAAATTGAAAAGAGCTAAAGTTTTATAATCGTAAACATTTCGTTTAGTTAGTAAGTTGTCAAAAGTTATTTACTCGATAATATATAAAATATAGTTGAATACTATAATAGAGAATCTGATATTGATTCACATATTTTGTGAGTAAAAATAATGGTTTATAAAATAAAAATACAAGCTTCATTTTAACTTTTTTTTTTGGATTTTAGCTTGTGTGTGGAATTTAAAAATACAATAATAAATTGCTGAACGCGATCATACCTACTAGTGTAAAAGACAACATAGAAATTTGCCGGTATCTGAAACTTGAACGTACATTTCAGAATGCGATTATACCTATTGATATAACAGCTACTGATCCAATTTAGCTAGCTTATAATGCAAAATCTTGCACATTTTTTTAAATCTTTTACCCAAAAATCAAAAATTTAAGTTTCTTTCTAAATCGTTGTTTGGATTGGAAATAAACCGGTGTTTTTAGTAATTTTTTTCCAAACTGTATTTCTAAAAATACTGTAACTTATCAATCTGTCCAAAAAGTCTCTTCTTACGGGCTGGTATCTCAAAACGGGGTTATTATTTAAAATTTTATACAAAACCAATCTCTGTGACCTCAAATCCACAAGATATTCACGCATTGTAACAACTATTTCAAATGAGCACTGACACGAAACCTTAAATCTGCATAGACACATCTCAAATATTAACTGTTTAAAATTTGACCCCGCATCTTACCCTGCACATCTACATAAGATAAAAATCCTTCCCACTGGTAAATGTGATACATGCCAAGTTAGGTGTGATGTTCGCCATATGTATTTTCTTCGAATGTAAAAAATATATCGCAAATAGAAATATTGTATGACTGATTGACTAAACAGCGCAATATAAGTAGTTATCCTAATTTGCTGCATTTGCTGTCATTACAAAGATCTCAATTTTTAATGTGTTAAGATTGTTCACTCGTGAAACGGCTTTTCTTAGGAATGTGATCGAATTTGAATATATAGTTTACAAAAGTGTCTTTATTTAATTAAAAAAAAGACGAAATTTTTTAATCGTCTGTGAGACGAAATATTAACAATTTACATATGCATAATTAACATGCTGGAGGTCACTACATATATACCAAAATGCCAATACATTTTGGAATATCTCAAAAACGATTTTTACCATATTTTTTAAAAACTAATACAACGTAGATCCAAATATTATGCATTTTTTAGAAAAAAAAACGGAATTTGTTGACCGTTTTGTTTAGAAAATACTGATTTATTAAATAAAAATAATTTGAAAACATCTGACGCGTAGTGGGGTACAGTGATCACAACTTGACAACCTTGTTATCATCATACTTAACGCACGATAATTCAAATCTAAGTTAGTTAAGTTAGTTCTTCAGAATATGACATTTTTTTATATATTTATCGATATTTTTATTTTTTCAATATGTTGGGATGTCAACAAAACAAACTGTATAGGTATGAGACTCACACTATATGAACGTTACTGGCGTGGTGGTTAATTGTGCCCTCCAAGAAAAGAAGTTACAAAATATTAATAAATCGCCGTACCGGCCATGTGCTTTTCACTCTCTTTCATTAGCATTAAAAAGAAAAAACAGAAAATTGTAGGGAGAACAAAGGGAAGGATATACCAAAGGAACACGGTAATAGGAAACACAGAAGCAAGCAAGTACCCTGAAATATAAGGCGACATAAGTCGAAATAGGATTAATTTACCAAAAACACATACCTCTAAAAGGGCTTTGGAATCTAACAGTTGTTCTAGAAACATATAATATTATAGCCAACGACTAACCAACAACTGCCCGCTTCTGAAGTGTCATTTTTTTCCCATCAATTTCAGGGCCCCTATCCTCGAAAGTGTGAAGTGAATGGCGATGGGAATGGCGATGTGAACTTTTTGACAGTAAAAGCCGTATTCATGAAAAGCCAATGTTGCCAGATATGAACTTATTAAAACCCGCTGATTTCAAAAAATAAAATGGATGACAGATTGAATTGAATTCTCAGACCGAAAATGTCCGTAATATATTTTGTTGCCATTTTAGGCAAAAAGTAGTTTTAGTACTTTAAATTAATCGTCAAAAGTAAAAAAAAAATAGTGCTGTTGTTGTTATTTTTGTGAAGTTATTGATTGTCATTACAATATTTGTACTTTGCCTGGATTAAATTTATTTTGTACACTTAAAAACCAAGAAATATAGACCAAGTCATCAGTCAAATATTTATGTGTAAATATAGACCACAAAATTATCTTAAATTGTCACTCTAGAACTGTTAAACAAAAGTGCATACAAAGAGCCAAGTACTTGAAAATTCTAATATATAAAGAAAAAGGGATATCAAGAAAAGCAGCAATCATATATGACAGTAATTGCAGAAAGTCAGGACTGATAAACCTTGAAACGGTGAAAATTACAACTCTACGTAGTGACTAAAAGCCATCATCCCAATCCACTACGGAAACTATCCAATCAGTTATTTATTGTATGAATTCACAAAGTGTCCAGCCTCTTACTGCAAGATGTTCTGTCCTGACAAGTAAATTTGAAAGAAAACCTGAAACTTGAACAATGATAGTGAAATTGTTTATGACCAGGGACGGAAACCAAAGACCAGACAGAAGACGTCCATTAAAGGTACTGACGGATCTCATATTTAACTTTAAATATATATATTTTTATTTTATAAAGATTTGTAGAGACTTGAAGATGAAATGTACCATAAATAAGGTTTTTATGCTGAAGGACCTCATTCGTTGGTCTGTAGGGTTCATATTTATATGTCTCAATAAATTATAATCATATTTATTTAATTGTAGTGTATAGTATTTAACACAGTCTAATTAAGTTAAGTGCTGTAGTTAACATAATTTAATATAAAATTTGTTGCTTATTTAAATAAAAGTTTCAGATAGCTTACAAATTGTGATTTCTCAAATTTATTATAAGTTGTGTCGTGAAAAGAATTATGTTAGATTCAACTGTTTAAAACTAAGATACTCGGTTGTTATGGACACAAGTATTTATGTTAAATCCATAAGCCGAACTGGCCCTAGAAAAACATTTTTAAATAGCACGCTCATACAATTGAGTTATGAACAGAATCTCCTGTAATAATTTTATATGTCAGTAATCTCAAATTTGCTTAATATTTGCGAGACATATTCAACTTTCTAAGGATATTTTATTAAAAAATTTGAAAAGATTGAAAATATCGGGGTACCACCTAATTAACGTTTCAACTGTTTATTCATAAAATAAAACGTATTATTTTTTTTATGCGAGTTATTTTGAAGAACCAAAAATAAAATAAAAACTTTTAATTCCATTTTATTTTTTGAAATCCGTGCGTTAAATATGTCGTTTAGCGACTGCATGTTTGACCGTTCGCCTACCTTCTACCGGGCGAACGAAGATATGAGTGATGAACATTTCAAGAATACGCATTCGCCACCTTTTCACCGTTCACTTCACGTTCCCCAGTTCGAGGATAGGGCCCCAGCACGTCATCGAGCAACAACCTACTATCATAAGCGTACGTCCAGAATAAAATAGTGGTCTCGCTTTCATAATAAAACCGATCAAGGAAATACAACTAACCAGTGGTATTGCCTACGTTTACTTCACGACACTAAAGGACAAGTTGTAAAAGAAAAATAAAAACTTCTAATTATACAAAATATCGTAATGTGCCAAAATATGAAAATGCTATAACTGCACAGTGACGAAGACGAAAGTCCAACGTGGAATGTGCACTTCGACGAATTTTATGCCAGGCGCTAAATACATGACTGGAATGCTATTAAATAAATCAAATAAAATATATTGTTCCCGTCGGCCAGTCTTTATATACACTGAATGGTTTTTATAACCTTTTATTCAGCTTCAGTTCTGACAATTTGTCAAACAATTCAATTTACTTCAACGACCTCTCAAAATAAACTGTTTACGAAAGCCGATCTAGATCCTTTATATACCTTTTTCGCCCACACTAGATGATTCCCAAGTCTTCTAGAAGTATATTCATACTACATGGTGTAATGAAAACAAGAAAAAGGAATAATATTTGTCAACTTCTAGATTTTCTGTTATGTCCAAAATAAGGAAATAGAATTTTCTAAATAGTTTCAGACCTTCTTTCGTAGATGTCTCATGAGAAAATTAAAAAAACGTAATATTAATTAAATAAATTTTGTACTCGTAGAAAATTAACCTAAAACTCTACAAACTAAAAGTATAAACTAACACTATGAAATGTATACTTCTCATGACTTCCGAAGCTTTCGTGAACGCCCTTTGATTGTATAACCACACTTTTCACCAAACATGGGTCAACGAGTATTGGCTTTGAGGTCCTAGTGAGTCTTCATTCTGTCACTTTCTATTTGCAGTCATCGCTGCACCTTCTCGAGGATGACCTGTACGACGTTCTTCTTTCGTAGACCCTTTCGCGGTCGCAGCCTCTCTCGACGTACTTTCTTGAGGATGACCCGTAGGACATTCTTCTTCCATAGTCCCTTTCGTGATCGAGGTCTGTCTCGATATACCTTCTCGACGATGGCCTAAAGAACATTTTTTTTTCGTAGTTCTTTTCGCGGTCGCGGACCCTCTCGCCTCTTTTTCCACGTTCGCCGCGAGTACTCTTCCGTAGCGGCCCTGTCGCCTCCACCAGCATTAATTTTTAGGCAATCTCGGTAAACGTGACCATTGTATCCGCACTGGTAATAACGAATGCATGTTATTCAGATAGTACCAGCGACTCTGAATCTTTGTTCTTGTTCTGCAATAAGTCAATCTGATGCAACAACTGTAAACTTAAACTCCATTGCAAGCCTTGACAGCAACTGCAGCGTTTTCTTTATCTTTGTAAATATCAAATTCAAAACAGGGAAAACTTTTACTTAACCATACTTCTTGAAGTCCACCGTAAAGAGCAAAGACTTTCTCCAAGTCGCCCATTCGAACTTAATCATCTATATCAGCAATATAAAGCTGATAATCTTCAGGACAACTGTCAGGAGCAGTACTTCTGGTACAGCGGCTTTGTACATGCCTGTTTTGGCCACACTTTCGAAAACGAATTCTATTTCTCCTATGGAAGGTTGTGTTTTTGTTGTCATGTGTTTTTTGTTTATTTAAAAATTCTTGCAACTACCCCATTAGCCTCATGAAGATTTCTTCGTTGATCTTGCGATGACCCTGGAAAACGCTGACTCTTTTTATGATTCTTACTTGATTCCCTGAGGTTTGTTTGGCTATTTCAAACTCAAGGGCATATGTAGGAGCCTCGGAAATTTTCTTCACTCGGGTCCTTTTTAGAGTTTGACTAGTTTTTGAGCCACGCAAATCTTCTATAATACTATTTACTGCTAACTCTTGCTTTATTTCTTCTGGATATGTTGGGTAAATCAAATTTATTATCATTATATCAGCCTCACATTCTTCAAGACTTTTTCGGTGGAGTTGGGCCTTATAAACTTCTTGGAAGTAGGCTTCCCGATAGCACATCTCCAGAAAAGTAACAATAAACTCGTAGTGCTAGAACAAGAGCAAGTGCCTTCTTCGGTGGACTCCAATTATTGCCGGCGGAGGCGGCTTCGAATTGACAGACATTAAACCTGCATTAAATTTAGGATTATTTTTAACAGTGTAGTTAATTTTCAATGAATTGAAATTAAAAAAAAAACTAGAAAAGTCTACTGAAATTTAAGGATATTCTGGCAATCGATAACTACGACAATATACGGACACTATCATGAAATACTTATAGTAATTGATGTACATGTAATTGTTGTGGGAATATATTAACTACTTTCAGTTGGCAGTTATTGATAAATGATCTATAAATGCAAGCAATCGGTAGATTTATAACTATTTTATAAAATAATTGATAATTAAAATTGTTCATCACACTCAAAGAAAGCATTTGAATTTTGAATAATGAGAAATGTGGTTGCAAGCTATAATTTATTACTGTTAGAAAACATATTTTCGTAAAAAGAGTAGCAGTTTTCCTTAAATTAGTAATTTAACTGGCAGTTGCATATGACGTCAATTAGTGTTGTCAATAAAATAATAATAAATTTTTGTTTTATTTTACACTTAATAGTTTTTAAATACCAACATTCCTTCCATAACTTTACTAAGCAAAATAATCACTATGGCTTTAAGGTAATTAAACTTCCGGTGAGTTCTGCAGTTATTTACAAATTCAAATATATTTAAATTCCAGTGTAAAATTTAGGTAGTTAATAAAACTTGGACAACGTCGGAGTAAAATTAAAGTCTTTTTAAAACTAATTAAAACAAACTTTATTTTAAATAGAAATTCAGTGTCTAAACTTAAGAACAACTATTTTGACGAGGAAAATTATCAAAGTATAGGTAATACATAAACTCTTTAAAAGCTCGAATTTTAAATTCAGCATTTATAATTTAGTGATTTTGGGTTAATTGGAAATTATTTTTCAAGATTTGTTAAGGCTTTTATTAGATTTGAAGTTATATTGACCAGAATCATCAAAAAGAATTAAGCTTTGAAGACGACATAGTTACCATGTAAGTTAGACTTTCTTGGGGGTGTGTTGATTTTGCACATGATTTTGTTATAATTTGTACTCTATAAGTCAACAAACAAGACTTTGTGTCCGAAAATTAAAAAAAAATTCTTAAATAAAATAAAATATTTTTGCCTGTTTGGTGGCTCAAAAAGAGATCTCTTTATGTAAAAAAGGTACACGATGTTTCGAGCGTATACTTGAAAATGGTTAGAGATACTTAATAATCGAAACATTGTGAGCCTTTTTATCCGACTTCTAAAAGAAGGAGGTACACAATTCGTCGACTATGTATTTTTTTTTATGTATGTACACCAATTACTCCGGAACGGTTGCACCGATTTGAATGAAATTTATTACTTTATATTCGGAAAGTTGTTGCGGTGGTTCCATATTTTTTTTTGATGAAATTGGTGCAGTAAAATCCAAGATGGCGCTTACAATATGGCGGCCAAAAAAATTAATTTTGTCCGATTTTCTCCAAAATTGATATAGAGGAATTTTTGGGGTTGTACCCAACGAATCTTAAATTATTTTTAAAAAATTCAAAATGGCGGATCCAATATGGCGGACAAAAAAAAAATTTTGTCCGATTTTCTCCAAAATTGGTATGGGGAAATTTTCGAGGTTGCACATAACGAATTCAAAACATTTAAAAAAAAATTCAATATGGCAGATTCAATATGGAGGACAAAAGAAATAGATTTTGTCCGAGTTTCCCCAAAATTGGTACGGGGGAGTTTTCGGGATCGCACATGGCGAATCTAAAATAATTTTTTAAAAATTCAATATGGCGGATCCAATATGGCGGACAAAAAAATCAATTTTGTCCGATTTTCTCCAAAATTAGTATGGGGGAGTTCAAATATTTAAACGTCGTTGCTGCATTTTAAATAAGACACTAAGAGTGAGAGTTTCCTATAACTTGTGCAATTGTAATATCTGTGATATGTTAAAAAACAAATATGGCTTATTACAAAACAGTAGTAATAACTAACCTGAACTAACACCAATTATATGTCTTTTCAACCGACTTCTAAAGAAGGACTGGTATTTGGAAAACTCTAAGAATCAAAGAATTTTTAGTGGTTCATTTTAGGGTGATTTACAACTTTGGATAAAATGGGTACTTTTTTGCTCATAATGAATTCAAAACTGAAAATCGAAAAATAAAATTTTTATTAAAAAAATTGAACCTACTTATAAATTCCGAAATTTTTGAAGTCAGCGCCAAATTATTTCTAAATGAAATAAATAACTACCAAAATATACAAATTATGACAAGAAAGCAATTACAAATAAAGTATTTTTAATCTGTTTATGTGAATCACATTTTGTCAGGTATTAGTTTGGCGCTGACTTCAAAAATTTCAATTTCATATAAAAATTTATAGTTATTTTTCACTTTTTAGCGCACTTTTAGAAGTCGGTGCAATTTTTTTTATAAAAATTTTATTTTATACAGCGTCTCGATAAATGAGTTTTTCACGTCACAGTTGGCTATAAAGATATTCAAACAATAACAATAGGTGAAATTTTTACTTAACTAGTTTTACAAAAATTAGCATTTTTTCATATAAAATATTTACATTTTCAAATTCTTTAATATATGATTTTCATGCAAACCAGATATTTATAATATTTATCAAAAATAATTCATATAACTAGAGGATAGCATTTTTAATTTAATAATTATTGTATATGAAGGAAATCCTAATTTTGAAAAATTTTTTTAAATATTATTTTATTTGAATATTTTTTGTTGTCGATTACGGTATGATCAACCTTGTATACAGACATTGTGTGTAAAAAAGGCGTATTTTAGTATTATGCCAACATTTTTGGTTATTAAAATAAAAAAGATTATTGAACCAAGCACTCCTTATCATTGATTCAAAACTAAAAATTGTTTCATTTAAAGTTTACAACTCATTGTTTTAAGATTTTATAAGAATTTTTTTGAAGATTTTGCAAGTTTATAGATATCAACAATTTATCTCTACACCTATATTTGTATTCCATACTTTAAACTTGCGTTTGGATATATAAAGATTGTCCCTAACGGCTGTGTTCGTTGCTTATATATCCCTTGGTAATACTTTTCCGATTATGTTAAACTCGATGAAACATGAAGCTGTCCGTCGTGAAATTTCATTTTCTTATACGGTTCTTCGAGAAGTTACTGAATGTCGTGTTAGTAGGGATTTACCTGGCTAGCTTGCCCCGGTAAGATTTCACCGGATATAAGAAGTGATATTGGTATTTCAGTTATAGAGTGATTACTTTATAGTCCTAATTTGAATTCTGTTAACTTTTATATCATAAGGTAGACCGAAAAATTGAAACCGGGAATCCCTCTCTACTGAGAGATGAAACATCGAAAGAGTGGAACAACAACTCCCAAGAAGTTGCTTTATCCGGTCAATGAATGATCCTATACTAGAGAAGTAAAAGAAGGCAATACCTGTTACTAAAAAAAATATATGGTAATTTTATTTATATTTATTTATTAAAATTCGCTTTATATTTATAATAGTAATAAAATCAGGTTTAGTTTTAATAAAAAGTGTATACTTGCAGTTGGGTGTGTAAAATACAATTATATATGAGAAAATTAGTAAACCTGAAAAAACTTTGTACTATAAGACTCTGCTCTAATACATTTAGAGACAAAGCTCTATCTCAGATTGCAAGAATACCAGGAAAGGGTGGAAGCCTCTCGCATGATGGTGCACCACTATCTGTGAAAGCTGAGAGATGGCGCTGCTTGTATTAGATTTCATACTTTGTTTAACATAAGTTGCTTGAAGGATTTACTTCTCCAAGTTCAGAAACCGGTCTACGGATGGCGGTGCACCACCATGAGAAAGGCTTCCACCCTTTCTTGGTATTCTTTCAATCTGCGATAGTGCTTTTCTCTAACTGTATTAGAACAGAATTCGTTTGTACTTATAGTATAAGGTTTTTTCATTAGTTGAGAACTAAGTTTCTCTTGTAAAATTGTTAATGTAATCGCCATTTTTTAATATGTAAATATTTAAGAATTCCAGTGACAAGGCTAATTGGAAAGATAAATAAATAATCGTTATTTATTTTTATTCACTAATTTAAAATTTAGTTTAAACTTTTTAAATTGTGGTCATGTAAAACTTTTTGAATCAGTATAAGGAACCCGCTACTGACTATAACAATTAAAAAAAGCCTACTTAAAAAAATTATTGATTTATGTGTCCGACCAGTCTTTTAAACTTTTCAAACGATTTCAATATTTTTTTTGCGACCCCAAAGTTTGTCACTATCAGATAGACTATATTTTATGAAGTTTATTTAAATAAACAGTTCACAGGCTGGGGTAAAAGAAGAAGCGAATAATACCAAATACTTTCTATTTTTTGTTTTAATTAGATAATATTACAACTTTTTTCTTATTAATTTTAGCACATTATTCATAATAAAAATAAGGAACATTTTTATTTCTAACATAAATTTTCGTTCTCTTGCAATATTTCAAAAACAAGAGAATGTTAGCTTTTTAGATAAAGGGGTTTAAAAGATCGTTTATATTTGTTATAAAATTTTAAAAATGTCTACGTTAAACTTAAATATTTTTATTTTGTATTTTTTTTCTAGACATATTTGTCTGATTTATGGTGCAACTTTTAAAAATAAAGTTTTCCTTGTCGTGGCTTGTAACATGTCAAGAACTTCACATTATTTATTTGTTACATTTTTATCCAAAGTTGGTTAGTATCATGGGAGGTAAAATAAATTGTATGTTTTTTATTTCACAGATGATACAATGGTCATAAAAAAGCTATAAAACAAAATGTTAAACTTTACACGACACAACAATTTTTGATTAATTGTGCACAACCGTAAAATTATGGGCCAAGTATGTCGAGAAAAAGTACAGTAAGATGATATAAATTTTGATTGAGAGAATAGGGAGATAACATAGATAGAATTATCAGTTAAGCTATTACGATTTATTTGGAGGAAAACATAGCATTTGATTCAAAAATATCGTGGTATATAGATATACTGTACTAACCGTACGGCTTTTTCAATCGTAAACTAAAATTTCTAATCTTAAAACTTTAAAATACAGAAATGTTTATTTCTTTATGGATTACTAGATAAATGAAAATCGAAAATTGTATTTAATTGCACATGATTGTTTCATGATTTATGGCTTGATTCTTTTAATTTTAAATTTCTCTACTCAGAGTTCTTTTTGGAGCATATGCGATAAAAACCATAATCATATTGAATACAAAATTGACCAAAAAGAAGTCTCAAGATTCATCGGATTTAAATTACATTTTGTTTCCGTAAGTTTATTTTATAATTTCGATATTAATTTGATTTTAAATTTTCTATATAGATATAGATGTTTTCCTACCTGTAAATTGACTTCTCAGGTGAGTTCTGTGGTTTATAAGATATTAATTAGACAATCAATACATAGAATTATTAAAACACAAAATATAAATTTTATTTAACAATAAAAAAAATAGCACAATATTATTAATTATCACTAGATGGAATTTAATGGTCAATACTTTTATCTTTCATTCAACACTATTTCTAATAAATATTACTTATTAGTTACTTTTATCTATCACGTATTGGCTTTTAACAACCTGGATCACAAATTAGCAAAGTTTAATTTTGTAATCGTCTATTAGATGGCTATAGTGCAGTTTTAAATGGAAAGAGTCGTTTATTTTTTACAAATAATATTATTTTAAACAAATTATCGTGTGCTGTGTTGTAATACAAGTAGTTAATATAGTTTCACACCTAATATTTATGATGATGAATATTATTATATTCTAACAGGTTAGTAAAACAAACTATAATTTATTAATTTTATTATTTTTTATTTTAAGAAAAAATAGGTTAATATTGGATGCTAATCTTCAATGTCTACGAAAAGTTAAAGCATTCTATTTCCTTATCTAATATAAATACCTTGTTATGTTTTCTTTTATTTGATCCCAATATATTAATAAACACAATTCCAGTAATTTTATTAATTTTCTTCTTTAAAAATTCTCCAAATCTCCAAAGATATTTTAGTTGTCGTTTCCTATGAAGTAAGGAATTGACAAAAAAATATTTCCAAAGTCTCGTTCAGTTATGTTCTTCTTAGTTCAATTCAAATTAATTTTTCTATATTCTTCTTATCGCAATATTATCGTATTAGTTGTTGTCTGTGAGTTGCACAATTATTTTACAGGACAAAACTTATAAACTTTTACTAATTACTTTAAATAAATCATTAAATTCTTTTTACTTGACAGCAACAAAAACTTCTTTAAAAACCAAAATATTTAACTTTTGTTTTTTTTGTGACATAGGAAGGCTTCTGTTTATTTTTAAACAATTGAAAATTTGAGGTTATATAAATTTTCGGGAGCTCGAGAAACGCAGTGCTTCCAGCAAACTGATAAATTCAACTTTCTAGAAATTCCTACGCCTTGGCTTTTTATAGTCGGACAAAATATAAGAACATTCTGCATTATGATTGGTCAGATTTTTTAACACCTGGTAACTTGATAAATCTTAATACCTTTAAAAATTGAAGTTTACGATGGTTTTTTAATTTTACCAATTAGGACTGGAATTTTAATGTTTTTATTAATATATTGACATAAATCTGACTATTGAGCATACTTGAACTTGCAATAAATAAACTTTAGAGTTTTCTCGACATTTTGATATATATAAAAGCCACTTTGGCACATTATTTATATATTAAAATTGATAAAAATTAATACTTTGCACATTAAAATTTATGACAATTATAATCAAATTTTGTTCATAAAAACTCTAAAATGTTTATTGTTGCTTTAATATTATTACCCTTTTATTTAGGAAAATTTTCTTAATATATTAGTACCAAAATTGCTTAAAATAAGCATAAATTTACGTTATAAACTAATTAAATCTATATTACATTCTATAGTTTTATATAAAATATGGTTTTAATTTATACATAATTTCATTATTAACTCTTAAAACTAAAACATTCTTCTTATATTTCATACATTAGTGTTTATTTATCACTATTCACAGTATTTTTGAGTGAATTTTGAACTAATTTTTCCACTTCACGCCCTTTTGTTTCTTATTAGTGATTGTTTGTATATATATATATATATATATATATATATATATATATATATATATATATATATATATACGTAGTTTTTTAATTAACTTTAGTTTTTATAGATAGAAATATGTCATATTTTTTAATAATATAACAATTCTCAATTATTTTACCTATTCAAGAATTTTGGATTTTATTGTCTTTTCATTAAGACTTTGTCTGTTTATTTACATTACGATTTAAACAATAGATCTTATACTATACTTAAATCTAATTTTATCCTATATATATATATATATATATATATATATATATATGTATATATATATATGTATATATATATATATATATATATATATATATATATATATATATATATAAATCTATTTCTTTCATATTAGATAATAGACAATTAGATTTTGAAGATCTAAGATGACAGCATCTACATGACACGACTCAGGAGGGATCTAAAAACTGAGAGAACAAATTTTTCTTTTGTGCAGAGGAGTGCGGTGAATTGTGTCTTGGATGGAAATAAATTTTAGACAAAAATAGTCCTGTATGATCAGAAAAGATCTCAAACTATAACTAGAAAAAAAGCTTTCTATTATACAGAAGAGGATATGAAAAACGACCTTGGTCACACTCTCAACCCGAGTTAAATCTATAGGTAGGAGATAAAGAATGAATGTTTTTTTTTTGTATTTTCAAAGTATTTTTTGAATGTTTCTTTTATTTTTTCTTACTTTTGCTTGATAGAATTGGAAATACGGATATAGGAGAACAACTTATAGGTCTATGATGTTTTCATTTATTTATGTATTTAATACCTATTACAAATATTTTATTATTATTTAAATTTATTACCTTCAGTATTTCTATACTACTCTATCTTTATAATAGGATAAGGCATAAGATTTAGATATTTTTAATATTTTAGATTATTACCGACATGATCCACACCTACCTAGATATTTGAAATGTTTACCTCATTGTGAAAAGTTATTTCGCTATTGTAATAAATGATTTAATTCTTTTTCTAGAAAAGAAAAGTAACGAAAAAATGCATATTTTTCTTAATACTAAAATAGTTTTACTATATTTTATTTGTTAAAATAAGGTGTTATTTTATATTTATGTCTGTATTATCCCGATATAAAAATTATCTTGCATTATCGAACTTCTTATCTTATATCAACCCATTTATATTTTGATATTTTTTTCAAAATTTAGGAATACTTGCTTGTGGGATATAAATACGTGTTGTAATTTTTTAAGATAAAGAAGCTCAAATTCTCTTTACGAAAGTAGGTATAAAATGCTGAAATTTGGAGAGAATAATGCTCTTTAAGTTCATTTATAATTTGATGTCATTAATTTTAGTTATGTTGTAGTCACAAGAGTTAAATGCTATTTAAAATCTTAAGTGTGATTCGTTAAAATAATAGTGAATCGTTTCACCCCTTATTAATCATCAGATATGAATTTTGTTTTTTTCTAAGGAATCATAGTCATTACTTCGTTTGTTAACATTCATATACTTAACTAATATCTATAAAAGGAAGAAGCTCTTATATTAAAATATTGTTTTTATAGGTTTTTGGTTAGAATATGATTTGACTAGGTTATTAATTTGAATTAAAGAAATTTAATGCCTGAAGTAACCGGCTTAATATTCTTTATAATATTTTCTTAAATTAATTTACGTGAACAGGTTTCATTAAAGTAGTTTTAACTTATTTTAAATATTTACTCCGCAATAGGCATTTTTATATTTTAAAGGACCAACTAAAAGTTTTAGTTTCTCTTTGCTAAGTAGAAAAATATTTTTTCAGGGATTAAGAATATCGTAACTAAAATGAGAATTTAACGTTAATAACAAAACATTGACTAATTTGAATATAACATAAAATAAATCATAGCTAGTCACTGTGCCATTGAATCTTTATCTACAATAAATTTCTTATAAAATAATTGAACCGACTTCTAAACATGCCCTAAAAGTCAGAAAATAATATACATTTTTATATGAAATTAAAATTTTTGAAGTCGGTGCCAAATTAATACCTGACAAAATGTGATTTACAAGAAAAGATTAGGAAATATTTTATTTGTAATAGCTTTCTTGCCATAGCTTGACTGTATAATTTCGTGCTGACTTCAAAAATTTCAGTTTCGTATAAAAATCTATATTAGTTTTCGCTTTTTAGCGCCCTTTTAAAAGATAAGTCATTTAAAAAAAATATTTTTCGGTTTTTATTTTCGAGTTGATTTTCCAAGGTTACAAAAAAGTACCAGTTTTATCCAAAGTTTTACATTACAACTAAATTGGACAGTAAAAAATCTTACATTCTGAGAATTTTCCAAAGACCAGTTTTAAATGAAATTGTAACAAACAAATATTTAGTCTGCTATAGTAAATCCGTTACTTTAAATTTTAAGAAATTAATTTTAGATTTTTACTTAGGTCCCCAAAACTCTCCAATATCGATTGATTGAAAGAACCTGAGACATATAAATTTTTTAGCTAACATATTTTATCCTACATATTGACTTTGAAAAAATAAATTTAAAGTCAGCAAAATATGCATCAAGAATTTCCTAATATCAGTTAGGAAATGATAGGAAAAATGTAAAATTTGTAGTCCACCATATTATATTTGCTATATTAAATTGTAAAAACTGTAAAAGAAGTTAGGTAGACTATTGAGGCCACCTTAATTTACTTAATATCTCAAGGTGAACAGAGGTCACTTCAAGACCATTTCAAGGTCAAATTGGAAAAATCCGCTAAATAAATCTGTAAAGGAAGGGAACCCACGCGCAGCTAGATCAATATCCGTTACATAGCAGACATGTAGCGAATCAAGTTTTTAAGCCCAAACTTAGGCTCCCAAAACCTCGTACACCATGCACAGATTGATGTCCGTTACATAGCAGATATGCAAGCGGAATTACTTATTATGAAATAGTAATCCGAACCCAAGCTACCCAACTCACCTAACTCACGCACAGCTAGATTGATATCCATTACACAGCAGACAGGAAAGCAGATACACTTTTAAAGCGAAACCCACACACTCTACCTGCAGCTAGATTAATTGGCACTATACAGCGGACAGGCGACCGGTCCAAGTTTTTATAAATATGCCAAAACATAAGCTCTCATAACCACATATCGCACGCGCAGCGAGATTAATCCCCGTTACGCAGCAGACCGAGGCCAAAAGACAAGGATTTATGAAATAAAACCCAAGGCCCCGAAAACCATATACCCCAGACACAGCGGGTATGAGGGTATTGGGTTTGTGTTATTCATGCTTCACTAGCCTAGCTGTTATGTAACGGATACGGCTCAAAAACTCGATACGCTTGCCAGTCTGCTGTGTAATGGATATCAATCTACCTCCGCGTGTGTTCTCCTTTTACAGATTTATTTAGTGGATTTTTTCAATTTGGCCTTGAAATGACTTTGAAATGGCCTCTGGTTAACCTTGAGGTGTTAAACAAATCACGAATTCAAATTCAGCGTCCCCAAAAGTCTATATATCTTCTTTTACAGATCTACTTGGTAGATTTTTCTCAATTTTACCTTGAAATGACCCTGAAATAACCTCTGACTGAACTTGCGGGATTAAACAAAGCACGAATTAGGATTAAGCCATCTCAAAACTATTTACTTTTTCAGATTTATTTAGTGAATTTTCTCCACTTAATCTTGAAATGACTTTGAACCTGGCGTGATAGAGGTTATTGGACCTCAGATTTGGATTCAGGGCGCCTAATTACCTAAAATTAAATGGTCTGGTCAAATAAACATCCAGTTTTTTTTTGTAAACCTGTGTAATTAATATATTTTTAGGTATAGGCCATGGAAATTAGACTCATAAAGAGCCGTTTTGGGAAAAAAATGTAATTAGCGATTTTATTGCTGAAAAGGGTATATTTTGGCATCACTAAAAACATACTTCGATGGAAATTCAGATGGTCCATGACTTTTCCAGTTTATCTTGAAAAATAAAAGTTGTATGAAAAAATGTTTCAAACAAAAGTTGTAGATAATAGAAAAACCTATCGATCAATATAATTAGAGTTATAAATGGCGTCACTAGTTACCGAAATATTATTTTTTTTCTCGGAAAATTCTATTTTTTTTAATTTATAATTAAATGATATTTATTAATTAACTATCGCTTCAGAATTCTAGGAAATGATAGATATTTTTGACCCAAAAAAGTGTGTTTAATCCGAAATTTGTGAGTTGAATAGTTTCCGAGAAAATCGAGCTCAAAGTTAAAAATTCAATGTCGATTATTATCCTTCCCAATAAAGATACAGCAACCAGGTTGACAGTAATTTATTTGAAATGACGTATATTTTTAAGATATATTTTCAAATTTTTTTTTTTGATTTTCCATCGAGAAAATTGCGAAAAAGAGTTTTTTGCACTCGAAAAATTGTAATAACTTTTTGTCAGTGTAGTTACGATTATTTTAATATGTCTATTAGATTTAGATATATCATTTCCGATCTCTAGAAAAAAAATAGTTTTACGATAAAATTTACCTTTTTAAATAAAAAATTCGCAACGTCGCGGTTTATTATTATTAAGGGCTGAAATTTACAGAAGACATTATTGAATACTTGTAGTTTATCGAAAAATTTTTCGGTTTCACGAAAAACTTCCCTGTAAGATCTATGAAGCTCTGAAAACTACCCACAGAATCTATCCGACCGTATTCAAATAGCGCGGGTACAGCTAGTCAGCTGTTTGCTATGTTGCAAGGCGCAAATGTCTTCCGCTCTTGGCAGTATCCGGTTCGGAGCCGGCATTCTGGTAACACCTGACATTTCGGAGTAGTATGCTTTAGAGTTAATTTCATATAATGTTTTGACATACTAGAAAGAAAAAATATTATATATATATATATATATATATATATATATATATATATATATATATGTAAAGAAATCGACAAATACATTAATATATTATACATATCTGTATACAATTCTAAAATAATTTTGTAATAAATTTAATTAAATGAACAATTTAAAAAAAAAGCTTATTAACAAGTTCTATGTAATATTTTATAAGATAATATTTTACGATTTTTCTTACCTTTCTATAGAATATATACTATTTTGTAATGATTTATATGTCACATTCAACGGTCCACCACGTGTTCAAATATTTTTTTAAAGTTAAAATCTGCGTGAACTTTCACTAAAACGCTTTTAAATGCAAAAAATGTTTGCAATAGTGCTTTTACAAATGTACAAACACTATAATATTTTTACTTTCTAGTATGTCAAAATGTTTTATCAAATTAACTCCAAAGCATACTACTCCGAAATGACAGATGTTACCAGAATGCCCGCTCCGAACCGGATACTGCCAAGAGCGGAAGACATCTGCGCCTTGCAACATAGCAACCCGCTGACTAGCTGTACCTGCGCTATTTGAATAACGTCGGATAGATTCTGTGGGTAGTTTTCAGAGGTCCATAGATCTTACAGGGATGTTTTTCGTGAAACCAAAAATTTTTCGATAAACTACAAGTATTCAATAACGTCTTCTGTAAATTTCAGCCCTTAATATTTATAAATTGCGACGTTGCAAATTTTTTTAAAAAAGAAAGTAAATTTTATCGTGAAACAATTTTTTTTTTCGTCCAGAGATCCGAAATTATATATTTAAATCTAATAAACATATTAAAATAATCTGACACTGACAAAAAAGTTATTGCAATTTTTCGAGTGATAAAAACTGTATTTCGCAATTTTCTCAAAGGAAAATCAAAAAAAAAATTTTTGAAAATATACGTCATTTCAAACAAATTGCTGTCAATCTGGTTGCTGTATCTTTATTAGGAAGGATTATAATCGATATTGAATTTTCAACTTTGAGCTCGATTTTCTCGGAGACTATTCAACTTACAAATTTCGGATTAAACACACTTTTTTGGATCAAAAATATCTATCATTTCCTAGAATTCTGAAGCGATAGTTGATTAATAAATAGATTTAATTATAAATAAAAAAAAATGGAAATTTCCGAGAAAAAAAATTATATTTTAATAACTAGTGGCGCCACCTATAACTTACCCTTTTCAGCAATAAAATCGCTAGTTACATTTTTTTCCCTACAAAAGTTTAATTTCCATGGACTAGTAACAAATTGTTAAGTTTTAAAATAACATAATTAAAAATCCAATTATGGTTTAAACGAAATAACCACCACGATGCTTTTTAAAGACACTAATGCTTTCTAGATAACTTTGTGATTTACAACTTCTAAACAGAAAACTCTTCGTGCACCGGCTTGAAATGCGTCGACAGCAATTTTGTTTATTTTTATATTTGTCACATTTTTCATCGCGACGCGTTTGTAGAAATGATATATGAAATGAGCCATTTTTCTTATTTATATTTTATCTTTTTACTATATTAAAATATCTTTTTTTGGGTTTTGTAAAAAAATATTATGGAAAACATGAAAACTTATATTTTACCGATTTGAAGTTATGATTGTTGAATTGGAAAATAGATTTACAAGACTAAAATATTCATATTGACTATTAGAGATAAGCTTGTTTCTAAAATGATAATTTTTTTTACCCATCCTTTATTAAGTGATAAAACGATTTCCAGAGATAACTTTTACTACGATAAAAGTCAAAGAATGGAACATATTCGTTGTTCTAGTTTTGTGTAACAAAGATAGCAGTAAAAACCTAATGCGGTGAACGTAAAAAACAATTATAAGATAATCCCATTTAAACAAAACCAATACGGTAAAAGCTACGATTCTATATTGGAAAATTTTCTTTTCGAATACATGGTAAAATTATAATGAATTAAAAAAAAAATATATCACCATTTCTGGAACTCCGGATGATGCAATAAATATATTTTTAATAATTTGCGGTTAATATATTCAACATAACTTTTAACCGAGTTCTAAAAGTCGGAGGTCTTAAATTAAACCACTCAGTATTTTTTTTATATAGTTACGTCGATTATTCCAAAATTCCGATTTGAACAAAATTTTTTTCATTATGTTCAAGAAGTGGCTGCTGTTGATCCCATATTATTTTGGCAGAAACTAGTTCGGTAAAATCCAAGATGGCGCTGATATAGCTTATTGAAATATCATTTTTTTCGAATTTCCTCCAAAATTAGCATAAAGTCTTCGGTATCGTACAGAACGAATATAATATTATTTTCTAACAATTTAATATAGCGGGTCCAATATGGCGGAAAAACCTGAGAAGGCTATTCCTATAAAATAATTTTTTTCCAATTTGGTTGGTATTTTCATTTTTAATAACGGCACCAAAAAAGTACGGAAACCTCATGTGTTTTCAATTAAACAAGGATAAAATGTACTATTTAATATTGGCAAGAAGTAAATCAAAAATTTTCGGATATAATATACACATATTATGTTTCCTTCCTGGGATTAGGTTGATCTTGAACTTATTTATTGTTACATTAATAGTTCCCATAATTTTTTCCAGTACTTATTCCACACAAATCGGAAACAAACGTGTATTTACTTATGTATGTGTATTTATGTGTCTGTGCTTTATTTGTATGTACGCCAGATATCTTTTTAGTAGTTCCTTGTGTCACATTCACCTTTACAATTTAGGCTCTATTATGAAATACTATTAACCTAATCGAAATATAATGTTTTGTCATAATTCAGTGCTGCTTTTATCTCAATTTAATAAAAAAATTTTAAAAATTATTTCAGTTTAATATATTTTGACGTAATGGGATTGTAAGAGATGCTTGATGGGATGATTGGATTGATCATTATATAAAAAATTCCTGATATTGTTTTCTTCAAAACTGATTTATTAAATAATAATTTTGCTTACTAAAAAAAAATTAATTTAAGATGACTTTTTTACCTAATTTCAGGAGCTAGAACGCAAAAGTATAGATTTTTAAATTGAAGGTATACATGTAGATAAAAGGAATCTTTGTACTTTAGTTTAAAGGTATTTTCTTGTTTAGAGTCAACGAATTTCCCCATAAAATTAACACATGGTTAGAACTAGGGCCCGTTTTGTGGTAGATGAGTAACGTGATAATATTTTAAATTTTACTTGAAACTATTGATAAATAGTGCATGTTTTTTATATCTTGATACTCACACTAATTCTATGTTATTCTTTTCTAAGTGCATTTTTCAAGATCATTTGCAACTTACTAACCTATTATTTTTTCGAAAAATTCTATATTTTTCAAACGCTGAGATTCAAAGATGAAAAACGATTCTCTTCTACAACTTTCAAAAATTACTAATGAAAGGCATAACAAAGCCTAGAGTATAATATGCACATAAAAAAAAAACTAAAAAGATTGTATTTTTTATTACTTTAGAGCAAACAAGTGTCTGTCCGTCAAAAAATACCATGCTTTTTAAAATCGTTTAAAATAGAGTCAACATTTTACAAATTTTATTAAAATATTGATATGTATTATTGCAAACACTGTTTCATCTAAAAAATGAGAGCGAACGGAAATTTATTTTTCCAGTTTCAGCATAAATAAAAACACAAGTTAACAATAAGGAAAACATAATTCTTGGTCTGGAAATTTGAATCGTAAGCTGTAATTGATATGATCTGAAACGGTTGACACTAGTATTCTCTTTCTACTTGTACCCAATAGAAAAAGACATTCCTAATTCAAAGCACTTGGGGGGGGGGGGGCAAACCTACGACCATCCTCCCTTTATCCGCTCCTGAGAATAATATGTCTCTGATATGATACCCAAAGTTAACTTATTTGAGCTTTTCTGATGCAAAGGTGATTGCTGAATAATGAATGAAACATTGCTTTATTAATATCGTCATTCTTGTTTTAAATTCGAATAATTCCTATAGATTGGGATTCTATAAATATAAAAGGACATAAAATGTCACAAAAAGAATCTTACATCTTGGATGAGTTTATAGTACTGCATAAGTATGTACCTGTATTGAAAGAGATAAGGAAAAGAAATAAACAATATGCTTGTAGAACGGGCTTTCCAAACAAATTCATAATACATGATAAACCAACATAATAGATATTTAGTTTCTTGTTTATTGTTAATTTTATAGTAAAGGATAGCAAATTTGCAGAGTTCTTCCATTTCATATAAGAAAATCTTCATTTAAAAAAATTAAAATGTTACCTATGTATCTGAGGCTTAAAAAAGTAACAACACTGATGGAATGGGATTCTTCATGAAAATTAAATGTAGTAATATTATAGATTTTTTATATTCGTCAGTACTTACCAAATCTTTTAGTTAGAAAATTAACTAGGTATTTACCAAAAAAGTTGTAAATTATTATGTAAGAACTTGAAGATAATTCATTGAAAACTAAATAATATTCAATTGATACCAATGTTTTTAATGAATTCTACTGTACAGTAGCAGAAAAGCTTACAAATGGTTTGAAACTTCAAACTGATCTTATGTCCTATACCCGACATGTTTCTGTCAGGGACTCCTATTAACTTGCTGAAACAGATATTCATGAGATTAAGAAAATTTTAAATGTTATTAAGAACCAACACACTTCTGAGATTGATAGATTATCTAATAGGATTCTTCAAAGTCTGCCGGACTAGGCATTCTCCTCCCTAGCTTAAGTCATGTCTCTTTTGAGACTGCGATCTATCCAAATAATCTCAAAAATTTCCATTGTGAATCCTCTATTTAAGGGGGGCGAACTGAATGATCCCGTTAATTACAGACCAGTCTTACTCTTACCTTGCCCAAGATCATTAGATACTAGTTAAGGAAAGAATAATAACTTTTCTAACTAAACGTAACATTTTAAATAAATGTCAGTTTGGTTTTTAAAAGAGAACAAGCACAAATGAAGCAAAGTTTTCCTTCCTGGAGGATCTTTATTTGAGTCTAAATGTGGGGGATATTGCTGCTGCCTTATTTTGTGGTTTCTCCAAAGCGTTTGATTGCCTGAATCATGGCGTAAGTTCTTCAACTATGGAATCGGAGGTGTTGCTCAGCAATGGTTTCAATCGCTCTTATCGGGTGGAAGGCAGATTGGTGAGTCGATGGTTGTTCTGTCTGATGCATATCAGGTGAGCTATGAGATTCTACAGGGTTCTGTACTTGGCCCTATCCTATTTCTTTTTTATATAAATAACCTTGCATTACTTGACGTAATTGGTTGTTTCGCGAATTTTGCTGATGAGACAACTATTTTATGGTCTCATAAAGGGCAAGAATCGCTGATGAGGATTGTGTCGGAGGACTTATTAAAAATTAAGCAATATTTTATCTCAAAATGTAAATAAAACTAAGTTTTCGGGCTTTAAGTTTATTTGCTCGGACCAAGTGGTTAGAGACGAATATCTGTAAGAGATTTCTTGGAATATTCATTGATCGGTTGAAGGTTCATGACATTTCGGCCTTAAGACAAAGGATGGCTAGGGAGGTTTACGCTTATAGGATTGTAGCAAATAAACTGGGACTAGAAAATGCAAGATTGGTTTATCTTTATCTTGTCGAAAGTCATCCCAAAATGCAACTACATAACGTAGTTGTATTTTGGGGTTGTTACAGCCAATATCTCTTTAATTCTGCTTTTATTTAATAAAAAAGAGGACTTAGGTGTATTTGTTGTAAAACTCTTAGAGAGTCTTGTAGGCCCTTACCAAAGAGCTTAAAATATTATGTTGTTTGCTTATATGAGAAACAACTTGCTTAATAAATAAAATTTTGGAAGGCATCTTAATATCATTTGTCCTAGGGGACAAAATTATAACATTCCAGTGCCTATTCCGAGGATGGAATTGTCTAGAAACTCCCCAAGTTATTTAAGTATTCAGAATTTTAATCATCTCCCGAAGAGTATTAAGATTGAGCAAACACTTATATGCTTCAGAAGGTCTATTGCAACACTCCTTAAGAGTAGGGCCTTTTATGATCTGGCAGAATATTTTGCGAGTGGCTGGGAGTGGACTTCTTTTTATCTTATTTGTACTTATTGACATTGACTTTGATTTATTTTAGTTTTTAAGGAATGGTGACAGTGTATTTCATGCAAATTATAATTTTTTTTCTTTTTATAATATACTTTAGATTTTAATAAGCTTTGTCTACACATAGTTTATTTTTACGAAAAGAAAGCAAGTTTTGAATTTAAATTTGAAACATTTATTTTATTCTATTTCACTCGATTCATAGGAAGATCTAAAATGTAAATAAAATTAAACCTAAAAACTTGCGAGTTTAGACTCTATTTATCTAAATTTTCTTTCCTGTTAGATAATGTAAAAAGATAAATTTGCTTGAACTTGAATCATATAAGCAAGTTGAAATGAAAAATGTATGAAATAAATAAAGCGAATTGCTGTTGACGCATTTCAAGCCGTTGCACGAAAAACTTTCTTCCTTAAAGTTATAAATCAGGTAAAATTATCTAGGAAAAATTATGGATAAAAATCTAGAAAGTTGGATATTGGTTGATCCGTTTATCCTGGATTTTACTTAAATAGAAATAAGGGAAAATATGCCATATCCTTCGATTTCTATACATAAGTTTTTATTTATACTTAAAATAATATATATATATATATATATATATATATATATATATATATATATATATATATATATATATATATATATATATTATTCCAGGACTTTTCGATTCGTTTTCAACTCTGTGTATCCGAGGTTTCTACAAAAATATATATGTTTAATGTTATTATATATGGAATTACAAGTTAAAAATTAACAATTAAGAATAGGGATTTTTGTTTTAAGTGCAAATTAATTACAACACACTGTAACCACCACAACTGTTATATTTATATATTAAATTATGAACATATTTTTAAAAGTCCCACCGGGAGGGTGGACATTATATTTTTAACTCTATAACTCCATTTACTTGACTGAAATGTGAAAACCAGATGGTGTATGTTTTGGGTGGTTTAAGGGACATAAAAGGTTTGGGTCTCTTAATTAAAGTAATACAGAGGATATTTCTGAAATAAATAATATCAATCTAATTTAGAAGAATTGGCAATGGAGAATTATTCTTATTTAATGTTTTCTATATTTTAGAATTTCCATTATATTGGTTTATTTTAATATGTTGAAGTATTTGATTTAAATTAATAATGTCTGTTTTACCGCTTACGGCATTGGGATTTTCTTTTATTGCAATAATTTCGTAAAATTTTCGTTTTCCTTTGTGGGATTCAATTTTAAAGATTTTTATATTTTTATAATCAAAGGTGTGTTTCATTTTATGTTTTTTTAGGGCTTTAATATTTTTTTGTCGTATCTATGTCCATTCAGACGATTTTGTATATGATGACTGCTGTATTGCAAGGTATTTGGTAGATTTTTTTAGATTTTTAGAGTATCACTTTTTAATTTGCTGAAAATGCTTTTAAGTAAGTTATAGCCCATATGACTAGTGGTTATATTATGTTTCTTGAAATAAGTTTGAAAGTTTTCGAAAAGATTTGATATGTATGGCAAGAATATATATATATATATATATATATATATATATATATATATATATATATATATATATATATGATTTTATTGCTTTCTAAATTTTCTGTTTTAGTATTTCCTTGTTTCAATTTTCTAGCCTTTATTTAAAATTTTTTTAACCAGCTTATTTGGTTAAGAGTTTGATATAAGAACTTCATTTGCTTGTTTCGAAATTCAAGGCTACTAAGGATGATGGCTTTATCGGTAATCTAATTATTACTGATATTTTCTTGGGCTATGTGATCTTGGGAATTGTACTTAAGTTAGCTACCATACCATGTACCTTTCCTGTACCACTCAGTTAGTGCTGCATTATTTTTGTGATGTAATGTCATATCTAAGAAGTTTATATGGTTATTTTTTTCAAATTCTATGATAAATTGTAGTTTTTCATGACAGCTGTTAAATTTTTTTAAAATGTACGAATTTTCATTTTCAGTTATACAATCATCTACATTTCTGTAGAAAAATGGTAACTAAAAATCAGGCTGTTGATAACTTCATATTCTAGATCTTCTAACACTTATTGAACAATAACACTCGATATTTCGATCGATACATTTTTGTATTTAAAATATGTAGAACCTAGGCAAATTTCTAAAGCTTTAAGAAAGTCATCTAAAGGTATATCGGTGTAAATTTCTGGTCATTTTTTGAGATTATATTTAGACACGTCTTTAAGTATATTTATGTAGAGAGACACAAAGTCTAATGAGATCAACACATGGTTTTCTAGGATTTGTATGTCTTTATTTTTCTTTTAAAACTTCATGAGATTTTAATGTAAAAATTATTTTGGCAAATTACATTTAATAAAATATTGTTTAAATATTTTGATAGTGCATTAAAATATTACAGCTCTAAAAAAAACATGAGGCACATCTTTGATTATGAAAATACGAAAATATTAAAAACTGGAACCGACAAAGCAAAACGAGAATTTTACGAAATAATTGTAGTAAATAAATATCCGAATATCGTAAACGATAAAACAGATATTAATAATCTAAAACAAATTTACTTGAACATATTAAAATAAACCAATATAATGGAAATTCTAAAATATACAAAACATTAAATAATTATAATTCTCCGTTACCAATTCTTCTAAATTGGATCACAATAATTTTTTGCAGAAACATGCTCTTAATTACTTTAATTAACAGATTCAAAATTTTTATTCCACCATACTTAAAACAAAAATCCCTGTCTTTAATGGTAAGTTTTTAACCTGGAAATTAATACATAATAACATTAAAAATATACATTTTTGTAGAAGCCTCAGATATACACAGTTGAAAAAGTGTCAGATTGCACGAGGCATCTTCAGGGATCTTTACTCTACAAGATTAGAACACTCCACTAGTTTCGAGGAGTTAAGATACTTGAAGATGACTAGTGCAATCGTAAGCGAAACGTCCGATAATAATTTCAACTTGACACGGTCTTAACCCAAGAACTATGATTTTCAACTTGAACAAATCTGTGAAAGCTTTCGGTCTGTAAAAGGATCGCAATTTTGGCGACACAAATAATTAGAAACATATTTTAGCCTAAAACTCCATTCACCTAATTCCTAACAGTCGAGTATCAACGGCTTCATAGCAGGCAGTATAAAAAGCTTGACAATTGCTTTTAGTTAAATTGGAAGATGAATGATTTTATAAAATATGGAAAGTGTCATTGTCCATACATGCAATTACCAAATTTTTTGACATGAACCAAATTAGAACATAGATTCTTATTGTGAATGTTACAATTTATTTTATGCTCACCACTGGATTATTAATTGCAATGTTCAGCAAACGAGATAATGATATCTTCCCCGATGCTGACGCATCTGTTTTTTTTGAACATCTTCCATTTGAGATAACGTGACCTATTTCCCATAAATACTTCTAATCTATACTCAATACATGATCTACATCCATAAATTTACTTTGTAAGTTTTCATACTTCTCCAGGATTTTGGTAAGTACTTCACAGAAATGATCTAGGTCCAGCTGCAGCTCCATAAAAATGATTTATTAGAACTTTAATGGTAACTTATTGAAGTAGAGTAAGGATATTAGTTATTGGAGTGTTGATGGAAGATGTTTTTCCATTCATCGTATGACCCATTGTTGCGTCCGGTATTAACATTTGTTCCATAGGCACTTACAGCATATAGCTTATCAAGTGGAGCGGAAATTGCACTGGGATCCTCTAGTATCTGCTTCTCCTAATGGTGCAATAATGTGTGTGATATATTTTAAGCCAACTTCTTTTAATAAAATTATATGTTCCTCAAGAATAGTTTTGCGGCGTACGTTTTAGATAATTTGCTGCATTAATTTTATCAGCTTATGTCCCTTTTTCCATCATAATAAAATCCCCAAATGTTTAAAAAAGTCCCCTTCTAGGCAATTTCTACTTTCTCTCGCTCTCGGCGCTCTTATCAATAATTAGGCACTCATCATGATCAAGCCAAAATGAACGTTAGTATCATGCAGAACTGCAGATGCAAGACCTGTAGCGACTCTGTTTGAGACTCTATGTCTATTGCAGGCCATTGAAAATTTAAATAATTTAATTCTTCTTTGCGAACTGTTTATAAATTGATTACCAGCGTCAATCGTTCGTTGATCATAGTATCGTGAAGCATCGGCTCAACTTCTAACAAATTATTCCCCTTTGGTTGTTTATTTAGATGGATATTTACTGTATTAATAATTTGGATAAAATGCTTTTTGCTTGGTATAATTTTATCAGAATTTGTTATCATTCGATGTAATACCGATGGAATTTGTTGGAATATATTATTTCTGCAATTGAATAAAAACTGTTGTAAATTTTCTGGACCTTTTTTATCTGTGGTAAAAGAACAATTATGTAAATTGCATCTGCATGTTGTTAAATCTCAAAATAGCTCAATATCTTTTTTGAATCTCCTCATTAACAGTTTTCGCGGGTAGATCTATACTGTATTTTAAGTTTTAACATATGCTTGTAATTCTTCGTTATCAACATATTAGTTCTTCTTTCATTTAGGATAAGAATATTTACTCTGTTTTAAATAGAGATTACAACCTTCACAACTTTAGTTATTATAGTCGATATTGATCGATCAACATTAGTTTCATTCTTTTCTTTTAATCTTAAAGATTCACTGTGTGGTAAAAATCGTTGGCAATCTATCGACAACTAATTCAACAGTTATAGTTAAGGTCGGGGATGTAAAATGAATGATGGATGCGGTGCTAAAAAAATATTCAATATGGCATTTTTCGAAATTATTGATGTGATAAAATTTAATATTTAAAAACTTACTTTGAACAGTTGTCTAGTTTTCTGGGGAAAAATCAAAAATTATACTTTTTTTGCATCGATTACAAAGAACTCAAATATTATTGTGTGTCTGTGTTTAAGTACCCCTGGTGTTTATTATTTGTAAATTTTCACCTGCATATCCGCCATCTAGAATTTCTGTTCTTGCTTTTGTTTTATGTAACTAAAACTACGATTTTTAGCATTTGTGTGACCGGAAAATCCTCCCCTTTGCATATTATGCAAACAACGCGGTTGTAAGTTTAGTGGCAATTATCAGCTTTTGGTAGGGGGCGTACGCAGCAAGCGCCTCTGGAAATCATCTCGATGATAGTGGAATAGCATAAATTGTGTTTTGTAGCAACTCTGCAATCTCTATCACGGAAAGAATATGATGGATTGAGGTTTTTACTTCATTTGCATACGAAGTTGCATATAGTGGTACGTTCGCTGATTGTAACTTCAGCACTACAACAGCATAATGTGAATATAACCATCTCACACGGAGGAATTCGTGAGAGCCTCATAAATATATAAATATATATATATATATATATATATATATATATATATATATATATATATATATATATATATAAATATATACATATATATATATATATATATATATATATATATATATATATATAAATATATACATATATATATATATATATATATATATATATATATATATATATATATATATATATATATTTATTTTCTTGTTTCTTGAACCATAGATTATATCATTTTTCTTTTATTTTGTCTTTTCTTGGGTTTAGGTTCTATATTTAATAAATACATAAAAACTGTTTGACGTTTCGCCCTTTATTCAAGGCATTTTCAAAATATTTGCTACCTTGACATTTTGCTGTTTTGTTTCAGAACAGAAACGATGTAAATAAAGTTGCTCTTTATTTACATCGCTAAACTCAACGGTTTAGACGTAAATCACCCTTAAAAATTAAGTGGTAAATTTACTTTTCTCATTTCATTACCACCAGCTACCAGGTAAATAGCTATCAAAGTATGCTAGAGCTGTCAGTTTAACATCAAATAAATTCGCTTTTTAAACTATTTAATTTATAATCTTAAAATAACTAATAATGGCTAATCACCAATATTCAAATATCGAATATTGTGATATCCATTTTTGTTATGGAAAAGCAAATGGTAATGCAGAGTTGGCAAGAAGATATTATATGGAGAGTTATCCGGAAAGAAATATCCCTCATGCTCAAACATTTTCCAGTGTGCACAGGAGGCTTGCGGAATGTGGTTCCTTTAAAAGTTATAATGGAAATAGGGGAAGACCTAGAACTGCTAGAAACGTGCAACAAGAAGAAAGAGTGCTTGAAATTATTGAAGATAATCCAGGTATTAGTACTAGAAAAATTGGGAATGAAGTGTGGCTCTGTCAGGCTAGTTCATGGAGGATACTAAGAGAAGAACAACTCTACCCGTTTCATTCAAAAAAGGTGCAGGCTCTTTATGACGATGATCGGCCTAGACGGTTGGAAATGTGCAATCAGATCCTAGCTAAGTATGAACACGATAATCGATTAATTGGCGTCATATTATTCACTGACGAAGCTGGTTTCACTCGTGATGGCATAACAAATCTACACAACATCCACACATATGCTTACGAGAACCCAAACAATGTGGTAGAAACGAAACATCAGCGTAGATTTTCACTAAATGTGTGGGCAGGGATAATAGGAGATTACCTTATTGGTCCTCATTTCTTTGATGGCCCATTAACTGGTGACGTATACTTAGATTTTATCCAAAATCGTCTCCCATTGTATCTGGAAGATGTGCCATTGGAAGTAAGGGCCAACATGTGGATCCTCCAAGACGGAGCTCCGCCCCACTTTAGTATACGTGTCCGACAGTATTTGAATGCAACGTATCCTGAGCGATGGATAGGACGAAGTGGACCATTGGCATGGGCAGCGAGGTCACCAGACCTTAATCCTATGGATTTTTTCTTTTGGGGTCATTTGAAACAATTGGTGTACGATATTCCAGTAATCAACGTCGAGGATCTTCGCTTCAGGATAATCGAAAAGTGCCAAATTATTAAAGAAACACCAGGAATTTTTCATCGAGTTAGGCGACATTTTTTGAAGAGTGTTAGGAAATGTATGGAAGAAAATGGGGGACATTTTGAGAATCTTTTTTAGTTTGTTTAGTACTGTTTCATTAATTTTTATCAATTAAATGTATATCGCAATAATCCATAATATGAATATTTACTGATTAGCCATTATTAGTTATTTTAAGATTATAAATTAAATAGTTTAAAAAGCGAATTTATTTGATGTTAAACTGACAGCTCTAGCATACTTTGATAGCTATTTACCTGGTAGCTGGTGGTAATGAAATGAGAAAAGTAAATTTACCACTTAATTTTTAAGGGTAATTTACGTCTAAACCGTTGGGTTTAGCGATGTAAATAAAGAGCACCTTTTTTAAAGGCCTGGCATCAGTCTTTCAGAAATTATGCCAAAAACTACTGTAGCTGTCAACACTAAAAAATTATGACAAAAAAACAATTTTCAATGTAGGTAAAGTGCCCTCTAGCGGCAAACAATCAATGTGAATTGTTACTAAAATGATGAAGCGCAGAAGACTTAGCCTATTTTTCAAATATTAGTCAAATCGGTTTTCCTGTAAGCGAGTAATTCAAAAAACAAAAAATAAAAACTTGAACTTGGACGGCTTGTAACTCGAAAACGAATGACATTTTGAAAAAAAATTATATGAAGCTCTACCCTTATTTTGTCAAGTAGAATCACACCCTTAAGTTTCGTGATCGATTTTTGAATCACCCTGTATATATATATATATATATATATATATATATATATATATATATATATATATATATATAAATATAAATATATATATATATATATATATATATATATATATATATATATATATATAATATAAATATATATATATATATATATATATATATATATATATATAAATATATATATATATATATATATATATATATATATATTTATATATTTATATATATATATATATATATATATATATATATATATATATATATATATATATATATATATGTGTATATCTTACAAATGATTTTTTAGCTAAGGATATGACACAGAATATTTCAACAAAATATGTAGGGAAATGTAGATTTTCACCTTAACTGTCTTTTTTATTAGTTTAAACCATTTTCTAGATATAACCAGTTCTCACGAATAACATTTTCACCATTATGGTACCGGACTATTTTTAGCGACGGAAAGCAAATTATACAATAATAATATTTTCAGCCAAAAAAAAAAAAATAATTAAACATTTAATGATCTGCGATGATGGTAAAAATTTTACTTTTTAGAAAAATATTACGCTGCGTTTGTTAAGGTCGCTTAATTTATTAAAAGTAAAAATAATTCAAATTAATCTTATCCCTTATGGCAGGCTACGAAAACTTTATATACTGGGTTGCGCACTCCTGTCCAGAAAATTTTTCATCCTGAGTCTCTCTGTCAGCCACAATAACAACTTTAAACTTTACCCTTAACTGTAAGGGTAAGCGACGTTAAATTCTGAATTTATAATTCTACGAGCATAAACCCAACAAAGAGAAACGAAAATTTCTTTATTTAGGGCCATACTAAAATTATGTAAATTGTATTTAATTTTGTTTGACCTAATCCAGTGGTGTATAACACTATAAAGTTAATCGTGATACCAAATTTTTAGTAAAAAAATTAAGCAACAATGATAGTTACATATGAATCTGAAGTTGAGGTGCAAAATAGGCACTACATTTTATCTAATTGATTATGGGAATAAAAATCGGATGTTTTAATTTTTGTACCTATCATTATTATAACTCTATATCTACAAATAATAGTTGCGGCTTTAATTATAGAAATATTTGTCGACTTAACATCATAGAATGTTAGAACCAGATTTTGAATTTCATTTCTAAAGGGGAACCTTCGCCCGTGTCTCCATTTACTGATAAGATTTATATATATTATTCTTTATCAAACTCTGCGGCGCAAAACAATTCTCAAAGTTGAGAACATATGCCGAGCTTTTGCATCGCTACATATTTGGTATTATAAAATTTGTCCAACTGGAAAATTCTATACAAAATGCAGGTTTCAGTGAGAAAGAAATGAATCTATTTGCTGCCTTGTTTAAATAGTTGCCAATATTTGGTCTCCGTTTTTTAAACCATTTATATGAAAGAATATATACAAACAGTATAATTCCTGCAAATATACCTTTAGTTTTCTTCCCATACGCGTTTCGACAGCTTAATGATCCGGTCAGTGGAGCTTTAGCGAACCAAGAACAACATTCGCAGGAATATAAAATGTATATTCCAAAACAAGTCGGCAGGATATTAAACCTCCTTTCAATCTGACATCTAAGAGTCAGCAGATTTAATATCCTCGGAATTTATGTTTTTTATGGAAAATTGTTTGCTGTGAATGGTGTTCTTGTTTCGATACAGCTCCATTGACAAAACCATTAGGTAGTCAAAACGCGTATGGAAAGAAAATTCTAGTGGTATTTGCAAGAAATTAACTGTTTGTATATAATATTTCTTTTAACTTCTTAGAAAAAGGAGAATAAATATAGGCAACTATTTAATCATGGAACCAAACAGATTTATTTCTTACAGGAACCAATTTTTTTAATTTTGCACTTCTCCGGTGAATGTAGAGATGTTCTTCGACGCGATATTTTTCAGTCTGATACCGAAATGTCGGCAGGTTTTAATATCCTGCCGACATCTGTCGGAATTTTTATTTTATATAGACCATTGTTTTCAGAGAATGTTATTCTTTGTTCGATACAGCTCTACTGCCATGAACATTAGGTGGTCGTAACGCATATGGAGAGACACCTAGAGTTGTATTTGCAGGAAATAAACTGTTTGTATATATTCTTTTATTTAACTGCTTGGAAAAAGGATAGTAAATATAGGCAACAATTTAAAGTTGGCAGAAAAGAGATTTATTTCTTTCTTTCTGGAATATTAATTTTTTAAATTTCGCACTACCCCGATGTATGTATGGATATCGTTCGACTGGTGATATTTTTCAGTCTTACATCGAAAAGTCGGCAGGTGTAATATCCTGCCAACACGTCTCGGAATTTATATTTTATATAGAGAATTGTTTCCTGCAAATGTTGTTCTTGGTTCGACTCAGCTCCACTGATAAGACCATTAGGTATTCGAAACGAGTATGGAGAGAGACCTAACTTTTATTTGCAGGAAATAAACTGTTTGTATATATTATTTGCTTTATCTGTCAGGAAAAAGGAGAATAAATATAGACAATTGGAAAATTGTATTGGTGGCAAATAATACAGATCTACTAAAAGGGGGTCATGATTGTTGCTGGGCCGCTGGGGGGTAACTTTTTTTCCTTCTTTCTTCTTTTAACTATATTAATCAATTTATTGACAATCGCTTAGGTTAGTTGCTTTCATTGGCCGCGGAAGATACAATTAAGGTGCTCGACAGCTCAAGAAGAAGATGAAGATGAGATGTAGAAAAGATTGGTATTTACCAATTATCCGAGGCACCCCGCTGGTTTACTAAACCTCTAACCTGAACCCAGAAGTCATTCGATGTTCAGAAATCCATGGAAACTCACCTAACCTAGCATTTCGAGGTTAAGCATCCAAAGTAAACACAGCATTTAAAAAATTAAAGTTGATTATAGGACAGTTTCTTTCGAGTCACCCTGTAAGTCGATATGTCCGAGCAATTTTTCAAAAGTCCCAGCGTTTGCCATAAAATCAAAAATACAAAGCATATAGTTCCAAAATAATAGATCATATCACCTATTGTAATACAATAGTGACATCGTAAATGGACATAGTAATTAGTAAATTTTATTTAAGAAATTTAAATATAAAACTTTACTTTAATACTACCAGAATTTTTTCAGTGGTATAATACTAAACTTCTTTAATGTTATTATAATTGTAACTAGAGTTAGAATAGTCTATGAATGATTCATAGACTATATTACACTGATAAAAATAAAATGTTTAGTTCAACAGTCTTCTAGATGTTGATTTTTTATTGTTTAATTCAAACGAAAGTTATTTGGAATAACTTATTTTCGCATTTTGTGGCTACATTTTATTTCGGTTATATTTAATTTGTTCATTTAACGTTTAAAATATTGTTTGAAAACTTACATTTGTTTGAAACAAATCCTTTTAAAGATGTTAATTTAATAAATAGGAAAATCTTGCCGTAAGTATTTTTATAATGTATTCAAATAATTTATATGTTAAGTTAAATAATATAAATCTAAATTCAACATTTTCTATTTGTTAACACAACTATACTAATACATTAAAATGATATGCACATTCTCTTATATAAAAAGATTTATAGCTCAGTTTAAGACTTTGAAATATTGAATGAACAAACTAAATTTTATACTTTTGAAATCCCGCCTTCTATACCTCCGATTTCGCCCCCTATAGGGCATGAAGGGGAAACAGAACAAGAAGACGTAGCCATATTGTTTCCTCGTGAGTTTTCAAGCAAAGCGAACGTGGTTTTACTTGTTCAGTTACTAAGGTAAGTAGTACCTTTTATTTTTCAATAGATATAATCTTGTTAACATTATTTTTTCAATGAATGTTGTTTATAATATAGTGTTGACAACCAAAACTATAATAAATATACTTAGTTACATAAAATGATGTATAAAATGTGATGTTTAGATATAAATCATGGCGGCATTGCACGTTTCCAACTTTTCCAAGTTCGTTTGGTGCCAAAAAGCGATTAGACATATATCCATTATTATATTTTTATAAATTAAACCAGCAAACATTAGATTTAATTATAGGTATAGGCCAGGATGCGTGGCTGATAAACAGGGGGTAAAAAAATAATTCGTTACAACTGTTAGTGGAATATTGTAGGTAATATTATAACTAATGAAGGAAAAATAATCGGAACTATCGGCGATGCACTGAGGTGAGATAGGGGTGATTTTTAGGGGTGAAAAACAGTTTTTTTGCGATTTGCAGCTAAAAAAAGCATCTTATCGAAAAAAGTTGAGAATAAAAGTTGTAGGTAATAAAAAGATTTAGAACTTTTGTAAAGGTCATTTTACCCTAACCTCAAATTTTCCGAGAAAAATGCAAAAAATGGTCTTTTCAGTTTTTAATTTTTTTTATTATAAAAAAATAATTCGATTAAGCTGAAACTTGTTGAATGTGTACCTTTTGATGCCCCAAAGGAGCTATATTTTTTTTATGCAAAAATATTCAACTGTTGCGGTTTTATTTAACTTAAAAAAAAGTGAAATTTGCAATCGCATTTTCTCTTCAAAATAATTGTTCGACAGACTTCGGCCTAGACTCATTTTTTTCGTTTTTTACTTGTACTTTCAATGAAAAGAAAAAATAAATATAGTACAAGGGAAAAAATTTTCGAAAAATCGAAAAAAACGACAAAATAGTTTTTTTCGATATGCGATTAAAATTATCATAATTTTACAATGTCAATATTTATTACAAACAATGAGTAAAAAATTATAAATGAATTACATTTAAATTATCAAATAAACAAAAACTTATGTATCTAGTTTCCCTTTGCTCAAGGTCACTTGAAAAGTTAACAGATAATTTTCAAACTTCGTTGATGTATACAATAGGTCTTAGGATTTTCTTTTAAAAGGTGACCTTGTACGTTCAAATATTAAATTGGCACATTTGTTAAAGATCGTTTAAAAATAGGTGGAAATAGTTAAAAGCACTTTCTTAAATGACTGTTCCGAGTTTCTATCACGAGATTTTTGAAGAATATATCAATTTGACACTTCAAGGTCGCTGCAAAATTATGTCGAAGGGCTTCATAGCGAAACTTGTTACATACGTATATTTTTAATTATTTCTTTAGTATACAACCGGTTTTTATTATATTATACGTCAGTTAAATACTTCAGTGTCATTTTCAATGCCATTAATTTTTTTCTTATATCCTAAAGAACTATTTAAGATATACACCAAGTTTCATTAATTTTCGTTATGATTTTTCCATGTTTTACCTATACCCTCCCAGGTTTTACAATAATAAATAATGAAGCTTTTATTTTTACTTGAAGAAAATTACATTTTTCGGGTAAAAGCAATAATGGCCCTGATTTACTATTAATATATAAAATGCATATTACTTAACACACAAAATTCAAGCAAAATTGTTACATGTTATTACACGGGTTTAGAAGAAAATTTTGTAAAATTATTTTGGAAAAACTTACTTTCATTTGAAGTTTGGGAGAAAAAAATTTAAAATTTTTGACAAGACCGTTGTTTTGTAGGTCCTTAAAATCCAAAGTGTTAAATTGCGTGAAAAGTACAAAATTTAAAACTTCACTGATTTTAAAATTTCAAATCTGGTATAGGATATGCTAGGTATAAATAAAAATAATATACAGGGTAGTATCCTATTTAAAAATAAGAATTTGCTAGGAGTTCCCGGATGATCAGGGAATACGGTATATTTAAAAATATTTTAAAAAACTACAACTTTCCTTTTCATGACCACACTCAACATTTTGGAAAAAAAAAACTTTTGTTATTTCCAGTTGACCACTGAGTTTGGCGTGTCATAAAGTTTATAAAATTATATTATTTTAGGAGAAAGACATTGTAACAAAGGCATCAGCACAGATTGATATTTCTTCACCTTCTACATCCTTCTCGTCAAGTTCGGATTATCAAATAATAGATGTCACAGATCAGAAAAATTTGCAGGAAGCTGTTCAACGGGCTAGTAAAAGGCATTTAGCTTTTTGCGGAGAAGAATCTTTCAAAAAAGCCTGTAGAAACCTATACAATTTAGACCTTAAAGATTTTTTAGAACATACTGTTCCTGGAAACTACATCCTAAATTTCTATAATCAGAAGGGTCATTTATCTAGAACAACTAGGAATCAGTAACCGTACTGATAACGGGAATTTTGTCTCGAAATGGGTAATACTTTCATAACTATATTACTGAAATAATTTGGCATGCCTTTGCACATATCTCTGTAGTAGATACTATATTACAGCACACACCGTATTAAATATACTGTATGTCTACGAATAAAGCCCTAAGTTGGGTATCTTTTATATAAAATATTGATATTTCCTTCAAAAAGAAATTTTTGGTGTAATTTCAGTATTGGATGTTATTATATAAAATAAGGTTTTTGTTAAAGTTAACAAATATTTTTTATTTTTGTAGAACACATTTTGTTCCATTAGATTTTGAAATTCTAGCGGAGAAAATATGCGATCTCTTCCCAAATGAAAATAAGGCTACCTGCTACATTCCAAGAGTTCCAGGAAATAAAAAAAGTCCACCTCTAAATGCCAAAGGAAAACTCGTTGATAAGTACAGAAATTTAGAACGATTATATAAATTGTGCTGTTGCACAAATACTAGCGAAGAAGATACAGAGACGAGTAAATCAAATATTGAGAACGGTAAGTTGGTTAATATATTTTTGTTTTAAAACTTCTTCTAATTATAACTTGAAACTTCTTGCTTCTTTTTAAAATATCATTAATGTAATGTTGACATAACAGATAATGTACAGGAAGTTAAAATAAAAGGGGAAAAAAAGAATTAAGGAATTTTGATGTATTCTTACATTATCCCAATATACATGTTTGTTGAGCGGATCCTGAAATTTTACTTCCCCTTATCTTCAATATGCGATATAAATTTAGGTGAAATGTTCTTAACCCAAAAAATTTATTTGTTAATAAAGAAAATTATACAGACATTTTTTGTTTTATTAAATTTCCTATTTGATCCTAATTTGACGTTAGGTTATTAAAATATGTAAACGATGTTGCTGCATTTTAAGTAGTAGAATAAGAGTGATAGTTAACTAAAAAGAAACGAACTTGTACAATTGTAATATTTGTAATATGTTAAAAACAAATATGGCATATTACAAAAATATTAGTAATAGTTTTTTTTTAACATAGTTTACCATATTCTTATTATATTTGTTTTTATTTTAATAATCAAAAAAGTTTGTCTAACTAATACCACTTATATGTCTTTTTTACACGTCTCGATAAATGAGTTTGTTCACGTCACAATTGGCTATAGAAATATTCCAAAAATAACAATATGTGAAATTTTTACTAATACTAGGATTTTTTCATAAAAAATATTTACATTATCAAATTTTTCAATATACGGTATACATGCAAAATAGAGATTTATATTGTTTATTTATAACAATAAAAATAACTAAAGAATAACATTTTTAATTTTATAATTATATATGAAGTAAATCCTAATTTTGAAAAAATATTTTGTAAATATTTTATTTGAATATTTTTTATTGTCGATTATGGCATAATTAATCTTGTTTACAGTGTGTAAAAAATACATATTTTGGTGTAAATGGTGCCAACATTTTTGGTTATTAACATAAAAATGGTTATTGAGCCAAGTATTTTTTATCATTGATTCAAAATTAAAAATTGTTCCGTTCAAAGTTTACAACTCATTGTTTTAAGATAGTATTTTTTTTAAGTAATATCCTATTGGTGATTCATTTAAATCATACATCGTTTATTTTAACCACAGAGAATGTTGATTGAACATTCAGATATGTTTTAAACAATCTTTGAATATATTTGTTTAAGACATTAGATTAGTTCAACCAATCACTGACACTACTCGTAAAAACATTTCGTAGTGTTACATCAACCAATATTTCGGCTATGTTTAACTCTCCTTGTGCGGTTCAAGTAACATATCTAAGAGTTCATGCAAGCAATAGAACTTAATATTTTAACACCTTTTGTGGTATTAAATTAAACACCTTTTTTGCTTAATTTGAAATGATCTTGATGGTTGAAACGATGTTTCCTACATTTCGTTCAAGTAGTAATATTTGACATTTTTTGTTGTTCTATTGAAAGTATAAAAACTATTGCTTGTATTTAACAGAAAATAATGTTTGAATTGAGAGCAATGTTGGTAAATTCAACCATTTCCTTTTTTCAGTGTAGGGGCGGATCCAGCTTCTCTCTTTTTTTTTTGGGGGGGGGGGCGGGGCGGTGGTATCACCAAAGTACAATATGACAAGCGAAAGCAAGTTGTCAACGTGTGGGGGGGTACCAGCAACATTCCCATTTCTAATGTAAAAGGCAGGGTCGGGCCTATTTTTCTGAATTTGAAGCTCTAGGAGATAAGGGGGCGATCACAAGAAAAAATAAGTTGCCGACAGGGAGGGGGATGCCAGCAGCAAACATATGTCTAGTATAAGAGGCAGAATCGAATCTATTTTCCTGAACTCAAAGCTATTGGGGGAGGGGGCTATCGCAAGGAAAATAAGTTGTCAAACTTAGGGGGAGTACCAGCAGCATACAGATTCCTAATATAAAAGGCAGAATCGGTTCTATTTTCCTGAACTTAAAGCTCTTGGGCGGCGGGGGGCGATCGCAAGCATACAGATTCCTATACTCTATTCAAGAACCAGAGAGAGTAATAAAACTGTTACCTTCAATGTACCTGCTTCTGTGCAGCAGGTAACTTAGGACTGCCGTAAATCTAATTATATTTAATTACATTTAAATATTATAAGCTATTATAAATTTACTGCAACAAACAATTTAATTTCTGTCAATGAGCAAAGTACACCTTAGTGATTTATCTTGTTTTCGCTTGTTTTTATATAGTATTTGAGTTAAGTGAGATACCCAAAATATATAGCTCCCACCTCCACATTTATTCCAAAATCTTTAAACCAGGGTATTTTTTCCTCAGCGAAAAACTTACTACGATGAACGTTTTTGATGCCTTAAAATATCAATATCTAGATAATAATGTTAAAAGCTCTATTGAGATGTGTTCCAACATGACAGGAGTTGGAAAATCTACTATGTACCAAACACTGAAGGAGAAAAAAACGACTGGAATTGTTAATACTCTCAAGCCACATTCGATCACAGGCAGACGAAAAAGCTCGTTGGAAGGAGAGATGAAAACTGCAATAAAAGGAGTTGTACATACATTTTATTATGAGAAGCAGATCCCAACCGTCGACAAAATTCTAACTAAAATCAATGAAGATCAGGATTTATCTGAAATTGACAGGACCGAGCTGTGAAAATTGCTTAGAGAACCTAATTTTTGCTGGGAAGAACCAGATAGGAAATCTGTTCTTATAGGTCGTCCGGAAACTGTCCGTTGGAGAAGGAAACATCTCTTTCAACTAAAAGGTAGAGGTGCTAGAAATAACACAACTTGCAAAATTAGTAATTTAACTAAACTTTTGAAAGATTTTTTCGTGTCAGTCATTGTGGAAAATTGAGAAAAATCCATACAATTAATGAATAAAACAAAATGTGGAAACTCGATCTCATGATCGGTGAGATAAACGAACCAATTATAATTAATTTGAGCGAAGATAGCTTTCATGACTTTGATTACGAATTAGATACGTAATGTTTACCAGTGTAAACACAATTTATTATTTAAATTTTAATGTTGTTTATATATACATTTTTTATATATCTTTATTTTAGTGTGTCACACTCTTTAATTTTATATATAGTTAATTCCAATCAGCCGTAATTTTTTTTATTGTTTTATTATTGGTTTGTATCCTTTCTTAAGCGTGTTTAATTTATTTTTTTGGGGCTATCGGATTTTCATATAATAAAGTAAATTAAATTAAGATATCAGTGCAATAGTAATAAAAATAAGTAGATCTAATTTTAACTGTAACATATAAAAATTAATTATATTTGAACTCCTTTTTAATTTTTAATTGTAATTCTGCAGATGGTTTAAGAAATAAATAAAATGAAACTCAAATGTCATAAAAATGTTTTTAATTATTAATAAAATGACCGATAGCCCCCCAAAAAATTTAATATTATATGGACGAATTTATTTTTTTTATATATGTTTAACTTCTTGTATTTTTGACAATGGGTATTTTGTAAGTAATTAAATTATAACTTAGAATTTTTTGAGAGAATAAGGCTACGTTTTAGTCTGAATGTACCTAAAACGGTTTCTATACCAAAAATAAAAATATAGTTGTGATTTGTGTTAAATATGTCAAAATTATCTATATTTTCTAATGTATGTGAATTATTAAGAAATCATAGGAAATAAAATAATATTATAAAAATTTATTACCGAAATAATATTCTATGCCATAAATACTTAGTGATAAAATAAACCTCTTTCCGACGCCTATGACAAGGATTAAAATACTTTTTAACACTTCACACTTCGAAATATCTATTATTATCCAACTCAAATAGTCCATTATTAGAGACCGGTATTTTTAATTATAAAATTTCTAACCCATTCCTATGAAAAATATATGTGTCTAACAGATTTGTTATATAGTTTGCGAAGAAAAAAAGGGTAAAAAAATTATATATTACTCTCTCTAGTTTTTGAATAAACTATAGTATAAGAGGCAAAATCGGGTCTATTTTCCTGAACTCAAAGCACTTGGGGGGGGGGGGGGGCAATCGCCCCCCCTCTTGGATCCGCGCCTGGACCATATAAAGTGCAAAGAAATTATTTTAAGACACCTGAAACCAGTGAAAATGAATGTAAAGTGCGGAAAACAGGAAATCTAAACTAAGTAAGTAAATATTAATCAGCTATGCCAACACAAAATATTACCATATATAAACAATATAAAAGTATATTGACTTTTTTTGGATCAGAACCATCAAATTCTCAAAAAACAGACCTCAGAATGGATTATAAGACTGTGCAATTAATCTGAATTTTCAGTAACTAAACTAAATGATTACAATTTTTTAATATCTTCTAACAAATTGTTTTTTTCTTTAATTATTTTTATTTAAAACAAAAAAAAAACAGATTTTTAGACTCTATTAAGACTAATAAACTTCTACCAGCGTATACAGAGGTAGAAATAATTGGTGCTATTTACCATTTATTTAAATTAGTTTGTCGATCTCACCAATAGGTTTATTAGCAAATCTAGAAACTCTGGATTAAATTTGATGACATCTGTGCTCAACGTGCTAAGTTAATAGTTATGTAAATTGAATAATGACGAAGGCAGCATTAGACCTCCAGACGTGTTTAAGGACCCGAAAAGGTAACGAACGTAAGCAAATGTGTAGCAATGTTTAGTTTACATTATCTGACTTTGATACGACCCAGAAAGCCTTGGGCTGTTTACCTTGTAAAACGAGGGTTGTGGTCGTGTTTTGATGCTGCTTTTTACGTCATATCAATTTTCCACCTGCTAACTTTCAGCTAATGTGAATTTAAATTAGACACTTAGTAGGTTTCTAAACCTGTTTACATGAAAAAGGGTTGTTAAGGTTTTATGTTACAGAAAATAATTTCAAACCATTTTTTTTCTTTTCTTTTTCACCAGACGGAAAGAGTATAAGGGTTCATGTACAAAATTCCGCTTTTGTGTGAATTTATCCCTTAAATATTTAGAAACATTTTCAAGGACAATCATTAGGTAGCAAAAATAAGAAAATACCATCCTCAAGATGTGGCATTGGACCTTTTTTTAATTCTTAGATATTAAACATGTTTCACTTAATTTTTATCTAACACTGAACTAACTTCTTTTAAAATTTTTTGTGTAGGCGGTCATTAAAACATGAAAAAAAAAATACTTGAAGCCATGAAATAGTTTATGTTGAAATATCTAACTAAGAAATTTAAATTATCAATCTGCCGAGCATTGACGCTAGGGTCACTATACAGACCTAAACTGTATACAATGGTATAAATCCGGCCATAAACCACGAACATGTTCGGCTGATTTCATCGCCACGATTCTGTACGAAGATCATGTTCGTCCAGCAGTTTTCAGTGTAGATTACACGACGACCCACGATAGATCATCAGTGCTTGCGATGAATTGGTCACAGTTGTTGACAGTGGCTGATCTAGGCAAAAAATAAATCAATCCATGCCAAAGAATGGCTGTTAAATAGACAAATGTGTAATCATATTAGTTTATTTGATAAGTTAAAACTTAAGACAGGGGATTGGTTCAACCATCGGTACCAGTAGAAAAAATGTCAGGGGGGGGGTGCAAAAACCTAATGTTCCAAACCACATACCCGAGGTATTGCAACTTTAAAGTTGACCTCTTTTTCCGAAACCACAAAATTTCAAGAATGTGCAAAAATATATATTTGAAGCTATTTAAAACAGTGACTCTATTAAAAATAAAGGAAAATATCCACTTAAGAGAAGCTATTTCTCCTTATTAGTAACAACGGGAAAATATTACGAAAACCTGAATTTTTTGACAGCTATACTTGTCCAATCTTACGACAAGTAATTCTAAAAATCTGTGATGCAATATATTGTTGAAAATGTACGTTTTAAAAAAAAACGGAACAGCGGAAAAAACAATTGTAAATTGTTTTTCTTATCTACCTAAATGTAATAAAAGCATTTTTAAAAGAATTATGCATATTCGGCGACAAAATTTAACGTTAAAATTTGCGCTTGAATATCAAGTTACACCTGATTTTGGGACGTGACTTCCCGGAAAGTAAAGTAACCGTCAGATTTTATACAGAAATTGGCAGTAGTAGCAGAACTGAGGTAGTGTTAAACGAGTAGCAGATCAGATCTAAAGAAAGAGAATATTCAAGGGGAGTAACGGAATTCAGTTGCCTTAAGAAGTAGTTAACCTTCATCGCTTTTAGGACCGCTGAATAGCCAAGAAGACGTTACAACATCGACGATCTTTTAGAGGGCTGCGTTGCTGAAAGTGACAATGTTTTTTAAAAATCATGTACAATAGAGTACCTCCGAGGCCCCTGGACGAACTAATAGCTTTTACCCGGGTAATTGCCAGAGGCTGGGGCGCCTGAAGACTTTAAAAATCATAAACCAATTGCAAAACAATCAGTTTAAATACGGTATATCGAGTGTCTTCTGGATAAAAATAAATAGTGTCTAGGTAAGATAGGTTTTATTTCCCAGAGCCCGGTACACTACAGTTCGAAAGATGGGCGATATTCGGGATTGTATACGCGAACAGGTGTTGCAATCTCGGATCACCGTCATAAAGATCGCATAGCTATTCTAACTTGAGTTTTCAATATTCCACAAACAAAATAAAATTTTCTCTTTCAGTCAGAAGATTAAGCAGAAAAACTAAAAAGATTTTTTGCGGAAATTTAACGTTAAAATCATTTTAAGTTTTCGGTGAAAATCGTAAAAAATTAGATTGAAAAACCTTACCCTCCAGAGACATTACGCTAGTTAAATTTTCCCAATTTACTTGCGGAAACCCCTTTATTAGTTTTCGTGAAAATCTAATTTTTATCTTAATTTCTTCTTAAAAATCAGATCTGTTACCCTTACTTTTTTCGACTTTGAAAATTTATAAAATTGCGTTTAAGTTCAGTTACTCATACTTTTCTGGCGTATTTTAAAATTTTGCGATAAAGTCCAATTACCTATACTTTTTCTGCGTTAAAATTTCGGTGTTAAAAATCATTGCGGATTTTAACAATAAATAAATAAATTGTGACTTGCGGTGCGACTCTAGCGTTCGACTCAAGTTTAAACAATTTATCGGCAAGAATAATAAATAAATTTATTCGGTAAAGTAGGTTCGTTGCGCTCAAAAAACATTTGGCCACGACAAAGTATACTTGGCCCTTGCCCCCCTATACTAATTATTTCTTCACAAAATAATTCGTATAAACCCTGAACTCTTATAAAAAACTTACATTTTTAAATTTTTTTTTCTTAAGTCGTCTTGAGCATCCACGCTCGCTTCCCAGACGCACAACGCCATAGCCCCTTTTTAAATTTCGGCATAAAAGTTTTCCTTTTTTCCAAATTTAAGGGCATGGCTCATCTTCCTCAGGTGCTCTCGATAAACATCAATAAAGGTGAGGTGGCTTGGCTTTTCGCCGGGTCGGGCGGTTATGGTGGGTCTTCTCCGGCACCGCCTGCGCGGTGTCCTACATTTCAATTTCCGGAATAACGTCCGATGTTCCAAAATTTTCAAACTGACCCTGTGCATACGTCATCCTTTGAAGCGGAATTTAGGCAATTTCCGGGATTCATCGATGATAATAGCATACAGTTTAACCTAATGCCAGCTATCCCAGAAGCATCGGCATTTAGGCTTCACCAAACACAACCTAAAGAGACAACTCCTTGTGGAACAACTCACGAGTGCTACAGGACACAAATATCTCAAGATTCAGAAACGGTTACTAGCGCAAATGTTATGTCAAATTTAGCGGCGATCGTATCAGATCATGGCACCGACATACCCTTAGAACAGGTACCCGAATCAGATACCGACCGACCGACGTTGCGATAATATACAGTATCAAAAGAAGAAACTAACTCTCATGAAATTTATTTTATTTTTTACTGTTTGAACTATTGGGTCCTCATTAATTTCCTCATATATTTGTAACTGTTTTACGTAGGTATTGCTTTTAATATCTCCATTTTTGTATTTTGTCGATTTAATTTTCTATAATCATAAAAATTTGCGAAATGTTTCGACAAGTTTTATAATAAACTACTTGTTGTTTTCTTTGTTTCAAATGGTGACAATGAAATATCGGGCGGTTGTCGTCAAGAAATCTCCATGGACTGCGTTTCTGTACGTATATTTAAGGAAATGGGAAAATATTATTTTTTCTCCGAGTCATATTATTTGCGCCTTCTTGGATTTTACTCTACCAATTTGGGTCAAATGGATATGAGATCACCGCAGTATCTTTCTAAACATAACACAAAAGATTTCATTCAAATCGGTACAAAGTTTCCGTTGTATTAAGTGTAGATATATAAAAATATATAGGTAGCGGTTGATTTAAGGACCTCCTTCTTCTTGGAAATCAGTTAAAAACAGTCAAATTGAGTATTGTAATTAAGTATATAAGACCACAGACCGACCAGGGGATTAGTATTGTTGTTCCATAATACAGATTAAAATACTGTATTATATAATATTATAACAATATTTGTTTAAATTAAAATTCGTGTAATACAATCACACTAATAATTTGAAGTTGCTCGCTAACTAGGTTATATAAAACATATCAAATCTTGTTAAATATAGATATTTCATTCCGATAGTCACTTGCTTGGCGACTAATTTTAGCCTATACAGCGTTGGCAAATTCCCCCCCCTCCCCCGCTTACAAAAAAAATTTCGTTTTATGACTATGTGTATAAAATCAAAACGCCAACAACAGAAAAGGCAATCCAAACAAAGTTTGTATAAAATGAATATCAAATTGCGAAAAACAAGTATTGCCTAATACTTTGCCAATGGTATTATCGGACATTGTAGATACCAAAAAACCGGTCAGAGCAAAGTGAGATCTGGGCTTTGGATCTTATGATGGGTTTCTTGCAGAAACTTACAGACGTTGCGCCAAAATCTCATTTGGCACCTAATTTATTAATTATAGATTGTGAAATTAATTGTAATTAATTCCCTATCATTCCGAAGTATATTTATATGTTGTTGCTACTGCTGATGAATACAATTCGGTATCAAGTTCTGCGGTATTATCCTAACGACACGTTTCAAAATGGGAATTTTAAGTAGACAGTAGTATTTTACTTTTCGTTTGATACAGCTCAACTCATGAGATTATTGTGTAGTCAAAACTAGAGAACCAAAATGGAATTAACAGACAATAAACTGTTTCTCCATTTCTTAACGGTGTTAAGGAGAAAAGACACTATTTCCAAACACATAAACTGTAATAAAATTTTTATAAAAAAAATTGAACTGACCTCTAAAAGTGCAAAATAACTATACATTTTTATATAAAATTAGAAGTCGGCGCCAAGCTAATACCTGACAAAATGTGATTCGCATAAACAAATTAAAAACACTTTATTTGTAATTGCTTTCTTACCATAATTTGTATATATTAGTAGTTATTTATTTCATTTAGAGATAATTTAGGGCCAACTTCAAAAATTTCAAATTTCGTATAAAAATTTATAGTTATTTTCAACTTCTTAGCGCACTTTTAGAAGTCGGTTAAATTTTTTTTATAAAAATTTTATTTTTCGATTTTTAGTTTTGAATTCATTATGATATCTATAAATTATTGGAACTAAATAATAATCAAGATTAGTGTACTCCAAGGTAGCCAAAATTATCCATTTGTAAATCACCACTAAACCACTAAAAATCTTTGATTTTTAGAGTTCTCCAAATACCAGTGAAATTGTGTCAAACAAATATGTAGTCTGTCATAGTAAATCCACTCTTTAAATTTCAGTCTGCTATATTGGATTCGTCACATTGAATCCTGATAAAATACTTTTAAGTTCATAATTTTCACCCTCAAGAACCTCCTGTATCCGGTACTGAATCCACCAGATCAGTTTTTCAAAAAATATTTTAAATTCGTAATTAACACTAACAAAAATCCCCCAATACTGAATTTAGACAAAATTGAGATATGTAGAATCTTTAATCCGCCATTTTGAATTTTTTAATCCGCCATAATGGATACGCCACGTTTAATATTTTTAAAATCATTTTGAATTCGTAATATGTGATCTCAAAAACTTCCCATATCAAGTTTTAAAAAAATCGGACCAAATTAATTTTCTTTTGGTCTTATTGGATACGATATATTGAACTTTTTTAAAATAAATTCAGACTCATTATGTGTAACCCCGAAAACTCCCCCATAACAGTTTTGGAGAAAACCGGACAAAATTGATTTTTTCGTCGGCCACACTGGATTCACCATATTGAATTTAAAAAAAAATAAGTTTAGATTCGTTATGTGCGACCCCGAAAACTCTCCGATACCAATTTTGGGGAAAATCGGACAAAATTTATTTTTTGGTCAGTTATCTTGGATCCGCCTTATTGAATTTTTTAAAAATATTCTTGAGTCATTATGTGCAACTCCGAGAACTTTCCCACATCAACTTTTGAGAAAATCAGACAATATTAAATTTTTTTGTCCGCCATATTGAATTTTTTAAAAATAATTTCAGATTCGTTATATACGATCTCGAAAATTCCCACATAACAATTTTGAAAAAAAAGACAAAATTAATTTTTTTGGTCACCATATTGTCAGCGCCATATTGGATTTTATTACACCAATTTCATCCAAAAAAATATGGGATCACCGTAGCCACTTCCTGAACACCAATTTAATTATTTAAACTGGTATGACTTGCTAAACTGTACAACTCGGAATAAAGTAATCGGGCAATAATGTAAAACTGAACTTCTAGTTCCCTGTTATGTTAATTTCTATATGTAAAGAACATTTTAAATATTAAAAATACCTTTTAAAAGCCAATTGTGTTGATATTTAATATAAACTTTGCATTTGTAGTATTTTTTAATAATCAAAAATACTCACGAGTCTTGACGAGGAAGGAAAAACTATATGCAACATTAAATAAAAACATTTGAGTATGTGAAACATCAAAAAACCACTCCCCACAGACCATGAACAATGACTAAACAAACTTATTGTTTACGTCTACTGGTATGAACTGAGCTATTTTAAAGCTTCAAGCTTTCAAAAATGTCGTGGAATTATTTACCTCTTTTATAAATCGCTTAACAAAGTACAAAAATATAATAAAATACAATTGACATGTATTAATATTTAAAGGAGTCCTAGTTTTATACAAATTTTAAATTTTCTAACTAGTTAATTTTTCCCTCTATATTCTCGTTAGCATGTATATACCTATATCAAGCTGATAAAGATTTAACATGACTTTCGAAGTATATAACATGCATATTAAGCTGATGCTGACAGGTGGAAAATGAATACGTCGAAGGAAAAATATAAAGAAAAGCCATTATATCAGCATTGGTGACAAAACGTTATTTCCGTAGGGGAACTCGATGTAGTTCGTTGTACAATTATAGCCTATACCCTTGTCACATTAGTTTATTGACTATATCCCAATAAAAACTGTCATTTATTTTCAATATATTACCTTAAATGTAAAATCGATATTAAAAAATTGCAGCATATTCGGCAAAAACGTTTTCCTACGCCCATATGAAAGATAAATGTAATGTCATTCATTTAAAAGGTTTTCTCTGAAAAATAAAATATTTTAGGTTAAAATAATTTGTTACCTCTTAGTAGAATGAAATAAGTCAAAATTGATCCCTTAAAGTCGATATATTTTTGCTTGGATTCTCTATTATTTATGTTTCTATTTTTTAACGTGGAAGACATCATCGGTTCTTTAACTGATATCACGGAAAGCTGTTGACTAGTTAATATAATTGTCTATTATATTAATATTTACTGATTGACCAAGCGGATTGAGAGCTTTTTTGGGGGAGGGGGGCGGTGATATCCTAAAGGTACAGTGTGACAAGTGAAAGCAAGTTGTCGACGGGGGGGGGGGGGACACCAGTAACATTCCCATTTCTAGTGTAAAAGGCAGAGTCGGGTCTATTTTTCTGAATTTGAAGCTCTTGGAGAGGTGGGGGGCGATCACAAGAAAAAACAAGTTGCCGATGGGTGGAAGGATGCAAGCAGCATACACATTCCTAATATTAGAGGCAGAATCGGGTCTATTTTCCTAAACCTAAAGCTCTTGGGGGGGGGGCTATTGCAAGAAAAATAAATTGTCAACGGTGGGAATGCCAACAGCATACACATTCCTAATATAAAACGCAGAATCGGTTCTATTTTCCGGAACTCAAAGCTCTTGAGAAGGGGAGGGGGATCGCTAGCATACACATTTCTATACTCTATTCAAGAACTAGAGTGAGTAATAAAACTGTTACCGAAACCTCCAACGTACCTGCTCCAGTGCGGCAGGAAACTGAGGACTGCCGTAAATCTAATTATATTTACGTATTATAAGCTTTTATAAATTTACTGCAACAATAAAATTTTTGATAGTTCAATTTAACTTCTGTCAGTGAGCATAGTACATCTTACAGTGTGTCCTTAGTGATTTAACTTGTTTGTGCTTGTTTTTATATATTATTTGAGATTAGTGAGATCCCAAAACATATAGCTTCCACATCTATATTTATTCCAAAATCGTTAAACCAGGGCATTTTTTCCTCAAGAAAAACTTATTCCGATGAATATCTATGATGCGTTAAGATATCAATATCTAGATAATAATGTTAAAAGCTCTGTTGAGATGTGTTCCAACATGACAGGAGTTGGAAAATCTACTACCGAATACTGAAGGAGAAAAAAACGACTGCAATTGTTAGTACTCCCAAGCCACATTCGATCACAGGCAGACGAAAAACTTTGTTGGAAGAAGAGAGGTAAACTGCAATAAAAGGAGTTGTACATATATTTTATTATGAGAAGCAGATCCCAACCGTCGACAAAATTCTAACTAAAATTAATGAAGATCGGGATTTACCTGAAACTAAAAGAACTGAGCTTTCGAAATTGCTCAAAGATCTTACTTTTTGCTGGAAAAAACCAGATAGGAAATTTGTTCTTATAGATCGTCCGGAAAATGTCCGTTGGAGAAGGAAATATCTCTCTCAAGTAAAAGGTAGAATTGCTAGAAATAACACAACTTACAAAATTAGTAATTTAACTGAATTTTTGAGAGATTTTTTTGATTAAAGAAAAATTGGGAAAAATCCATGTAATAAGAGTATAAAAGCAAATGTGGCAACTCGATCTCATGATCGGTGAGATCGAGGAACCAATTTTAATTAATTTGAGCGAAGATAGCTTCACTGACTTTGATTATAAATTAGATTCGTAATGTTTACCAGCGTAAACACAATTGATTATTTAAATTTTCTGTAACATATAAAAATTAATTACATTTGAAGCTCTTTTTAGTGTTTAGTTGTAATTCTGCAGATGGTTTAAGAAATAAACAAGCTGAAAGGTCAAATGTTCCAAAAATGTTTTTAATTAATAATAAAATGACCGATAGCCCCAAAAAAATTTTTTTATATTATATGGACGAATTTATTTTTTTATATTATGTTTAACTTCTTGTATTTTTGACAATGGGTATTTTGTAAGTATTTAACATATACTTAGAATTTTTTGAAAGAAAAAGAGTACGTTTTAGTCTGAATGTGCCAAAAACGGTTTGTATGCCAAAATTAAAAATAATAAAAATACAGTTGTGATTTGTGTTAAATATGTCGAAATTATCTATATTTACTAATGTATGTGAATTATTAAGAAATTATAAGAAACAAAATAATATTATAAAAACTTTTTATTTTAAGTTTATTACCGAAATAATATTCTATACCATAAATACTTAGTGATAAAATAAACCTATTTCCGACGCCTATGACAAGGATTAAAATCCTTTTTAACACTTCACACTTCCAAATATCTATTGTTATCCAACCCAAATAGTCCATTATTATAGGCCGGTATTTTTGATTATAAAATTTCTAACCCATTCCTATGAAAAATATATGTGTCCAACAGATTTTGCCAAAGACACCGGACTAAAGAACATAGGTAGTTTGCGAACAAAAAATAAGATAAAAAATGATTTATTACTCTCTCTAGTCCTTGAATAAACTATAGTATAAGAGACAAAATCGTGTTTATTTTACTGAACCTAAAGCTCCTGGGGGGGGGGAGGGTGCGATCGCCCCCCCCCTTGGATTCGCGCCTGCTTAACAGGAATATTGTGAACAATAGGTCGTTATTTGGAATTTTAGCAGATTGTTAATTTTATTTTGTTATGCAGAAAATTACAAAAATCTTGCGGAATGTTCCACATAAATGTTTCTCTACAAACAATAGTTTTTTTAATTATAAAAGCCAAAAACGAATTAATTAGTTTTTAATAAAAAATAATTATGTATTGGGAATATTCTAGATAGTTCGGCATAAGAAAATAACAAAAATGTTTAAATTGACATCAATCTGAGATTCTAGCATATAGATCGACTTTTCCAAAGTAATAACTAGTGAGTCTGTTTGATAGATGAGTTTAAGTGTTAATTTTAGTGACAAAATAACATCTTAATTCACTATTATGGCGTACTTTCAAAGCAACTCTAAGTTGACAATAGCCTGTTTGATAGATGAGTTTTACTGTTTATTGTAGTGAGAAAATAAACTATTCATTTTAGCAATTCCAAGGTTTTTTAATAGAAACTTCTCGGGTATTCCATGTATGTGTTGAGTGCTTTTCAGAACTGCAAGGCAGCTGACGTTTCGGTGAAATCTCATTCACCATTGTCAAAGCGCAGTGTAGGGTGTCTGTGAGGAACTGATTACACGTCACACCCGTGAGAACATCCGACATAATATATATATATATATATATATATATATATATATATATATATATATATATATATATATACGAGAGTGACGCTGAATATTTTCTGATGTGGCAACACTGCTCAAGCTATGTCAACGGCGCTTTACTTGTACGCCACCAATGACAAGAGTAAACGTCAGTTCAAATTTCAAACGCTTAGCCTTGCCACGTGCTGAGTAATCATTAAAAGTGTTAGGTGTGTTACCAGCATTTCCCAATTCTTCTCTATCACGCTCAACAATTTTTGGTTAGTATGCCGAATTTAAACGTGATAGAACATCGTTGAAAGATGAAGAGCGTTGCAGTCGGTCATCAACTACGGTTACCCAGGAAAACATAGTCATGGTGATAAATCTTGTGCATCAAGACAGACGAATTAGTTATTGTTCGATTCAGGCCAATTTAAATATTGGGTCGGCAGCAGTAAATAAAACTTTTTACGAACACTAGGTGTTTGTAAACTTGTTTCGAGTTGGATCCCCAAACTACTCTCAGCGGCATAAAAAGACGCACGGGTGGAACGGGCCAAACAATGATCGAATATTATCAAAATAGATAATTCAAGCGAATATTTGATATCATTACTGGTGATAGGTCCTAGATTTACCAGTTCGACACACAATTAAAAACACTGTCGAAAGTTTAGATGTTTCCGAACGAAGATCCACCAACGGAAATTAAACGAACATGAAGTGTAGGACAAAAAATGATCGCTTCTTTTTTTTTCGGCAAGTGGTTATGTAGCGACAATCACTTTAGAAGATCAGAGAACCGTTACTAGTGAACGGTACGTTACTCCATGTTTACCCAGAGTGTTTCAAAAAATTCAAGAAATTCGACCAAAAGCCCGTTTGCTTGGAATATGTGCAGCAGCCCATTCTGTTGCTCAAACCCGTGAATTTTTGGATTGATGAAGGGTCAAATTACTAGGACATTCGCTGTATAGTCCAGATTTATTCCCCTGTGATTTTTTCCTGTTTCCCAGGGGTAAAAAATAACTTCAAGGACGCACAATTTCTACTTCAGAGGAAACAGGAACAGAATTTCGTAAGGGTCGCAGCAATTTCGAAAAATGTCTATCGTGAGGCTTTCTTTAACAAGGAAGGCACCTGAAGTGTCTAGCATCGATTTTAATGAAACTTCAATGTACTGTAGAGGTTAAAAAAATAAGAGCCACGTATTTTTTTATCTGCAGAGATTCATTATAACGGGGTGAAAACCGCCCCTAAAGTTCATCCCTAAAAGCAGTATTTTTAAAAATATCTGAGATTCTAAGTGAGACATTTTTACAAAACAAAATGAAAGACACTTGCTATTCGAAATGATGATAAACTATGGTATTTTCACTCCCAAAGATATTATCCCTTATTTTTTATAACGGTCAACTACTTATTTATGCACTAAATTTAATAGAATTGTTTGATAACATTTTTTTCATTAATACCATAAGTAACTCAAGGTGATGGGTTTCAGTGTTTCTAAAAATAAACTAGTAAAAGAGGGTGAACCACAACCAAATACCTTTTTTTTTAAATTTAAATTTCTAATTGGGATATTTTTACAAAACAACATGGAAAGTACTTGTTATTTTAAATTATGTTGAATTACGGTAATTTCACCCCCAAAGATATCATCCCTTATTTCTTATAACGGTAAAACATCTATTAGCGCACGTAATTTAATTCTAAAAGTTAATTTAATGAAATTGGTTCAAAGTATTTTTTTTTTCACGAATACCATAATTAACTCAAGTTGTACGTATTTAGGGATTTTCAAAAATGAGATAGTAAAAGAGGGTGAGTCCCCACAAACACATTTTTTTCAAATCTTAAATTCTAATTCAGATATCTGTACAAAACAAAACGGAAATTACTTCTTAGTTGAAGTGAGTTTATATCATGTTATTTTAACTCCATAGATATCATCCCTAACTTTTTGTGACGGTTAATCTTGTAATCCATTTACATAATTTAATTCTGGACATTACGAAATTAAACCAAATTTGTTGATAAAATTTTTTTACTAGTACAATAAGTAACTTATGTTGACATGTTTCGGGGTTTCTGAAAATAAACTAGTAAAAGAGGATGAGTGACCTCCAAAAACATTTTTTAATATTTCCAGTTCCAATTAAGATTTCGGCAAAATAAAATTAAAATTACTTGCTATTCGAAAATATGTATTTGGTATTTTCATGCCCAAGGATAATATATATATATATATATATATATATATATATATATATATATATATATATATATATATATATATATATATATATATATTATCATTTTATTTCAAATAAACTTTACAGAATTTGAAACCACTACTGGTCATGAATTATAATAATTTACAGGCGTGAATGCTTAACCAACGAAATAAATGTATATTTTCTTACTAATTAAAAGAAAAAATTTCAGTAAGCTCTGTAACGCTCATATCAATTGATAATTGGTAATTTTAAGAATAATTATACATGTATGAAATAGCATCCTTCGAATGATAGCCTTAAGGGTGAAAATACTGTAGTTTAACCTCATTTCAAATAACAACAATTTGCAATTGGTTTCGTGAAGTTCCCTCAATTCGAACTTGGATGTAAAAAAAGCATTTGGGGGTGGCTCACCCTCATTTACTAGTTTATTTTTAGAAACTCCGAAACACCACAACTTAAGTGACTTATGGGGTATTCGTGAAAAAAATATTTTCAAATATTTCCATTAAATTTCGCAATTTTTTCAATTAAATTACCTGAGCAAATGTATGATTTACCCTAAAAAAAAATAAGGGATGATAGCCTTGGAGGTGAAAATACCATAGTTTAATATAATTTCGAAGAATAAATAATTTTCATTTTGTTTCGTTAGTTATCCTAGTTAGAATTTGAGATATTAAAAAAAGTATTTTTGGGTGACTCGTCCTTTTTTACTAGTTTATTTTTATATACCTCAAAATATGTTAAATTGGGTGAATTATGGCATTCGTGGAAAAAATATTTTCAAACAATTTTATTAAATTTTTAGAATTAAATTATATGCGCAGATAGATGATTTAACCTTATAAAAAGTTAGGGATGATATTTTTGGGGATGAAAATAGCTAAGTTCAACATCATTTCAAATAGCAAGTAATTTCCATTTTGTGTTGTAAAGATACCTCAATTAGAACTTGGGATTTAAGAAAAAAAAAATATTTGGTGTGGCTCACCCCCTCTTACTAATTATTTTTAGAAACCCCAAAACCCGTCAACTAAAGTTACTTATGGTATTCGTGAAAAATTTCAGCGTGAATCAAACACCTTTTTTCCAATTTGCCCAAATACAAATTTAAAATTCCATGTCAGCGTCCCTTAAACCATCTGGGGTGTTTATTTTCATGTTTGAAATTAACTTAGTTTTTTAACCAACTTCTAAAAGAAGGAGGTACACAATTCGTAGACTATGTATTTTTTTTTATGTATGCACACCGATTACTCCGAAACGGCTGTACCGATTTGAATGAAATTTTTTACGTTATATTTAGAAAGTTGCTGCAGTGGTCCCATATTTTTTTGATGAAATTGGTGCAGTAAAATCCATGATGGCGCTTACAATATGGCGAACAAAAAAATTTAATTTAGTCCGATTTTCTCCAAAATTGGTATGGGGAAGTTTTCGAGGTTGCACATAACGAATTAAAAGCATTTTAAAAAAATTCAATATGGCGGATCCAATATGGCGGACAAAAAATCGATTTTGTCCGATTCTCTCCAAAATTGGTTCGGGAGAGTTTTCGGGGTCACACATGACGAATCTAAAATTATTTTCAAAAAATTCAATATGGCATATCCAATATAACTGATAAAAAATTAATTTTCTCCGATTTTTTTCAAAATTGATATAATAGCACATTACGAATTTGACATTATTTAAAAAAAAATTAAATATGGAGGATATAAGATGGAGGATTAAAGATTCTACATCTTTCGATTTTGTCTAAAGTCAGTATTGGGAGATTTTTGTTAGTGTTAATTACGATATTAAAATATTTTTTGAAAAACTTTCTGGTCTCTGGTGGATTCAATAAGGTGTAATGTAAAAATTTTACATTTTTTGACTTTCTCCAAAACTGATATAGAGGGTTCTTGAGGGTGTAAATTATGAATTTAATAATATTTTTTCTGGATTCAATATGGCGAACGTAATATAGCTGACTAAAAATTTTACATTTTTTGATTTTATTCAAATGTGGAACAGAATCGTTTTTGAGGATGTAAATGGCGAATATAAAATTATTTTAAGAAAATCTAATATGTCGGACGCAATATGACCGTTTAAAAATTTTAAATTTTTGGATTTCATCTAAAATTGTTACTAGGAGGCTTTGAATGGTTTAGATTTAGATTAGATTAAGACGTTAAAATTATTTTTAGTAATTCAATATGGCGGATCCAATATGGTGGATTGAAAATTTTACCTTATTCGCATTTTTTCAGATTTGGTATATGAAGTTAATTTTTTACAACTATTAGGTTGATAAGATACAATATAAGGGACTAACAATTTTACATTTTCCGGTTTCATCTAAAATTGATAACGCGGGGTTCTTGGGACGTATACAAACTCAATCTGCAATAAAAAATATATCGGGCTAAGAAATTTACGTACCAGATTCTTTAAATATCGATATTGGAAGGTGTTGGGGCTTATATTACCAATTTAAAATTAATTTGAAATTTAAAATAGTGGATTTACTCTGACAGACTAAATATTTGTTTGACACAATTTCATTGGTATTTGGAGAATTCTAAGAACCAAAGAATTTTTAGTGGTTTATTTTAGGGTGATTTACAATTATGGATAAAATAGGTACTTTTTTGTCACCTTGTAGTCATTGCGAGGTACACTTATCTCGATTAGCACTTAGTTCAAATAATTTATGAATATAATAATGAATTCAAAACTAAAAATAGAAAAATAAAGTTTTTATAAAAAAATTGAACCGACTTCTAAAAGTGCGCTAAAAAGTGAAAAATAACTAGAAATTTTTATATGAAATTGAAATTTTTGAAATCGGCGCCAAATTATTTCTAAATGAAATAAATAACTACTAATAGATACAAATTATGGTTAGAAAACAATTACAAATAAAATATTTTTAACCTGTTTACGCGAATCAAATTTTGTTAGGTATTAGTTTGGCGCCGACTTCAAAAATTTCAGTTTCATATAAAAATTTCTAGTTATTTTTCCCTTTTTAGCGCACTTTAGAAGTCGGTTCAATTTTTTTATAAAAATTTTATTATATCTATTTTTAATTTGGTCATGAGTCAAATACTTCTTTCGGTACATATTTTTACGCAAATGTTTACCGTGTACAGTACCATATATTCCAAAAAAAAACCCAACTAAGGCTTCGGTTCCCTATTTACCTATAATAAAGGTACTATCGTGTAAAATTGCAAAATAAATCAAACCCTTACCTAAAGCTCATTATGAGTTCCTGGACTATAATATAGAGGTGCGAATGGAAGATGATCCAATCTTTTGTAAGATAGGGTTCTTTTTTGTTCGCTGTTATTGCATTAACAGAAATTTACAGTATACAGATATTAGTAATTAAACTAATAACTTTTATGATTTTCTTCTAACCTCTTATAGGTTTAATGGATCCAAAACGGAGAATATAATATAATATGCAGATTAGTGAAATTAAAATGATCTAATATGGAAAATAAGTAGAACGCTATTTTTCGGGCCCTACAATGAGATATTGCGCCTCTAACTTAATTTAACTTTATTTTTATTAAACGTATATAACCTGCCAAAAAAACCGAAAAATGAAAACATAATCAAGTTATTGATAACCTTCATAAATTTTTATTTTCCCAAAGATTATATCACGGAAAACCTATACCCGATAATAATAAATTCCGGTCGGCTAAAAATGGAAGAAACACTTGACGTTCCACCCCATGGGAAACCCTATATCAAACACATGTCAAATAGTAACGGTTAGTAGCTGTATTTATATTTATAGTAAAAAGATATCCATAACATTTTTTTGTCCGTTTTGAGAATATTCTTTTTTGTTAAAATATAGGATAAACATTATAAATGGAGTTTTCCGTACACTACAAAAATAATTTCTTTCGAAAAATTTTAACTCTAGTACAGAATACTACTAATCCTAGCTTCGAAGCAAATACTGAATATATGTTAATAAAGCCTCAGATTATTTCATCTCACAGATTCGGCAGCTTAAGCGGGGCTGTTAAAGTTGAAGAAACCAATTTTCGTGATCTGACTTGCTTTGCAACTACCATTACAGTGGGGAAAATGTTTAACGAGAAAACATATCGCGATTATACCGATTGTAATCACTAACAGATTAAAATTAGAAATAATTACTATAAGATATAGTTTTCCATTGACAAAAAGTAGAAATAAAAGGCTAAATAGGTGTGAGTACTTCTTTTTTTTTGCAAAATATGCAGTATTTCTTTAAATTAAGAAAAAATTGTATAACAAATTAGTTATTTTTCCTTTTTTGCTGTAGGTTCCGAATGACTTGAGAGGACTGTATACAGGGTCTCCGATAAGTATCTCCTAATTTCTCGGGGGCATACAGAGGAGGTCAAAATAGCTCTTCTTTGTCATAGAAAAAAATTCATGTAGAACCGTAAAGGGGTACCCAGCGATTTACCTTATCGGCTCTAAGTTATGAACCAATTTGCATAATTTATTGAAATTTTAATATTTTATGGATGCCATAAAAACTAAACCGTACTACAGTAGATGTTTTAGATCATCAGAGAAGTCAGCAACGGACTTGCAGCCACACTATAATTTTTGACCGATGTCATTTTACAGAGCTGAAAACTAATTTTTTAAATATCTTGGTCATTCGTCTTCAAAAAAGGTACTAACATATTTCGATAAAACTGGCGGTTTTCGAGATAAATCGGCATGTATGTGAAAAACTCAAAAGTTATGTGATAAACACAAACAGGTAAAAATGAAATACGCAGGGTGCGTTGATATAATATAATAATAATATAATAATAATAATTTATTACGAACAATTTTAGTACAAATCTTCAACTAGATGATGATCTAATCTAATCATATTTAAGATCTCAGTAAGATAATACCTGTATGTGCACAAAATCAATAATATCAAATTAATTTCAAAAAATAACCATAAAAAGAAAACATAATGAATGAATATAATACTAATCAATGGAATACTTACATACAAAACAAACCTACATACTAAACAAACATACACATTAAGTAACCTATGAAGATTTTGTCAAAGAAAAAGTTTAAATTGATCAATGTTATGAAAAATATATACTCTACAAAGCTTACTAAATTTTTTCACATTGAAGATTGTTCTTATACTAATCGGGATAATATTGTAGAACTTGGGTGCCAGACAGTTAACAAATCTATGACTAATGTTTTTATTACTATTTGGTCTCCTCAGATATCTATTCATTCTACATCTCGTTTCGTAAGGGTGACTTACATACTTTTTAAATTTTCGCAGACTTATGTACATAAATACAAGAAAACAATATATATATATATATATATATATATATATATATATATATATATATATATATATATATATATATATATATATATAATGAACGAACATCAAAAATTTGTCCTGAATAAAGAAACCTAGTAGAATATCTTTTTTTCTTCCAAAAAATTACCTTCAAATGTAATTTTGTACTACCTTGAGTTGTTGTAACGAGTTTTGATACAGGTCACCCTAAACAATTATTCCATATCTAATTAAGGATTCTACTAATGTTTTATAAATATTTATTGCCTAGTGAAAATGTTTCTCAGTATATAAAATTTATAAATAAATTTTCTGATGTTGTTTGTTAACTTTAAAATGTGTTGATCCTATTTTAGATTTTTATCGGTTTCAAAGTGAGGTTAGAGGAATACAACCAGTTTATTATTTTAAGTAGACCAGTTTTTGTTAATTTTGTTAATTACTTGATCCCTGGTTTTTTCAAGAAAAAATGGCTACTGTATCATCCGCGTATGAAATTAGAGAACCATGCTCCAAGCACATGTTTGTTAGTGAATTTATATAAACTATAAACAAAATCGGTCCCAATACTGTCCCTTGAGGAACCCCGATTCTGATGTCTAAAGGGTCACTACAGATATTATTAATTTATAAAATTTGTTTTCTATTTCTTAAATAACTCTCAAAGACACTCAACATAGAACCCCTAACACCATAGACGTTTAAAACCTCCAAAAGTGAGTTATTAGGTGCAGTGTCAGATGCTCTGGCAAGATACAGAAAGACGGCAAGACATTTTTTATCATTATCAAGATTTACGGTTACTAACTTAGTAAATTCATAAATCGTATCTGATTTACTCAATCCACTGGTAAATCGAAATTTATTTTTATAGAGGAAGTTATTAATTTACAAAAAATTTATCAATCTTTCCTTTAAACATTTCTCAAATATCTTCACAAAATTATTTATTATGCTTTAATTTGTGGGGAAGTACTGTCTAACCCTTTAAAGGCCACTGTCTAACCCTTTGAAGGCGAGAAGATCTTATACTGAAAGATTTCCAGTTCTCTTGCTGCACTGCACACAATATTCCGGAATTATTTCAGATTTTCTTTTTCAACTGCTACTTCTATAGGTCGTTGCAATTTTTTGTGCTGCGCGAAACTGCAAGAGAATTACTTTAAGAGACTTCAATGAGATTGTGGTCAATGACTAGAGCCTTGTCTGACAAACTAGTAAGCAAAATGTTTTCATTGTTAAATATATGCCGACTTGTGGATCATATTCCAGTAAACTCGAACCTTTTAATGACATTATATGCATTACCTACTTTTAAATATACTTCGCCAAAGAGTCTGGCTCTTATTATGAGAAGTTATTCTCCCCACATGGCGCCGTTGAAAAACAGAAACTGCCTGTTCAAAATATGTTTTTAGAGGTCCATATACGCAAAGGCACATGAGATATGTTGTATGAAGTGGAAGCGCGATGAAAATTATATTATGCTGTGTCGGATCTTGTAAAGCCTTAAAAAATTTGAGATTAATCGTTATCAATTACGTATATCATTTTCTTCTCCGGAGTTGTGCGGGCAATGATTCAGCTCTTATCTGTGTAAATAACATTGGTGCCAGGTGGTGCCCCATCCAATAATCTACCAACGATTCTTTTCCTCTCATAAAGAGAAATTGAGTATGAAATATTTAGCCGCGTTGCAGCAGCAGACGAGAGCCGTTAATTTTCCTCCTTCCGTACTTGAAATTACACTCACCTGTTTTAATAATATCTTCGGAGGCATACTACTTATTGTCTGAATGCTGGTCTCATCTATGCTGTATATCTGGGTTACGTCAATAACATTTCTATTTTCTATTTCGGTTTTTGGCAAATGAAAAATCTGTAATACTTGAGGCCTGTTAAAACTTGGTGCTCTCGTAATTGACGTTCGTTATGCAACCTGAAGGTCATATTAGGATGACGTATTTTAAAACCTAGATACAAGTCATTTCCAGTACTGTCGTCTTTTAAAGGATGAACAATATTTTTGTTTCCTGCATATTAAAACACAAGTTTCAAAAACTCAGTTTTAGTCAGGCCATATGAAAGATCATCTATTTGGAATACAGAGTCCAATTCCAGTTCTTGAGTATCACTAAATACTCTCTGATATTGTACGAGCTTTTCTCAAAACTTTCCTTTTGTAAATGTCGAGAACTGAAGTAGTCTTGGATTCTTCCATTGCGATTGGCATTGTCGCCTTGCACCAGAAGGCCTGTTCTGTTTTTATCTCGTATTTATTCACCATCCAAAAATTATGCAAAAAACTTGGCATAAAACTGTATCAGAGCAAAACGAGCACGTACTTGCTTTGCCCTACCCGCTTTGCAAAGAGTATTATTTAATAAAATTTAAAAAAAAAATTGAACCGACTTCTAAAAGTGCACTAAAAAGTGAAAAATAACTATAAATTTTTATATGAAATTGAAATTTTTGAAGTCGGCGCCAAACTAATACCTGACAAAATGTAATTCCATAAACAGATGAAAAATACTTTATGTGTAATTGCTTTCTTACTATAATTTATATATGTATTAGTAGTTATTTACTTCATTTAAAACTAATTTGACGCCGACTTTAAAAATTTTAATTTCATATAAAAATTTATAGTTATTTTTCACTTTTTAGTACACTTTTAGGTTCAATTTTTTTAAAAATTTTATTTTTCGATTTTTAGTTTTAAGTTCGTTATGATATCCAAGAATTATTTGAACTAATCGAAATTAGTGTATCTTGTAATGACTTCAAGGTGGCAAAAAGTATCCATTTTATCAAAAGTTGTAAATCACCCTAAAATGAACCACCAAAAATTTTTTTGATTCTTAGAGTTCTCCAGATACCAGTGAAATTGTGTCAAACAAATATTTAGGCTGTCACAGTAAATCCACTATCTAAAATTTTAACTTAATTTTAGATTAGTAATATAGGCCCCAAAACCTTCCAGTATCGATATTTAAGAACTTGAAATGCAAATTTCTTAGTCCGATATACTTTATATTGCATATTGAATTTGTATACGCTTCAATATCAATTTTAGACAAAATCAGAATATGTAAAATTTCCAGTTTCTCATATTGTGTCTTATCAACCTAATAGTTGTAAAAAATAACCTTCATATTGGTAATACACTCGACCCCTAAAATCCCCTAATATCAAATCTGAAAAAAATACGAATAAGGTAAAATTTTCAACCCACCATATTGAATTTCAAAAAAATAATTTTAACGTCTTAATCTAAGCTAAATCTTAACCCTTTAAAGCCCCTAGTACCAATTTTGATGAAATTAGGAAACTTAAAATTACTAGACCGTCATATTGCATCTGACATATTAGATTTTCTTAAAATAATTTTATATTCGCTATTTACATCTTCAAAAACGATTCAGTATCACCTTTGAACAAAATCGAAGAATGTAAAATTTTTAGTCCGGGATATTGGATTCGCCATTTTGAATCGTGAAAAAATTTTTTTAATGTATAATTTACACCCTCAAGAACCCCCTAAATCAGTTTTGGACGAAATCGAAACAAATAAAAGTTTTAGGACGCCATATTGAATCCGCCAGATTAAGTTTTTCAAAAAATATCTTAAATTCGTAGTTAACATGAACAAAAATCCTCCAGTACTGATTCTAGACAAAATCGAGAGATGTAGATTCTTTAATCTGCCATCTTGGATTCGCCATAATTAATTTTTTTTTAAAATAATTTCAGATTCGTAATTTCCGATCCCAAAAACTCTCCCATATCAATTTCGAAAAAAGTCGGACAAAATTTATTTTTTATAAGCCATATGATACGCCATATTGATTTTTTTAAAAATAATTTTAGATTCCTTACGTGCGACCCCGAAAACTCCCCATACCAATTTTGGAAAAAATCCGACAAAATTGATTTTTTCGTCCGCCGTATTGAATTTTTTAAAAACAATTTCAGATTCGTTATGTACGACTCCGAAAACTCCCCCATACCAATTTTGGAGAAAATCGGACGAAATTGATTTTTTTGTCCGCCATATTGGATCCGATATATCGATTTTAAAAAAATATTTTGAATTCGTTATGGGCGATCCCAAAAACTCCCCCCACACCAATTTTGAAGAAAATTGGACAAACCTAAATGTTTTTGTCCGCCATATTGGATTTTTTAAAAATAATTTCAGATTCGTTTTGTACGACTCCAAAAATTCCTCCATACCAATTTTGGAGAAAATCGGACAAAATTAATTTTTTTGGCCGCCATATTGTGAGCGCCATTTTGGATTTTACTGCACCAATTTCATCTAAAAAATATGGGACTACCGCAGCAACTTCTTAAACATAACGTAAAACATTTCATTCAAATCGGTGCAGCCGTTTCGGAGTAATCGGTGTACATACATAAAAAAAATACATACGCGACGAATTGAGAACCTCCTTCTTTTTGAAGTAGGTTAAAAAATAATAACCTCATACAAAAAAAAACATATGTGTATTTTTATATTATTTTAAGATTAGACAGTACCAAAATGATATAATATTATTAACAATATGATAGACGTACAAGTTCTTTACTAATAAAAGGAGACATACCTTTAGTTTTTTAAAAAGTTCGCCAAATTTTCACCATATCACTACCCCGTCGAAACTGATCAAAACTCAGGAGTGTTCGGGTACTTTCGGTATAAGGCAGACATTGACACTCACGTTTCACTCAACAGTAAATGAGCGCTTACCCGCTTTAAGCAGGCCACCCGCTTTAGGCTACTTTCCCCTGAATCCAGTCGCTAAATGGTCTTCGACTTTGATCTAAATTAGGTATATTTTTTAAGACAAGCCACGCAATATCCCACCATCTCGTGGAGATCTATATACTATATGCCAACATATAATATACCTGTAGTTGGGTTTATCCTGTACTGACTAGAACTAATGAGTTCGAAACCGGTTCACAGGAGGCGGTGCATACGGTCTCTTACCGTGTTAGAACAGAGTACGCCTGTCCCTTAATACAAGGTTTTTTCAGTTGGTTGGGGACCAAAATAGCTTATTTAAAATAAATGTGTTTAATTTTTATTTCCAAATTATATATGGTTGCTGAAAGACTGGTTTTCCCCTTCAAACCCTACTTGGATTTATATTGATATCTTTGTTTATCACTAAAACATCGTCAAAACTATCTTAAAACTGTCATTTCCAAGATAATGGATTCAGCAAAATTGACTAAAATTTTTTAAAAATTTGACTCAAGAGTTTCTGAGGTCGCTGAACAGGGAAATCAATTCAAATTTTCCAAATTTTCATATCTAAAATGGTGTATTCACTTTAATTCAAAAGATGGATTTGAAGGTCTGATCAGACACCAGCCACATTAAATTTTTCTTGAATTCTATGAAAAAACAGATATCACCAATCAAAAGAGCATCTTTTAAAATAGTGTGGGTAGCATGTTGTCGAGAAAATATCAATTTTCTTGAAATGAAAATTAATCAGTACAAGGTTGGATGGCTGGTCGTTAACGGATTATTATGTCGAACTTATAAATTTCAATTGACGATATTTTGGAGATAAAAAAAATATCGATGTAAATCTAAGTAGGTGCTGAATGGAAAGACTAATATTTTGAACAACTATATAGTTTTTAGAAAAAAATTGTGTTAAATAATCTCTAAAATAAATAATAAAGATTTTTTCACTTGAATCGCGAAAACGTGAGGCAACAGGTCAGTGATTTCAGATTCAACTTCGGCGTGTCAAAAACCTTTGAAAAATTAAAGTATGGTTTCTTCTTTTGAAATTTGTCCTGTCTAATCTATTATGTTTTTATAAAACTGTGCAAAAAATATACATTTGTTTGAGATAAGCAGCAACTGAAACAAGCAAATGAAAAATGATAAAAATAATGTAGTAATAATCCCCATTTGATATAAAGGAATCCAATTAACTAAAAGGTTAACCACAAAAGCAGAAAACATCATTACATCTAAAAAAAAATTCTTACAAAGAGCGGAGTAATTTGGTTTTTGTTCGATTTTATTGTCAGTTATTTTACGCCAAAGGTGGGATGAAAAGCTTTATATGCTTTTTCTTTCTGAAAAATTGAATGAGGTAAAAATATCAACAGAAAATATTTTTTTCTCAAAAGACAAATCCTATTTTCCTTATATTTGAATATGAAATTTGTAAATATATCAGTATTTTATTAGATTTCGTTCTCTTTGATATCAATTTTTTATTATTTTTTATAACATTTTCATTATATTCGAAATATAGTTATACCAACTAAATTCACTTAAATAAAGTTAATTTACGCAAAATTTCAAGAAATATACATAATTTCAGAAATATGCTTGTTTTCTTGGAGCAAAAAAATATTAAGAATGAATAAATAAGGTTCGTTACTAATTTTAACTTATTTCATTATGCAAAATTCAAAGAAATTCTCTTTAAATTTAAAATGTTAATTTTTTGATTTACTGAAAACAGAAATAGATGAACATACTATTGGCGCCACTCAAATATACAACATAGATGAAACCAACATTCACGCAAGTAATAAGACTCCAAAGATATTGTCAAGAACCAGAAGAAAAACAGGTGGGTGTAATTTCAAGTGCGGAAAGAGGAAAATTAACGATTGTAATCTGTTGCTGCAACGCGGCTGAATTTTTTAAACCGGTATTCCTTATTTATGGTACAAGAAGAAAGGCTGGTTTATTATTGGATGGAACACCACCTGACACTAACGCTACTTGCACGGACAATGGCTGGATCAATGGAACTAAATTTTTAGAATGGTTTTGTGATTTCGTCGAAATTACTTGCCCAACTACAGGAAAAAGATCTATTGGTAATGGATCTCATATATTTTTTAAAACTTTAGAATTTGCGACGTAGCGTAAGGTGACTTTCGACACGTCTCCTTCGCACACACATCACATGTTGCCTCTGGACCGGACCATTGCTTATATGGACCTGTTAAAATCTATTTTGAACAAGCGGTTTCTGTTTTTCAACGGAGCCATGTGGGGAGAATAATTTCTCAATCTGAGATAGCCAGACCCTTTGGTGAAGCACGTTTAAAAGCAACTAGTGAAGATAATGTCATTAAAGGATTTTAGTATACTGGAGAATGGCTCACAAATCGGCCTATATATCACGAATTAGACTTTTTGCCAACTAGTCTGACATACAGGGCTCTGGTCGTTGACCGCACTCCTAGTGAAGTCCCTACAAGTAAATCTTTTAGAATTTCGTGTAGCACAAAATTGTAACGACTTTGCTCCAACAGAAATAATACCACCTTTTGAAAAAGAAATTCCTAATGATATAGATAGAGCCTCGTGTTGAACACCGGTGAGTGCATTTACCCTCCGATCAGTTGCAGATCCATTGATACCTATAATTCATGTAACGCCTATAGATGTCAAACCGACACCTAAATTGAGCTCAATTTTAAAAGGTCTTCTTCCTACAAGCAAAATTAAAAAAATGAAAAAACATCAAACTCTTGTTTGTGGCGCTCCTTACATGGACACATCTGAGGAAAATTGGATTAAATCAGGAGACTGTGAAGAGTAGGCTTATGAGGCTTGTACCAGTTGTTCTGGAATGGTTTTCTATTTTTGCAATTTATGCGAAGAATGGGACTAATGCTTTATTTCCTGAAAATTTTTGATTTCTTATTTTATTAACAAAAGTACCTAATTAGGTAAAGTTAGTCAATATAACAATCATATATGTCTGAATGTTGCTATATTTATATGATTGACACTTTTCTATTTCTAAAGGTTAAATGAGTCTAAGATTATTATTTTAATAAGTAAAGGGTGTTTTTTATAGAGGTATAGAACTTTTAAATGGAATAAAACAAAGATGAATTTTTTAAATTGACATGAAATTTACTTTATTCGAAAGATAACCTTCTGGCATTATAATTTATATATGACTTCTGGCATATGACCGCCAAGGCTGGCTCGGACGTAGTCTAATCTGGAGGTCCAATTTTCTATGACTTTTTCCAACATTTGTGGCCGTATATCGGCAATAACGCGGCGAATATTATCCTCCAAGTGATCAATCGTTTCGGGCTTATCGGCGTAGACTAGCGACTTCACATATCCCCACAGAAAATAGTCTAGCGGCGTTAAGTCGCACGATCTTGGTTACCAAACATTTCCTTCAATAAATCAACTGTGGTACGAGTTGTGTGACATGTTGCGCCGTCTTGTTGAAACCACAGCTCCTGCACATCATGGTTGTTCAATTGATGAACGAAAAAGTCAGTAATCATGGCTCTATAGTGGTCACCATTGACTGTAACGTTCTGACCAGCATCGTTTTTAAAGAAGTACGGAGCAATGATTCCACCAGCCCATAAAGCACACCAAACAGTCAGTTTTTCTGGATGTAAGGATGTCTCAACATACACTTGAGGATTATCATCACTCCAAATACGGCAGTTTTGTTTATTGACGTATCCATTCAAACAAAAGTGAGCTTCAGCGCTAAACAAAATTCGCTTATGAAAATCGGGATCAACGGCAATCTTGTTTTGGGCCAATTCACCGAATCTACGCCTTGCTAGGTAATCGTGTGGCTTCAATTCTTGCACGAGTTGGATTTTATAAGCACACAAACCAAGATCTTTCCGCAAAATCTTCCATAAAGTGAATGGACACATATCCAATTCCTGTGCACGATGGCGGATAGACTGATTCGGGTCTCCCTCTACGCTACGCTCTACAGCAGCAATGACTTCTTCTGTACGCACTGTACGACGTCTCTGTGGATGCGTATTTTCATTTAGAGTAAACGTGGTGCGAAAACGTTCCATAGTTAATCGAATTAATTGCTCTGATGGACGATTATGTTGACCGTAAAATGGACGTAGTGCGCGATACGTATTTCGAACAGAACCATGATTTTCAAAATAAATTTGCACAATTTGGAAGTGTAGTTCAGGCGTCAGTCTATTCATGTTGAAATGCCAAACCAAACTAAACATAAATCACTTGACAGCTGACAAAATGGCCGCTAGTTAAAAAAGTGTTGCCAACTTAAAGTTCTATACCTCTATAAAAAACACCTTTTATAACTTAAAATAACTGAGATCTGAACATGGTCTTAAAAAAGATTATTACAATGAGTCATAGACATGTGTTATTCTTTAATGCTCTTAAGATGTTGTTAGTCTAATTTTTTCTTTTATTATCCTCATTTACATATTTTAGAAACGTTTGTCTCATTTATGGTGATATTATGTTGTTTACCCGCTTTGCACAAACTGTTTATCTGCTTTGGGCCCGTTACTAGGGCAAAGCGGATTTTTGAAGAATCTTTAATTTTTAATTATAAATAATTATCTGATACAAAATGATACCATCGTGTTATTTTATTTTTAAGTTCAATATCTCTCCTATCGAATAAAATGAAATCTGTTATTATAGTCAAATAAAAATAACAATTTTTGGGTCTGCAACTTTCGCTTACCCACTTCAGGCTACCTTCCCCTAACACATGTTTTCAAATAGGGCATCCTGTAGTTATCTAGTTTATTATAAAGATATTTTGATTACCTCTATGTCTTTTTGACCAGGGTTGGCGTATTCTAAATTTAATTAGAGTTTTTTTTTAATTTAAAAAATAACATTTCGAGTTTTAGGAAAAAAAATTAAAAAGTTGTCAGATTTATTGCGTTAATCTTTTTTTAAACCGAAATTTAGTGTTTTTACTGCTAATTTCGTATCCAAATATTGAATTTTTCCAACGCTGAAATGGTTGATGCAGGATTGTCCACTCAGCAATAACCTATTATGTCTGTGGCCTGTAACGTAATTCCAATTAAATTATCAAAATCCTTTTGATCAATCAATTAATTATAAATTTAATTCAGAGCAAAATATAAAACATCCATAAAAGTTTAGTTATCTGTATAATATGACTTTACTGAATAGCAGAAATATTTTGAAATTACATATAATGTTTAGAACTATAAATAGAAGTTGTTGAAAATATGAGTCGATATATAATTTATTTAGTACATAGTGAACTTAGTTATTAAAATTAATAAATATACAAAATTAGTCTAAAAAAATTGTTAGGTGAAAATATACATTGCAATTAAATCTGCTGTGGCAACATTTTAAGTCTTTCTTCTAAAAACAATATTGTCACATAGGGAAACACATAAAAACATAATATTTCATAAATTGGCATTTTCCAATTTTACTAATCTTTTATATTAAATTTAAACAATAACAATCACGTTACCTCTTATAATTTTATAACCTTTTAATTTTAAAATGTTATGTTTTTATGTTTTTCCCTATGCCCGGCGCCTGCACCACATTGTCACGCCCAGTTTTGAGGCAATTTTTTTTGTATTTTATGAAAAAAAGGTTACGTATGAGATTATACTAATCTTTTATTTTAAATTTAAAGAATAACAATCACGTTACCTCTTATAATTTTATAACCTTTTAATTATGAAATATTATGTTTTTATGTTTTTCCCTATGCCCGGCGCCTCCACCACATTGTCACGCCTAGTTTTGAGGCAATTTTTTTTGTATTTTATGAAAAATAGGTTATATATGAGATTATACTAATCTTTTATTTTAAACTTAAACAATAACAATCACGATACCTCTTATAATTTTATAACCTTTTAATTATGAAATATTATGTTTTTATCTTTTTCCCTATGCCCGGCGCCTCCACCACATTGTCACGCCGAGTTTTGAGGCAAATTTTTTTGTATTTTATGAAAAAAAGGTTACATATGAGATTATACGATAAAATTTTAATTTTATAAAATAGAATACATAAGACACTACCCTATTTATTTGGAGCAGTTATTTACTTTTAACATATATTTATAAATTTTCGAAAATTGTAAAAAAAACTTTAGTTCGTGAGAATACCATTTCTCTTGACATTTTACGAACAATACTACCTAGTAATTACATATCGCATGCATTTCTATTTGCTTGTGTAGCAATAAGTTCACTCTGCCTGACTCTTAACATTAGCGACATAATTTGATACAAGAGATAGAGGTAAAAATTGTAGGAGATAGGTATTTGTGCCACAACTTAGTATATAAATATTTTTATGTATGTAAAAATATGTACCAAACTCCCTAAATCCTATAATTTAATAGATTAAATTTAACCCTAAAGTTTTAAAATCGACGAAGGTTCGATTTGTAACCTAGTTATTCCCAGTATTATCGTTTTAACGTTTTTATAACAGAACTATTTTAGTAAATTTTAATATTTTAACTGGAAAAACGAGGGTAAAAATAGCTAATTCTAAAATATATTTGAATGAACAGCCCCAGATGTTATAGTTAAATTAATACTAATAATAACGAATAGATAATCTTATTTAAACCAAGTCATTAATTTTTTAATTACATAGATAAATGGTATATAAAAATTGAATAAATTGGTAATAAATCATATAAAATACGGCACTAGGAATATTTTTAAACACGGCGTTTGCCGCTTTTTAAATACGGCATCTTCACTACATTGTCATAGTCGAGTTTTACAAAAAAAATCTTTAGAATAATAAATTGCGGTATTAGAAAAATTGCAATCCTCCACCACATTGTTATGGTGTAAGGAGGTTTACAAAGAAAATTTACTTAGGATTTAGAAAGACGCCTCCAAAACATTGTCATGGTATGTGGAGTTTTACAAAAAGGCTATTTAAAATAATAAAATTTCTATAAAAAAATTGAACCGACTTCTAAAAGTGCGCTAAAAATTGAAAAATAACTATAAATTTTTATATGAAATTGAACTTTTTGAAGTCGGCGCTAAACTAATACCTAACAAAATGTGATTTGCATAAACAGATTAAAAATGCTTTATTTGTAATTGCTGTCTTACCATAATTTGTATATATTAGTAGTTATTTATTTCATTCACAAATAATTTGGCGCCGACTTCAAAAAGTTCAATTTCATATAAAAATTTATAGTTATTTTTCAATTTTTAGCGTACTTTTAGAAGTCGGTTCAAATTTTTTATAAAAATTTTATTTTTCTATTTTTGGTCTTAAAATTCATTATTGTATCCATAAATTATTTGAACTAAGTATTAAGCGAGATTAGTGTACCTCGCAATGACTCCAAGGTGGCAAAAAAAGGACCCATTTTATCCAAAGTTGTAAAGCACCGTCAAATGAACCATTAAAAATTTTGGTTTTTAGAGTTTTCCAAATACCAGTAAAATTGTGTCAAACAAATATTTAGTCTGTCATAGTAAATCCACTATCTTAAATTTCGAATTAATTTTAGATTGGTAATATAGGCCCCAAACCTTCCAATATCGATGTTTAAAGAACCTGAGATGTAAATTTCCTAGTTCGATATATTTAATACTGCATATTGAGTTTGTATACGCCTTAAGAACCCTACAATATCAATTTTCAATATTTAAAGATCCTGAGATGTAAATTTCTTAGCTCGATAAATTTTATACTGCATATTGAGTTTATATACGCCTCAAGAACCCCACAATATCAATTTTAGACTATCGGAATATGTAAAACTTTCTGTCCCTCATATTGTATCTTATCAACCTAATAGTTGTAAAAAATTAACTTCATATTCGTAATACACGACCCCGACAACCCTCTTATACCAAATCTAAAAAAATTAGAATAAGTTAAATTTTCTACCCACCATATTTCATCCGCTATATTGAATTTCAAAAAAATTATTTTAAGTCTTAATCTAATCTAAATCTAAACCCTTCAAAGCCCCCTAGTACCAATTTTGGATGAAATCCGGAAATTAAAAATTTCTAGGCTTATATTCATTATTTACATCCACGAAAACGATTTAGTCCCACCTTTGAACAAAATTGAAAAATGTAAAATTTTTAGTCCGCTATCTTGGATTTGCCATATTGAATCCTGAAAGAAGACATTTAAATTCATTCTTTACACCCTTAAGAACCCCCTATATCAGTTTGGGAGAAAATCGAAAAATGTAAAATTTTTAGGACACCATATTGAATCTGCCAGATTGAATTTTTCAAAAAATATTTTAAATTCATAATTAACACTAACAAAAATACCCCAATACTGATTTTAGACAAAATCGGGAGATGTAGAATCTTTAATCGGCCATCTTGGATCCGTCATATTGAATTTTTTAAAAATAATTTCAGATTCATTATGTGCGACCCCGAAAACTCCCCCGTACCAATTTTGACGAAAATCGGACAAAATTTATTTTTTTCGTCCGCTATATTGGATCCGCTATATTGAATTGTTAAAAAATAATTCTAGAGTAGTTATGTACGACCCTGGAAACTCCCTCGTACCAATTCTCGAGAAAATCAGACGAATTAATATTTTTGTCGGCCATATTGGATCCGCCATATTAAATTTTTTTAAAATATTTTGGATCCATTATGTGCTACCCCGAAAACTCCCTCACACCAATTTTAGAGAAAATCAGACAAAAATAATTTTTTTTGTCCGCCATATTGGATTCGCCATATTGAATTTTAAAAAAATAATTTCAGATTCGTTCGACCCCAAAAATTCCTCTGTACCAATTTTGAAGAAAATCGGACAAAATTAATTGTTTTGGCCGCCATATTGTCAGCGCCATCTTGGATTTTACTGTACCAATTTCGTCCAAAAAAATATGGGACCACCAACTTCCTTTACATAACGTAAAAAATTTCATTCAAATCGGTACAGCCGTTCCGGAGTGATCGATGAACATACATAAAAAAGAAAAAAAAACATACATAGTCGACGAATTGAGAACCTCCTTCTTTTAGAAGTCGGTTAAAAAGACCTGTCATTAGTTTTTTAAAGTACGGCGCCTACACCACATTGTCACGCCCAGTTTTGAGGTGTGACTAGGGACGTAGCATTTAGGAATTTGGTCTTTAGAGATTACACTCAAAATAAACCCTTTACTTCGGATTGTATATAAAAAAATAGTTTAATTAAAAATAAGCGATATTAACATTTTGGACTGTACATCATTATGACTAAATTTTTAACTTACATTAAGGTTATCTTCATGCTGGTACTCTTCACGGGGGTTGTTACTAGAGTGCTCTGGACTGGGACACGCTTAGGATTTTCGCTTCACTAACCTTCGGGGCAATTAACTAATTCGCAATAGAGTGGCTGCTCTGCATCGGATCAATTGAGCCTTAAACTGATTGAACCGATTGAACACGATTCAACCGATTGACCCGATTGAACCCTGTCCCAAGCATGTCCGTCCTTTTTATCCTGTTTTGTTTCTTTTCATCAAGTCAACGAATCGCCTTCTTACAACCTCGGTTCATCATGATCCGGAAAGCGACCTTGCTGACTTGGTGAATTTGCACGATCGACGACCAGTAAATAAACATAGCATTTCATAATTAAAAGGTTATAAAATTATAAGAGGTAACGTGATTATTGTTTAAATTTAAAATAAAACATTAGTAACATTGGAAAATGCCAATTTATGAAATATTATGTTTTTATGTTTTTCCCTATGTGACAATATCTAACATTTAAGTAAATTTTAAAATGTTCAAGGTTATAAGTTAACAGATAATTGCCAAACTTGTATTCGTTAAGGTGGATATCTGTGGATTAACTATTTTTTTAGAAAAATTTAATAATTAATCACAAATCATTTGATTTTTATCATATTTTGATCCTATAGAAATATATAATACGTATGAATATTAGTAAAGAAAAAGTTATTGAAGGTGTTACGAATTTTTTTTAGTTTCGTTACCCTATTTTTCCTAACACACTCGTAAAACTTACGACTTACATGTGATCAGAAAGTTGTTGTGCACATTATCGATCGCAAATAAACAGTCGTTCATTGGATTATTTTATGCTCATTTACCAGGATTTTGTTTTTCAAAAAGTGTATCAGTGAAAAGAAAAAAGGTAATTTAGTTTAAAAGATTTTCGTATTATTCTTGTTAATTTAGTCACTTTTTACATTTTGTTATAAATTTAATAAAAAATCTGTCAAACGTTTTTTTATTTGAAAATTGTTTCCACTGTGATGGGAGAAGGGAATAATATATACCAGGTCTTTCTTCGCTGACTACAAAAGAACGAGGTACGGTTATTTGTTCTCTTAAGATTTAATTTTTTATATTAGCAGATTATCTTCTGTGATATACAAATTACTTCTTGTTTTTGTTTAAGTATATTTAAATGTAGCTATAGAATGGTAATTTATCTGACTTTTAACAATAATGTTAATTTACAGAAAATTTTTCATAATTCATGGTCGGTCATCTTGACACGAGGTCATGAAAAGACCTATTGCTAGTCTCAGTTACCCATTTTTTTAATTAAAACTACCTATTGTTAAACTGTTTTAGCAACCTAATGTCGTGGTAAGAATTTTACTGCCTTGTTTTATGTTGTTTAGCTCTAATACCAGAAAAAAATGTATCTGATGGGTACTGGTCACTGTGCCACCAAACATTCCTGAGCTGATAATTGCTTATCTGAAAAAACTTGTTCAACAAAGACTCTACAAAGCACATTGGGAACAAAGCAACATGGAAATAAATACTGAAGTTCCAACTTATTTCGTCGGAAAGACTGGAGGTCAGTCTTAAGTCTTCTACCTTTTGCTTATTGGAAGCCTATTTATAGAACTTTCACTCCACCTGCTAGTATGCTTAAGGAGCTCGACTGTTCTTATCTTATTTTATCGTGTATTTATAGAAGTAAAATTTTCTTCTTATGTTATCGTATCTTTACAGAAGACAAATTATCTTGATTACCTTAAGCTATATTGTCTTGAAACAAACAACAATTTGATCGATCTTTTACCTACAAGTATTTATCTATTAAAACGTACTATTTTTTTGATATTCAGCTAATGTTTGATTAACTTTATTCTCTTGTTAGGTTACGTACCTTTCCTTGTCCATTACTATTGTTAATTTCTTCAAAGTTTATTATAAAAAATGGTGAATGTTAATTTTTAAAATCTTTTATTAATTTTAAAATTATTGAAGGTCAACTGATTTACCTTTCGATATACTACAAAGCCGGTCCAAAAAGAAATCTTTGTTTATTTTTATTTAATAGATTTGAACTTTTAATTATTGATGGCACGTACTGGGTTAGAGTGTTCTAACTAACTGTCCTTTGAACTTTTTGGATGTAGAATCACCTTTGTCAAAATTTTCAATACTTTCGTAAAAACACTTATTGTTAATAAATTACGGTTCTTTCTGAATTTTATTTTGCCCACACACTGTTTCCTCATAACCTTATATTTTCTAAATTTATCTTGGAATTCCCTGAGCTTAACTATCAATAATTTGTAGAGAATGCAAACTTAAAAATAATGTTCTCCAAATAAAAAAAAAATTGGACATATGACGTTTCGATTTAATCATTTCTTAAATCATCTTCAGAATAACAGCTAAACACTAAAACAGGATTGGTATATATATTTAATTTTTATATGATATAATTAAAATCTGATTTACTTATTTTTATTTATATTGCATTGATATGACTTAATTTAACTTATAATATGGGAATAATTTTTTTACTCTATGCATTTATGTTGTATGTATATGCGTAGAATTGGGGTCTGTACACTGCAACCTGGTAGATCTATTGTACCCCCTACTGCTGCCAAGTCCAAAGAGTTACCTTATCGGCTAGAGCAGATTTTCCAGTTCTATTTTCCTCGGGAACTTTAGGATGTTGGGCGGTTTCAAGGTGGGTAGCTCCGCTTCTTTGATTTGGTGTGTTCCCAAGAACCGCTTTCTAGAGCTTTCTAGAGCGCTGCATTCTGAAAATATACAAATAGAGGTTTCGTCCTCCTCCTCAGAGAATCTGCACTCTTCTCCTTCTACCAGGCCATTTCTTGAGGTATTCCCTCAGATGGCAATGTCCCGTCAAGATCCCTGTCAAAACTCTGAGTTAGTTTTCACTTAGGCTTATGCATTCTGTGAAATTCTTCTGGTCACAGTTCCCAAGAAATATCTTTGCTTGTCTCAATCCTTACAGCTCCGTCTAATATTTGGATCTCCTGCTTTCTTCTTCTATTTTTAATTCTTCCAGCATTTCGCTGCTACTGATTCCACAGAAAGGTTCTGGCCCCAAAAATGGTGTCTCAGCTCCTTTCCTCGCAAGCCTTTATGCACCTATGCACTTTTGTTGTTTTTAATGTAAAAATAGAAAGTATAGTGAATTTCTATGAAACTAGGAAAGCAAGAGTTTCTTATGTGAACACCAGAAATTTATAATACTATAAGGTTATTATACAAATGACTTCGGTGGTATTTATAACAAATTTATAGTAGCGTAAATTCCAGATATTCACATAAAAAGCGTCTATTTTTCTAGTTTATGCTATAGTATGCCCTCTATCCTTAAATTAAAAACAACAAAAGTGCATAAAGTAAAAAAAATCACATATTATAATTTAAGATATGTTAGTGAAATAGAAACAATGGGTCAAATTTTAATTATAACTTAAAAAAATTATTACATTTTAATACCGTTTTAGTGTTTAAATGCTATTCTGAAGAAGGTTTACGGAATAAGTAAACCGAAAGGACAAATGTCCGAAAAAATGTTTTTAACATAATAAAAGAACGACTGACAGCAGCGTCCAAAAGAACTAAACCTAAAATATTTGAATTTTGTCAGTAGTGTAAAAAACAAGCATCAAAGAAAATAGTTTATGTACAAGATTTTACTTTTAACAAGCCAAACTCATGAACGATTGATTATTGAAGTAATAAATAAGATTGATAAAAAAATAAATCTTGAAGAATAATGATGGCTTACTGGGGGACATAGTGGGTGGTATTTCGATACCTTATATATCACTTAACATATGAAAATCGACAGTTATTCACAACTGTACTAAATACTGCACTCACCCACGGTTCATCTGGTTTAGCTTCTGCCGGTCGGCTTTCTAGGATCTCTTTCAGTAGGTTTGGTTTACAACAACACAAACACAAAATGATTCTTAGCCATTGAGGCTCCAAGATACATACCAAGATGCTACGTATGGTATCATTTGATCGGCACGTTCACTTATTCACGGTGTAACGCTGTCTCCATGTTCACAGCATTATGACGCGGAATCAAAGGACAGTATACACTTAAGTAACAAACGCATAGTTCGTTTACATTTCGACAGCTGACAATCACGCACCATCTCTTTGTAAATTCTTTAGCTGTGGAGAATTTTAAGGAGATGGCTTATAATATCCATATTTTAGTCAATTTTTTGTTTTAAATTCCTTAGTTATACTGTACTGTGGATACATTAAGCAAACAGTGTATGGCTAATCAAACCTTTTCGTGTCGAATACTACCAACTAGTTGCGAAATGTTATTCAGCGAAGTTATTGTTTGTGAGTTCGCCAGTATTTTTGTAATTTTTTTTATTGATTTTCGTAATATTTGTAGTGTTTTTTGAGTTAAATATAATGATCATTGGATCAAAATTTGAAACTTATATCCAATTATTACGTCTCACAGGTTACTACTTTTAGTAGTAGTTAGTATGTTCACAATATTTTTTTCAACAATGAAATTTTGTGAAGGTTTAAGTATTCCAGAAGGGCAAAATTTTTGAATCCAGGCTTAGGCTTTAAAGACAAAAAGATTAAATAGTCGATATAATTATTTTAATTTTAAAAAACTTTGTTAGCTCATCGAACATTAGACACATTTTAGAAAATAGTGCAATTCACAAAAGTGCAAAAGTCCATACTTGACGTGTACACTTATTTCCAAAAGATTGTCACATGTATATAAACCACTTCAAGTGTTATTTGTTTAATAGCAATATCTAAAATGCTTATAAAATACCCAGAAAATATTGTTAGTAGTTCAGTTATATTAATTAAAAAGTTTATAGCTATAGCTTTCAAAATTGACGAGTGAGGACATTTTAAAATCAGGAATAATCTTTCGACTGTATTTTACATATCAGTTAATTTTAATGTAAGTAACTAAGTTGAAGTAAAATGCGAACATTAAATATAAACTTCGCTCCATCATATCCTTTCCGTAATAGAGGTTGCACAGTTTGAATAAATTGCTACAAAACACAATTTATTCTATTCTATCACCATCGAGATGATGGCCTACCTGACCTACAGCTTTTACAGATTTCTCCGAGTAAGGTGCAATAGCAGTGGTTATATCCACATTATGCTGTTGCAGTGCTGAAATCGCATTCAACAATCGTACAACTAATTGCAAGTCCGTGTACAAATGAAGTAAAATGCGAACAGTAAATGCAAACTTCGCTCCATCATATTCTCTCCATGATAGTGGTACGTTTATTGAATGTGATTTCAGCACTACAATAGCATAATGTGGATATAACTACTGCTATTACATCTCAAACGGAGGAATCCGTGAAAGCCGCATAAACATATATATACGCCACGCGGCGGGAGGTCGACGACGCCGCGTTCAGTGTTGCATACCGTTCTTTCCTTTGCACAAACAGGTGCATGTCGGTACCCTGATGAGTCTAGTAAGAGACGAAACATGTACCTCTGCCATATCACTGTAGCGGGGAAGATAAGTTTTGATTTTCTTTTCGGTGTGGTGGTACAGGTAGGCCATCATCTTGATGGCGGTGGAATACGATAAATTGTGTTTTGTAGCAATTTATTCAAACTGTGGAACCTCTAACACGGAAAGGATATAATGGAGCGAAGTTTGCATTTACTGTTCGCATTTTACTTCATTTATACAAGGAGTTGCATTTATTTGTACGGTCGTTGAATATGATTTTAGCACTACAACAGCATAATGTGAATATAATCACTGCTATTGCATCTCACACGGAGGAATCCGTTAAAGCCACATAAACAGGTAAGAAAGTTGTTATCTTATCTTCAGAAAACCCAGATTTTTCCTCTAAAAATATGAAGAGTATATATTATATATTATTATATTAATTCAACTTATGCAAAAGTAACATTACAAAATATACTCACTTATTCTTTATGTTTCAGGGCCAGTAGGATTTGATACATATTTACTAACCTGAAACACAAAAAAAAAATGATAATTGATCAATCAAAAACTAGAAAGAAATTTTAATATTATAAAAATAACCGAATTTCCTTTTGATATTATTTTGGAATACAAGGACTCCAAATAAACTTAATTTTATTCTTTTGACGTATTGATCCTCTTAACCTTAAATTTATTTGGCTTCTTTCAGCAACCGAAAAAAAGAGAGAATTGCGCTGCCAAAAATAATAAATACGTTTTTAATTGGTTTTTGGTGGCTTTTTTAAAGGGAGTATCTTCTTTTGATTCTCGTGAACTGAATAAAAAGCAGTCTTGTAATAAGGTTAAAAATGGAACCATTTATTTTGTTAGCTGTTCGTGTATTTATAAAATATACGAATGTTGGACTAAAGCGAAATAATATAAGTAGTATAAAAGAACCGAATTTCTTTTAGGTTATTTCGTTATTTGATGCAAATAATATTACAGTTTTATTCATGGATTCTGTATTAATTTGGCTGCGAAATGAACAAAATTTTAGGTATGCCCCATCTAGTTGTCAAAGTCTACAATAGATCAGACAATTCTATTACCTGAATCAATTATGGAAATTGTCTAGTCAATTGTATTCCCATTCTGTCACGAATATGGAACGAAACACGATAAAGGCCTTCTCTCACCTCGTTCCGTGTTGTGACGATACTGTTAAGTAGAGAACATGTTGGATAGTGAAATCTTAGACCTCCGCACATAAAGTGTATTTTTTAAATATGTTACGAAATGATTTTGATAGATTTTTTATTTATTTATTTATTATAAAAAAATATATTCAGTCAAGAAGGACACAAATGGGTGTAAATACAAGATTCGAAATTATAATTAACTTTAAGGCACTAAAAATGTTTATCGAAAAAAAAACTAAAGAGTAAATAATATAAAGATTATCTCGAATTTTTCTGAGAAAGCGTTAAAATCTTACGTATTCCATAGATCTACATCGGTACTAATGTATGCTGACAATCGATAATAGATCGCCAAAAATTATTTCTAACTGTAAACACATTATTTTGACATAAATTAATTGTAAGAGCAAAGAGCAAGGTATGCATTTAAATTATAGGTAAAAGTAGTAAAATTCTATAGGACAGGGCCTTCAAAAAATATTACCATTCAAAGAGAATATACTGCCATTCTAGTTTTCGGATAGTTCTGTGGGACTGAAAGATCTAGTAAAATTCATAGACTCATATCTGGACGTTGTCACAGTTAAAATTTCAATTTAAGCTCACTATGGTTAATTTAGTTAATTTTACCTCATTTTTGCAAATACTCACGTTATGCGCAACACAATATCATTTTCCTTAAGAATTTCTCATGAATTCTTCCATAAAGTACGATTTTAAGTTCCATTTGATTATTTTTTTGCCTATAGTTGATATTTTACTACAATGCGCTTGGTTGCTTTTTATCGACGCTTAATTTACTGTCTCTTTTTTCAGATATATCCCAATTTTCCTGTTTACCACTATTTGAGGAAATGTTTGTTGGGTTTCATAAATTTATTTCAGCCGACTGTTGTTGCCGAGGATAATTTTTTTTGAGTTATCATTTCTGTCGAATATTGTGCGCTAGCAAGGATCTTGGTTATAAATTTAGACCATTTTACCTTGATTTTTCACTTTTTCCTGTTTTATTCGGCTGAAGCAACTGTAGACTTCCGTCTCAATTTATTTTGACCATCCTTGGGGATTTTGAGCTGAAAAGTTGTTTATCTTTGCGGTAATTGTGCTACGTTATTGAGTTACTTTATCTTTTACCTGTTTGTCATTTATGATGTTATTTTTACCAGGATAAACCTGAAGACAGATTTTGGACAGTTTGCACGTATTAACGAAGGAATTCTGTTAGAGCCAAATAAAAATAAGATCCATTTATTGCAATTTATTTAAGCAATCCTGCATGGGTTTCTGATTTATCAAAGATTTAAGTTCAAAATTGTTTTTACCGAGTAAAGTTAATATCTAATTTGAATCCGGCTATAGCATGTTGTTTTAAATCTCACTATGATCTAAATTGACTGCATTCAACTATTATTAAATTTTATATTGGATTTTAAGGCCGTTTGTTGCTATATTATTTTAATGAATATTAATTCATTTTCCTTTAATTTTCTTAGTTTCCGATAGCTCTAACTTGTAAATGGCTTCATTGTTCCTGTTCTATTAGTAAGACTTAATTTTGAGTGTAACCTTGCTGTTGATTGTAAATTTACTATATTTTGTATAGCGATAGCCCCAATTGATGTATTTTCAAGTATTTCCGAGTTATATTCAATCTCTGGGCCTCATTCTGGGTTTAAAAATGGTGAAAATACAATTATAGAGCATCGTGTGTGTCTGCTGCCTCGACCACTTTCAGTTTAACTCCAGTATATTCCTTTTTTGTGTTCAATTACATTATTTAGAACTTCTAGACTGGCCAAATGTGGTTAAAATTCAGAAAATTATTAGCAAAAAGTTCATTTGTTTTTATTTAATAGAAAAGTTAATGCTAAATATGTATCCTGGCTTTTCACACGGTATTATGGTGATCATTGAGATTATGTTTGATTATATTTTCATTTATTATTTTTACCTTTCAGTTTAATTAAAATTGTGTTTATTTTTGCCGTATTAAGCAGATTTATATAATAGTAATTAATGTTAATAAACCAAGCATGTAGCTGGATCATCTAGTGGTCTTAAATCCCAAATATTATCTATTTGAATTATTTTATATAATAAATATTTTGGTCTATATTATATTAACTTAATTATTGGTGATCACTCGGAGTCAAGCTGATGATTTATTTTATGTTTATATATTTCTACTCTTACTTATCTAGAGTTCATTAGTTAAAGCCAGCGATTACTCTATATTAATGATTTGCTTAATTATTTCCAATTATTTTTTGATTAATATTTCCTTTTTTGTTAACTTAAAGACCACCTTAAATAATTTTTTGCTTATATATAAAGGTAAAAACTTTAAGTTATAATTCTTGACATATTGGCGAAGGTTGATTAATAAAATAATTTGCTTTTGTATTACCTTACTGCTTATATAATTATTGGGATTCTCCCTACTGGTTATCTTATTACTGGGATCCCACTTATTGGTTATTTGACTACCAGTTATCCTATCTACTGGTTATTTCACTACTAGTTATTCTAGCTACTGGTCATTATTTCCAGTACCCGTTCTGTTTATATTTTGATTTATTTTTTGCATCTACTCTTTTAAAGTGACATTAGTACCTACGCTGCCAAGCAGATGAACCAATAAGCTAGCAGTCCCACAATCAAACAGGCAAACTTTTATTATTATTATTAGGTTTTATGTTGTTTTACCGCCGGAGAAATGGGAGAATCTAAATCGCATGGTGTAGTCTGCAATGACGTCCTGCCAACAGCAGTTTAAAACCATATTTTCTTCGTGGACACCTTGCAACAAGATATTCGGATCACAAGGATAAATTTTTGACTATTTTACAAATAAATAATAAAAGTGTAGTGTTTCTTTTTATTTCTAACAGATTTAAAGAAGATAGTAAAATGATTCTCGAGGAATCATTTCGAGTTAGTTACAGAATTGCAAGATTTGAACAAGAACATTCAGTGGCAGAAAATTTGATTGGAACCTGTGCTAAAGACATCAAGAAGTGTATACTTGTAGAAAAAGCGGCAAATAAAATTGATTTTGTTCCTTTATCAAACAACACAGTGTCGCAGAGAATTGACGATTTCGCAAATGATGTGGAAAGTAAACTTTTAAAAAGAATAAAATTGGATTATTTTGCTATTCAGCTTGCAAAATTGACCAATGCAGCACACGCTGCAGTATATTTTTATTAATACCATTTAAAGCGATATATTATTGGCAAAATCACTGAAAACCTATACGACAGGATCATCAATTTTCGACATGATCAAAGACTATTTTGAAATAAATAAAATAAATTTGTTTTTTTGTTTCGTTGTATGCACTGATGATACAAAATCAATGACCAGAACATTTTGTGGTCTTGTGTCTTGTTGTAAAGAAAATCAACGAAAATATTGATTGGACTTATTGCTGTATTCATACACAAGCACTGGAATGTAAGCGCATTCCTGCAGAGTTATCCAGTATTTTAAGCGACGTTGTAACATTTGTAAATTTTATAAAATCCCGGGCTACAAACTCTCGTCTATTCTGTGCGCTTTATGAGGACTTTGGAAGCGTCCATGTTTCTTTACTACTTCATATAAAAAGCTTTCTCGTAGCAAAGTTTTGATCCGCTTGTTTGAATGGAAGTCTGAAGTTCAAGTATTTTCTCGTGGGCATTAATTTCATTTGTCCCCTTTTGTATGTGATATTCAATGGCTGCAAAAACTTACTCAACCGACATTTTCTCTAAATGAAATGATTTAAATTTGTCTTTATAAGTCCCAGGTATCACTATTTTCAATGTGCACAATAGAACAGCAGCTATGCTAAAGCAGTTTAACTTTTAGATTCAATGTCTGGAGGTGAATTAGCATGAATGTTCAGATTCCTTAAGCCCGTTTTATTAGAAAATGAACATTCGAACACCGTCAATTAACATTCAGGTACTATTTTCCGAATAAACCTATTAAATCTGGATGGAACAACTGGATACGTAATACTTTTCAAGGAGATACAACTTCGGATACTTCTGAAGAAAAGCTCATTGACTTATCCTCTGACAATTTCCTAAAAAGTGTTTTTAATGATCGCTCTTTGATTTTTGGCTCAATGTAAGAAATTAGTAGCCTATTTTGGCGAGAGAAGCCATTAAATTTGACTGCCTCTTTGTACAACATCTATGTGAGAAAGGATTTTCAACATACACTTACCAGAAATATAAGTACAGAAACAGGTGAAATGCAGAACCTGATTTAAGACAAACTTTCAGATATAGAAAATTATTTTGAATTTATTAGTTCTACCAAACGGATACAAGTATCCCATCGAGGGTATTTTTCAAGGTCTGGATTATTGCGTTCATTTTGTATTATTTTTTTTATAGGTTAAGCTATGATTTTAGTTTTAATAATGTTTTTCTGTAAAAGTTTTACGATTATGTTTTAGTTTTTCGTTATGAAGCGTTATTAAGTATGAAAAATAAATTTTAATAACCCAATTTTACTGTTTAATTTATTGTTTCTAATGACTACACAACGAGTTTGCCAGTTTATTTAGGTTTTTAGAAGGGAACCGCTGTTCTAAGTAATCTATGCCATGTTCACCAATATCTTATTAAAGCCAAATATTGTTTCTTAATATCAGATCATTGTGTTGATCATGGAATAAATTAATTAAATCGGGTTTAGTTCTGTTTGGTAGGAAATTTAATTAGAAATTAACTGTCGAATTTTCATGAAGAAAGGAAAATCCAATAAAGTAGTTTTAAATGAAGCCTGCCCAATCATTTATAGCAACATCCACTAAGAAGGTTTAAAATTTAGAATCAATCTAGATTTACATAAGAATATTCAGCATAAAAATTTGTGACTTTTTGTCTACCTAAAATAAACAAAATATTCCGTTTTTACCGCTTTAGTAATAAAAGAAAATTGTTTTTATATCGTTGTATTCTTAGGGTTAGAAACTTGGTTCATTTATTGTTGCACTTGTCGTTTTAGGCATTCTGCTTTCAGTTTAGCAATTTCAGCTACAGGAACAAAGTCAGTCATATCTTACGGAATGACGCTTGAGTTTTTTGGGCCTAAAACGCCAAAACAATAAATTAAGTGTGAGCTGTGTATATGAGCCAACTATTGTTGTGCCACATTTCTGTCCATTTTTTGCGTATGCCATCAAGCAAAAATACGTAATGACTAAATAATATTGTAAACAACTATTCATTGTGTTGCCATAAACTCTGTTTAGAGTCGTATATATGTAATTTTCCAGATCTAGCCGTTATTGAATTTCTTTTTATCGTGGCAAAATAAAAATAAGAAAGCTGAATTTCTATTTAAAAAAAAACGTATATTGTGTGTTTGGTTTCATTTTACTGCCCAGAAGTTTATCACTGCCTTATGGTATAAGCATCCAGGGAATTGTTTTTTATATTTCTGTGATCTCAAAGTAATATTTTCGCAGTGGCAATTTTAGCTTCAGGAGCAAAAAAAGTCGAATGTTGTGGAAAGATGCTAGTTGACTTCCTTGGGTTTAAAATCCAAAAATGAGTTAAGTGTGATGTCGGGTATGAGCCCACTGTTTTCGTTCCACATTTCTGTCCGTTTTTTGTATATGATCCTCAGCAAAAAACGTATAATGATTTAATAGTTATTCCTCATTATGCGTTTCGCCCTCTGGGAGAAATAGTTGATGAATCAGGCCTTAATAACTGAAGCCGCCACCGATATTCGTTTCCGGTTTTGGACAAAATTTTGTGCTTAAGCCTACTTTTTTTTGACAAAATTGCAAGGCTTAGTGATTTTAAAATTGCCAACACGTACCCGCTCTTTAACTGAGATACGATTATTTTCGAGTACCATGGCCCTTGTCTGAGTGACGTTCAGTTAATATAGATGGTCATTCAGAATACAAATCATTTTATAATACACAGCTACTCATAAGCTCTTGTATGCAACCTCCAGTCCTCTGCATAAGGCTTATTTTGACATTTGGAATGAGTGCGTGAATTTCATTTTGTCCAAAACACAGCATTTAATGGAAATTTTTTGCTCAATTGATTGCTGCTTGATAACAATCGCCATGAAGTACAAACAACATCAAAGCAAAATCACTGTAACTTGTTTACTAATCCGTATATCTCTTAACCCTTTGTTGCATAAGGTTCCCAAATGGGAACATACTTCCTTGAGCTTGCTTAAGTGACATCATCTTACATTTCATATCCATACAGAACTACATTTTATCATTTTGAACTTGTTTGGAAGCCAACGATAAAGGCAGTTAGTCAACGGTGTTTTTTGGTGGGAAATTTTCTTTTTGCTGAATGCAGGTAGGTGATAAGTTTTTTATACATATATAACTGTAAAGAGTAGACTAGTACAACATTAGTTTTTTTTTTCCTAACAATTGTAACTACAACATCATCTAACCCAGTAGTTTCCACTTGGGAACAATGTGCATATAAGGTTTTCATTGTAACACGTTTTTTTACTATTACCATCTACGAAACATTCTGTTGTAGATTTGCAATGGATTTTCCTGAAATCAGAGCTAGTTCATTTTATGGAAAAAAAGAACCACCCGTTATACGTGACATTCCCACAGATACTGAAGATTCTGAACTGTCAGATGATGAGGATGAGGGTAAATTCTAATAAATATTGGGTGTTAGCAAATGTAGCATACAATTCGTTTATATTACAGTGGAGATTACTCTTCACCCAAATGATTGTGCTTCTACGGTGATGCAGGATTTTGATGATCCAGAAGATGGCATTCCTCTTATTCAGTTGTTTGGCCTTTCAGGAAATAAACAATATTCTTCTCCAAAAACAACGAAAATACTACATAGAAAAATTCGACAGCTGTTAGTAACCCAGACAGAAATATATTTCTAGGGGAATATAATCTTCAGAGGACATTTTACATTTGGATAACGCTAATGATCTATTTAAATTTTTTATCACAGATGAATTTATTTCAGAAATAGAAGAACAAATGTGTATTTACTGTGAAAAAAAAATGACAAAACAAACCAACAGCCACTGACTCAAAAGAAATCGAACAGTTTTTGGGAATATTGATATGGATATCTCTAATAAGGCAACATTTCACCCGCAGGTACTGGGCTCCTAACACAAGGACGTCTCAAATAGCTGATATTATGCCAGTAAATAAATTCGAGGAAATAAAACATTTTGTTCGTTTTTAACAACAGTACAGCTAACAAGAGTACTGACAAGATTATGACAGTCCTGAATCAGATAAAAAATACTTACCAAAAAATACCATTTGTGAAGAACTGTTCTTGTCATGAACAAATTATTCCATTTAAAGGAAGAATCACTGTGAAAACCTATAATCCAAAAAACACACAAGGGGGGATATAAAATGTACGTTTTATCTGGGGTTAGTGGTTTTAATTCAAATTTTAATCTTTGTTCTAGTAAAGCCGATGTAAATATAATGCCGAATGAACCTGATTTTGATGCAGCGAGCAAAATCATTGTCCGCCTATGCAGACCTATTCCTAAAAATGTCTCTCACAAGGTTTACTTGGATAATTATTTTTCTATTTTACATCTGCTAGCCTATCTGGATAAGCTAGGAATAAAAAGTGTAGCTACAGTAAGAGCTAACCGCCTGAAGGGACTGAAAACTCTGTCAGAAAAAGAAATGAAAAAGCAAAAGAGAGGCTCACACATTGAGAAAACTGCAAATGTGGATGGTGTAGATATTTAGGCTGTACAATAGTTTGATAATCGCGAAGTTTTTTGATATCCACATATTCTGAAACAGAACTAATAACCAAAGTAAGTCGATTTTTTAAAAAGGATAATTGGAAAAGAGATATAAAACCCCAGATATTGTGTGCATGTACAAGATGCATATGGGCGGTGTAGACTTGTAAGATTCTCTTTTGGATTTATATCTCATTAAACTAAAGAGCAGGAAATGGTATATGCGCATATTTTGTCATATAATTGATGTTATCATAGTAAATGATTGGTTACTTTTACGCTGAATCAACAAACAGCTAAACAGAAATGGATCCGTATCGCTGAATTCAAAACGATCTTAGCATAAAATGTATATTTGGTTGGAAAAACAACGGAAAGAAAAAGGGAACGCCCTAATGAGAATACTCCCTGTAATTCATTTGTACCATTTATTCCGAAAAGAAGAAGTTTTGAACCCCGTCCATTTAACACAGCAATAACCGATAATATTTGCCACTGTCAGTCACACACCGATAACCAAAAAAGATGCAAAAAACAAATAATTGTAAAGGAAAATCACATATAATGTGCGACAAAAGTATATATATGTCTTATCAAATGAAATAATTGTTTCAAAAAATTTCATTCTATTTCCACTTAATATATATTTTCATATAAGAATATGTTTTAAATTTATTCATAATAAATAGTTTGGTACTTTATATGCATACCATTCCCATTTGGGAACAAAGAATGTTTTTCCTAATAATATAATACTCCAGACTTCCTATGAACGAAGCTGAAAAAATTTATTGTAGATATCTGAAAGTTTCAAGTCGTAGGGGGTACCCAGTAGATGATAAATACGTAAAAAAAATACAGCTAGATCAGCCCTGTCACTGGGTGCTCCCTACGACATGAAACTTTCAGATATCTGCAATAAATTTTTACATGAAATCGCTACAAATTCAATAGGAAGACTGGAGTATAAAGTTTTAACCTTCGATTCTACATACATATGGCGTTTAAATTCATACAGTTAATTTCGCTCAGCACAAAAGTTGGCATAGGTCTCGGTTGTTTAAGTTTCTGTATTCCGAATATTTATTAAATAAATGATATAATATCTTGCAGATACCGATTTTGCGTCATACATTTGTTACTCATTGTATAAATATTTCCTTATAATTTTTTTTAATCCAAAACAATGGAAGGAGTAATAAATAAGAAATGTGTTTTCTCTGGCATCATCCATCAATACTGAAACATTAACTTTTTTTTCGTTTTAATAGATTGGTGCTCGTGAAATTAAGTTTATTTCGAAACTTTGCAGACAAAACCAAAACCAGAAAAATTTGCTGTCAAAAATAATAAATTTATTTTATTGGATTTTACTGCAGTTTCAGCAATATTCCAAGAGTTCTTTGCTTTGATTTACGTGGTCGGAATAAAAGGGAAAAAGAAAAATGTTTTGATTTATATATGTAGGTGTTTATGCTATTGTATTTGATAGCTTTTTTGTTTATTCTATACGCAGTCTTTTTTAATGCTAACATTGACACAGGCCATAAATAAAGCAGTGGTTTTCAAAGACTAAAAAAATATAGATACTTATTATTTACAACTTTCTATTAAAATAATTATATGGTCTGTATTAAATATGTTTAACTTATTTAAATAATCATTTTCAATAAGTAACCTACAGTTAATGGAAAATTACAATTCTGAAAAATAAATTTGTGCCAAATTTTCCCGATTCACATTATTTGCGTCAATTTTATTTTAAAAATGCTCTGGTTTTTGAAATAATTTAACGCCATATGAATAAAAAGAAATTGGAATATGAATCGGTTTTAAAAAAAAAATCACGTAAATTTTTAAATTATAACTATTTAATAAAATTAATTACTATCATTTGAGTATATAGATTTCCAGAACCTAAAGCTTCGAATTTAGTATATTATGCATCCAACAATAGGTTGGCCAATTGTGGCTTAAAACTGCATTAGCTTAAAGTTATTTGAATACCAAGTTATCTTAGTAACGTTATCATTACAGTTCGAAGGACCCTATGTCCTAAAAAAAGTTCGGAGAAATGTTTAGATGGAAACAGCTGAACAACTTATATAAGTGTGACCAATTTTCACGGACTTAGCCAGTTATGTCGTTTTTTTATTCAGGAAAATAGTCCTTCAACATAGTTATACTCAGATATAGGATGGAGCTCCGTAGGGCCCTTTTTAACCCACTTCTAAAAGAAGGAGGTTCTCAATTCATTGACTATGTATTTTTTTTTCTTATGTATGTACACCGATTACTCGGGAACGGCGGCAGCGATTTGAATGAAATTTTTTACGGTTTGTTCAAGTTGCTGCGGTGGTCCTTTATTTTTTGAATGAAATTGGTGAAGTAAAATCCAAGATGGCGCTGACAATATGGCGGCCAAAAAAATTAATTTTGTCCGATTTTCTCTAAAATTAGCATGGGAGAATTTTCGGGGTCGTACACAACGAAACTGAAATTATTTAAAAAAAAATTCAATATGCAGATCCAATATGGCTGACAAAAAATTTAATTTTGTCTAATTTTCTCCAAAATTGGTGTGAGGGAATTTTCGGGGTCGTACGTAACGAATCCAAAATATTTTTAAAAAATTCAACATGGCGGATCTAATATGGCGGCTATAAAAGTCAATCTTGTCCAATTTTTTCCAAAATTGGTACAGGGGAGTTTTCGGGGTCGCATATTATGAATCTAAAATCATTTTTAAAAAATTGAATATGACGAATCCAATATGGCGGACAAAATAATAAATTTTGTCCGATTGTCTTCAAAATTGGTATGAGGAAATTTTCAAGGTCGTACATAACTAATCTAAAATTATTTTAAAAAAATTCAATATGGCGGTTCCAATATAGCGGACGAAAAAATTAATTTTATTCGATTTTCTTCAAAATTGGTGTAGGGGAGTTTCAGGCGTCGCACATAACAAATGTAAAATCATTTTAAAAAAATTTATTATGACGAATCCAATATGGCAGACAAAATAATAAATTTTGTCCAATTGTCTCCAAAATTGGTATGAGGGAATTTTCAGGGTCGTACATAACTAATCTAAAATTATTTTTAAAAAATTCAATATGGCGGTTCCAATATGGCCGACGAAAAAATTAATTTTGTCCGATTTTCTTCAAAATTGGATGGATACAAGCTAAAATAAATAGAAATAAAGCAGATGTTAATAAAATAAAATTAAAAAAATTGTTTGAGTAAATGTTCAAATTGATATGAAATTTAAGATAGTGGATTTACTATGACAGACTAAATATTTGTTTGACACAATTTTACTGGTATTTGGAAAACTCTAGGAACCAAAGAATTTTTGGTGGTTGATTTTAGGATGATTTGGATAAAGTTGGTACTTTTTTGCCACCTTGGAGTCATTGCGAGGTACACTAATCTCGATTAGAACTTAGTTTAAATATTTTATGAATAACATAATGAATTCTAAAACTAAAAATAGAAAAATAAAATTATTATAAAAAAATTGATCCGGCTTCTAAAGGTGCGCCAAAATGTGAAAAATAACTATAAATTTGTATATGGAATTGAACTGTTTGAAGTCGGCGCCAAATTATTTGTAAATGAAATATATAACTACTAATATATACAAATTATGGTAAGAAAGCAATTACAGATAAAGTATTTCTAATCTGTATATGCAAATCACATTTTGTCAGGTATTAGTTTGGCGCCGACTTCAAAAAGTTAAATTTCATATAAAAATTTATAGTTATTTTTAATTTTTTGGCGCACTTTTAGAAGTTGGTTCAATTTTTTTTATAATAATTTTATATTTTATTATTATTTCCAACTATGGGATGGTTAATTTAGTTGAGTAATTAATTATTTGGCAAAGTCAATCTTTTGTCTTGTCTTATATTAAACTAATTATTGTTGATCATCCGGAGTCAGACGACTTTTATTGTACGTTTATTTATTTTTACTCTTACCAATCATGAGTTCAACAACTTGTGCAGTTTATTACTTTAAATTGATTATTTGTTTAGTTATTTCTAAATATTTATTGATTAATATTAATTTTCTTTATAACTTTAACTTAAACATCACTTTCGATACCTTTTTTTTTGAGTTGAGTAGAGTTGCAGCCTGATTTGTTCGAGATCGTATAGCTAAAAGTCTCACCATCTAATTAACACTCAATCTTATATTATAATTTTTTTTAAATTTTAATGATAACCTATATATTTTGTGAATTATTAAGTGTATCCTATTCTATCATCATGTCATATACAGGGTTTGCCTTATGTTTTAGCGTTAGTAGGTACTAGAATGTGTTATGGGTTATTTTTTTTTATTGTTTCCCTTCCTTATAGTAAACCATATCTTCACCTTTGTTAACTTCAATTAATTTTTCTTTTTTTGTAATTGTGAACTAATTGGTATTTTTTTTTGTTTAAAGATAAAATTATGTGATTATTTGGACTAAATATTTGATTTATAGCATGTCTAGTTGAATTCTAGGCAAACAATAATTGTTATCTAATTAAAGATTTTTAATATTACTGCATATTTCCAGGTTTTATTTGACCCACATGCTCACTTGCGATTTTTTTTGTACTTGCTTATTTATAGGAGTAAAGTTGAAAGCTAAAATTTGAATTTCACGTAAAAAAAATTTATAATGTTATTTTTTGCCTTTGGCTGCTTTTTTAGAGGTCGGTTAAATTTTAAAAAAATAATTAAAATAATGGAGGCTCGGTGCAACATGATCTGCTTTCCTTATATTAATTGTCAATTTGGCGCTATGTAGTGACGTATCAAATAACTATTACGCATCGAGTTGCTATCCTGCAAAATAAAAATAATATTTCATGGACAGTAAATTATAATCCGGACCCTGATTTAATTTAGAGCCGACCGCATGATAAAAAAATCATTACACATTTTTTTCTGAATATTTTTTATGTCTAGTGTATTTTTTTCAATAATTGGTATATGTAAGATTTCCTACTTTAGTATGCAAAAAGTACTTCAAAAAGGCTCACCGCAAGAAAAGTAGTAAAATTGGTTTCAATTTTGATGTAAAAAAACATTTGCTTTTCCTTTTTCCATTATCGGTTTTCTATAGGCACTTAAAGAAAACTTTGTTTTAGTCCTTTGACATATCGATCCCTATAAAATTAAATTTGTTTATGTTTGCTTTAAAGAGACAGGAAGAAAGTAAGAAAATACGCTTAGAAAAATAATTTACAATTCATACTAATATATGCTTTTAACTGTTTTTTGTTATATTAGGCTGATCAGCCATGCACCCAGTCTCAAAATAATATCCAACTATATTAATACTTTAAACATTTTTACCAGTATTTATATTTGTTTATGTCCAATCTAAATATTTAGTAAGGTTAAGGTGGAATGTTTCCGTTTCCTATAATGCCAGTTTCATTTCATTTAGAATGACATTAACCCATCATCCAAATTGAACTAACGGGAAAATTTTAGAGATCTTTTTCTTCCTTCAAATTACGATAACGATATTGAATATTTATCATATATACAGGGTTAAGCAAATAAGTAAATTAGTAAAGAAGTAATAGGAAACAGTAGTTTAGTACCGTTTCAGTTTTTCTCTTATGCTAGGACTCGAAATATTTAAAATAATATTTCTTAATATTATGCAGAACATTACTGTAAATGAAAACTTTTCTTATATTTTAGGTACTGAGGAGGAAGTTTTATGAACCAAACTAAAACAACAGGAATCATAAATCAAGATGCCGCAAGAAAAACATTAGATCATAGGTGCATCTACTACGGGAATGTTGCTGCAATCGACATCCACAAAATTGGTCTCCCTTTTGTAATTATAAGAATGTAACGTGAAAAAAAAAACCATATTTAAATTCCATACTATCTGTCACTGACTCATCGCTCGCATATAGACTACCCAAGGTTGTGCGCCGTCATGGGAATCAATTCTAGTGACGTGTGCATTTCAAAAAATAATAAATGATGAAAATGCGTGAGAATATCAAAATATTTTTTTAAAGTTAAATTTAGTTCAGGTTAGTTCCTCATATTTTTATCAACCCTTAAATTTTTCTTTCTCCTGGAGGGGAAACCTTGCGTAAGCACCCTCATAAAGTGTGAAAGGTAGTGTCGGACTCTTACCGGCTGAAATCCCCTCGGACTGAAGGTCCTACCAATTTTCCTTGATCTACCCTTAGCAGTGGCTGCTGGCAGTGCCGGTTGTACCTATTGCTTTGCGCTCTTCCCACATTTTACTTATAATATAGAGTTATCATTTTAAGATATTTTATATGGACTTTAGGTGTCCTTAAGGTATTTTATGCATATTAGTCGAAAGTTTGTTGCTTACCTGCTCCTCTGAGTGGCGTCCAGTGCATTTCCCTTCTGTTTTCTTCGTTTTGAACCAACCAGGATATGTTTAGTGTTATCTTGAAGAGTGAGACATACCTAGGGATGGTAGGTTACTTAGCTCACATTGATTCATCGGCAGAAATGTTGTCAAGAAACATTTCTGAATTTGAGGAATTGCCAGTGTCAGGGGTGATTACTAATGGTTCAACCACTCCCTCAACGTGAATGTCCAAGTCTCACATTTTTTGTTCTTCTTTTTTTTTTAACATGATCGACACACCTTTTCCAATCACTGACAGTCACGTTAGTAATTGCCTCGTCCAATAATATTTTGGTATATGCTAAACTGAATGTTTTGTTTTTCTTTACCACTTCATTTTTTATTTGGCCCGTACTAATTCGATTGGTTCAAGTTCACACTGATATGGCGGCAGTCTCAACACTGTTATATTCTCCCGAGTCATGTCGTGAATAGAATATTTGATATATCTATTTACCCTCACTAAATCTAGGAACTTTACTTTAATTATTGTTTCGTCAAATTCAATATTTTTCTGAGAGGAGCCCTTGGCATATCTCGGCCTTTTTAGAAGGAGAAGTTGGAATTTTCTCCTGGCGTCGATTATAATACGGGGCATTGTCCATTACAATTACCGAATTGGGTATCACAAAGTTTAAAATGGAAAAAAATCGTCACTCAAAAACATCATGTCTCTATGGTAGTCCCTTATTTTTTGAGATTTGAAAACGTTAAGGCCGCCATCTAGGAAACCAGACACACTTCCAATATGAGTTATTATAAAACGACGACCTTTTCCCCTAGGATTGCGTAGCCCTTGCGAAAATCCATCTAAAACTTGCCAACTGTATGCTCTTCATTGAGCTATGTTTCATCAGTGTAGTAAAATTTTTCCACTTTTTCCCAAAACCCGTTTTTTTCAAATATTTTTGCCGCCATAAAACAATTTCATTCTCATCAGTTAGCAAGCTTTTTGATTCCGTTTAAGATATCTAATATTCATTTCTTTTAAAGTTCGTTTAAAAACTCTTAATGATATTTTAGATAAAGACGTCTTCTTCTTCTTCTTCTACGTTGACTAGGGATATCCCTGTTTGTCATTCTATCTACACCCGCCTTATTCTGCTGAGGAAGAGAACCAGCTCTGGGCCCATCTCTTTGGTGGTCGTCCTGGTAATCTTCTTCCTCTTGGTCGTCCATACATACAAACTTTGGCTAGTCTCTCTTCACTCATTCTCTCAACGTGTTCTTTCCAACCTATTTTTCTTTCTTTTGTTCATTTGACCACGTCCTGCACATTACATTTTTCTCAGCCTATCTTTGATTGATACGTTCAGCACTTTCATTTCAGTGGTTCTCATTTTCTGCTTTGTCTTTTTAGTGTCTGCTCTTGTTTCCGTGGCATAAGTTAGAATTGGTCGTATCATGGTCTTATATATTTTTGTTTTTCCCTCTATTCTCATGTATCTGTTTCGAAATATAACGTCTCTTAAGCATCCTGCCACTTGTAAGGCTCTTGTATTTTGTGACAGTACTTCTCCAGTAAGGTTACGACAGCTTGTTGTGTCAATGCTTAGGTATTTAAAGTTCATGACTTGTTCAATTATGGCATTTTCTATCTGTAGCTTACATCTTCTTGGTTCCTTGGAAATTACCATACACTTTGTTTTATTCGTTGATATCTGCATATTGTACTTCTTAGTTGATACGTTAAATAGGTGTGTCAATCTCTGGAGGTCGTCTTCGTTATCTGCGAGTACGACCGCATCATCCGCGTAGCATAATATATTGATATTGTGTCCACCCATCTGATATCCGCGTTTCGGTCTGATGTCCTCTATTATGTGGTCCATTATCAAATTGAACAAGAAGGAGCTTAGCGAGTCTCCCTGCCTTATCCCTTCGTTTATCTTGATGTCTTCGGTTAGACCTTCGGACGTTATTATTTTTGTGCTGGAATTTATGTACAAGTCATCAATTATGTTTATGATCTCCGCTGAAACATTTTTCTATTTTAGAATGTCCGTTATGTGCTGCTTCTTGACGCGGTCAAATGCTTTTGTTAGGTCAACAAAGCATAAGTATGCAGGGTGGTTAAATTATATTGATTTTTCGATTATTTGTCTCACTACAAATAAGGCATCTGTGGTTCCCCTGTTTTTTCGAAAACCCTGTTGTTCCTCCAAGATCTCTATTTTCTCTTCAAGTTTGTCATGAATAATTGCTGTAAATAGTTTGGTGACAGAGTTAAGAAGTGTAATTCCTCTGTAGTTGTCCGAGTTTTTGTGGTCACCTTTTTTGTGTACGGGAATTGTATAGCTGGTTTTCCATTTTTGCGGTACTTGCTCTTCTTTAATAATTTTATTAAAAAACTTTCGTAACTCCTCGGTAAGCATTTGCCCTCCGTATTTCAATAATTCGTTGGTAATTAGATCTGGTCCAGGAGATTTTCTATTCTTTAAATTACGTATTTTATATTCTATTTCTTCCGATGTTACTTGCATTTTTGTAGTGCTCAGATTTATGGATTTTGCTGTTATGTTAGTGTGAATCGTATTTGTATTACCAAATTTTCTTTCAAAGTATGATGTCCATTTTTCCTTTTTGATGTGAGCTGTACTGATGTATTCATTAACATTTTTTTTCTGTTTCTGAATCATTCTCCATATTCTCTTCTGCGCACCGTGTAAGTCATGCTACATGTCCTTTGTGTATCGCTCCCAGTATTCTTCCTTGCATCTTCTAATCCTCTCGTTTATGTTATTTCTCGTTTGCTTGTATTTTTGATATTCTTCAGCCAAAGGATTACTTTTGTACTTCAAGAAAGCGTTTTCCTTTATCTTTGCTAGTTCTTTTATTTCTTCTGTGAACCAAGGTGTTTTACTTAGTTTCTTCCTCCCTCTACTCATTCTTATTTTTTGTTCCAATCTTGATCGATATAGCATCTGTGTAGATAAAGACGTGTCGTTATTAATTTTCCACTGCTAAACGTGCATAGGGGACAGCTGGCTAAAATTTTTTCAAGATGGCGGCAGTTCTACCGGAAGTAGATGTCAACTTGTTTATTTTAAATGCAACACCTTCTATATTATTGCATTTTTGGTTTCTACGTTAAATTTTAGACATATTTCATGTATAATGTTCTATACTTAAGTCTTACCGTTTCGGACATATTTAAATTTTTGTGTCAAAAATTACGTTTGCGCACCAAAACTATAAATTTTTCCTATAAGAAAGTGTTTATTATTTAATTTGGGTTAGTATTCTTGTAGACGAAGATCGATTTTGGTAGCCTTTTTAAGATATTTGGAAAATTATTGGTACAGAGTGGCCAAAAAAGAATAAAAACTATATTTAAAAAATCGCCAAACGTAAAATTTTTTCAAATAGAAAACACCTGTTTTTATAATTTTATCATATTAAGTATTCAAAAAAAGAGTCAATTTGTATAATGTTGTCTATTCCAAAAAGTTATGGTTTTCATAATATTGGCAATTAAATATTTTTCTATTGTAAAAATGCTATACAGCTTTTAAGTTTTGTTATTAGTTGGCCATGACAGCGAGGTGTGGCGAAAATAAAACATTCAAAACCGACAGAATTATCACTTTTTCTAGCCATTTGACATTAATTAATAATAATCATGCCGAGGTGACTAAATTACATGCACGAAGATTATTTAAACCTATTTATTGTTTATGAGGAATGTGAGTTATTTCAAAAACATGCGAAACATTCGCGATCCGATATCCAAAGAAACAGAAACCGACACTACGAACTGTTAAAAAGATTATAAAAAGCTCCAAAAACTTTGGATGTATACAAGCTAAAATAAATAGAAATAAATCAGATGTTAATAAAATAAAGTTACAAAAATTATTTGAGTAAATGTTCAAATTGACGCTCTTGAACTTCTAAACATTTTTCGCACCTAAGCAGGAACTCTTCATGGGTGGCTCTTCTTACTGACTGAGGATTAAGTTCTTCAAATGCAATCTTCCATAGTGGCTAATGCGATGTTGTATCCTTTATTTTTGATTTTCCCTCTAATAAAAAAAATCAAGTGCTGTTAGGTCAGGGGTGAGGTAGTCAAAGATGTGGCCCATTCTTGGCTATCCATTGATCATAAAACAAGTTTTGCAGATGATTGTTAACTAAATGACTATTGTGTGGAGGCGCCCCATCATGTTGATAAAGTAGATTTCTATGATCACCACTAACTCAAATTAAATAATAAAGACTTTTTCGTAGGAAAAGCTTATAGTTAAGTTTTGGTCCGCAAACGTCATTTTTGACATAAAAATTTAAATATGTCCAGAACGGTGAGACTTAAGTATACAACATTATATACGAAATATGGGTAGAATTTTACGTAAAAATCAAAAATGCAATAATATATAGGGTGTTTTATTTAAAATAAGCATGCTGACATCTATTTCTGATATAACCTGAAGTGCCGTCATCTTGAAAATATTTTAGCTGGCTGTCCAGCATGCCCGTTAGTACAATGTCAAATGTTCAGGTTCTTCCTAATCATAGTTTTCCCACAATCGATCGATAAATTTCCCGGAGAATCATCCTGTATACACCAAATATACACTATAATATACTATAATATATTTTTTTCACAAAAAAAAATATCTATATACAACGAAAGTATAGTAATTAGAATGTGAACTTACAGAATCTATCAATGAATAAATAATAAATCAATAAAATATTCAAACAATGCGAAAATCCAGTCGGGACGCCTAATTTCAAGTGTATTTAAGATGTATAATCTGTGTGTGTATGTGTGTGTGTTGCCACATCCATTATTTTCGCGATAAGAAACATGTTAGTAGGCATCACCGTTCTATATTAAGTACGATCAACGCGAAATATCAAGCTTTTATTCCCTGCCCTATTAGTAGAGCGGCAAACTCTTAAATCATTTATAATTGCATGACACGTTTATTCCGCCGCTTCGTCGCTTTGGTGACTAGTATTAAATGAGGAGTCACTATAAGAAATTAACTCGTAGTTAACTCGAAAATCGGGCGATATAACCACGAATTGTTAAAACTGCGTAAACTGACATAATTTTTGTTGACTTATATGTGACGTCACCCGAATTGGATTATTTTTCATCACGTGATTAAACAGAAGAAATAGCTTTTTTAAATTTACGATTCTTAGAAAAAAACATGTTTCATTTGGAAAAAAAATATAATACGCTTTTTACGTTAAACTCTATTAGGATAACAGCAATTTGTGACGTATTTTTAATGGAATCAAATTGCTTATTCTATTTTTCACGGTACCTCTTCATGGAATAAACGAAAAAGACTTACTTTTCATAAATTAGCGGACGTAGATTAGCTAATAAACTGCTGTTACACCAATTTTCTTTTGGAAAATTAAATTAATTTAAAAGCTATTTTGGAGGTTCATATGTTGCGAGTGAAGTAAAATATTATATGACATATTGAATTAGTTTTTGGGAGACATATTCAATGATACTTGTTAGATAGTTACCTTAAATATTTCTTTACAATTTCGTCTGGGCGTCAGCTTTTTGGTTAATAGTGTGCCTACAAATGTCCTTGTAAAAGATGAAAAACTGTCGAAAGACTTACAGATGGACGGACCAATACGAATAAACACAATGTAAATTGTGTAAGTTTTATGGATCTGTTTGAAGCCACCATTTCCTCCCTGCTGCCCAGTGTTGACCATGTATTCTGTGTGAGTGATTTTAACATAGATTTTTTTAAACTCTACAGTACTGCAGCAGGATTGTTGTGTACATGTTTAGATAAATTGGGACTTTATCAGATTGTAGATAAACCTACCAGAATTATAGTAACTACATCAACATTTGTTGATTATATTTTGACATCGGATAGGGACTTAATAAATTCTGTAGAAGTTGAATCTGTTTATTTTAGTGATCATCATTTCACATCTTGTTTTATTAATATAAAATTTAATAAACCTAGAGTAAGATTTAACACTTTTAGAAACTTCAAAAACATGAACACTCAGCAGTTTTACGTGGATCTAATATCTAATCATTGGAAAAATATATATAATCTAGAAAATGTAGATAAAAAGGTTAGTTTTATGGGTGACAATATTAATATTTTGTTGGATATACACGCTCCTTATGTAACACATAGAATAACGAGGCCCTATGCTCCATAGTTTACTGACACGCTATGAGCTATCAAGAAGGATAGGGATAAAGCTCTTAGTAAGTTTAAGAAATCTAGGGATCGTGTTGACTGGCCAAATTATAAGATGGTGTTCCTCAGGGAACGATTTTGGGACTTAGAATGTATATATTTTATACGACAATATTTTTCTATTACGCAGATGATAATGAAATGTATGTATCTTTTTATTCCGAAGAGTTTTTGCAAGCGTTTGCCCCAAAAAATCATGATTTATGCAACGTTCTCAATTTTTGCAATAGACATTATCTTAAGTTAAATGCTAACAAGTCGGTGGCGGTAGTTTTTGGTGGGAAGAAGGAGACAAAAATTTTCATTGAAAATTATAAAATAGATATAAACTTATTAAAATTCAGGGTAAGGATATTAAAATAAGTAATGTGGTGAGGAACCGGGGGTTGTACATCGATGGCGAGTTACGATTTACAGAACATATAAATAAGTGTCTTCAAAAAGCGTATGCATTCTCAGGATAATATATCGAAACATACATTTTTTAAATAGGCTAATAAAGTCTATATTGTGCGACTCACTGTTTCTCTATCACTTGGCGTACTGCGATGCAGTTTATTGGCCCTGTTTGACAGAATATGATTACCAACGTATTCAGAAAATACAAAATTCTTGTTTACGTCTTATATTTGGTATAAGAGAATATAACCATATTAGTTCAAAGTTAATAGAAAAGAAATGGTTGGACATCCGCCAGAGACGTTATCTACACCTGGCTCGTCAGTATCATGTAATACTTCAAAGTAAATCGCCCTCTTATCTGTACAGAACACTCAGGTTTCGACCAGATGTACACAATCTGAATATTAGATTTAAGGGTAAACTGACTATTCCGGGACACAAAACACAATGCATTTATTGAGAATATACTTAGTATGTCGAAATTTGGATTTAAAAGGTATGTTCTGCAAACATTGTGTAGATTTTAGATAATTGTGTGCTGGCTTGGCTTCGAATTAAGTGATTATACCTTGTTTTATTTTAATAATTAATTTCATTAGGTTTAAAATTTAGAATTTTAAAATATTGTTTTTTTTTTTGTTTTATTTGAATGTAGTGGGTTAGTTTGAACAGACTATTTGTATTATGCGTACCGATCGAACTGAATCTTGTCCATAATATAAATATTACTGTAAATTAATATTTTTCTTGAATAAAGTCCTTTTATTATTACAAAGATTTACAAGCCAAACGGTTTCGTACTCCCTCCAGGGATTATTCACTCATACCAGGTATACAAAGACACCAAAAGTATGAAGCTCTGTGGGGACCCTTTCCATGTTATCGAGTCCTAGGTAGCGTGGTCTTCTGCACTTCCTACAAACTTTCGGACGGTTCGCGCGGTTGCAAGGAGAACCGCTTTCTGAATCGGTTTATACAGATGTTCACTAAGGCCCAGTCCCTTGATGTTCTGCAGGAGGTTCTTTGGTATCACTTCAGTTGTTGACTGTATTATAGGAATCTCGTGTGGACGCTGTTCATTGTCCACTCTTTGCGCATTTGCACCTCCAGATCTCTGTATTTGGCGATCTTCTCGTTGTATTTTGACCTTAGGTTGTTGTTGTTCGGTACAGCGATGTCGATTAGTGTAGTTCGCCCGGAAATTTTATCTGTTAGTATAATGTCTGGCCTGTTATGAGCAACTGTTCGATCTGTTAGGATGGTTCGATCCCAGTATAACTTGAACTCGTTGTTTTCAAGAATGGACTCTGGATTACATTTGTAGTAAGGCACCTTTCCTACCTGCAATAGTTTTAACTTATCTGCTAACTCTTGGTGGAGTATCTTAGCGGCTGAATCGTGTCTTTCCTTATACTCGGTTGCGGCAAACGCTTGGCATCCTTCAGTTATGTGCTGGATCGTCTCTGATGTTCGACAACCATATCTACATTGGTCATTTTCTATTGAGGGATCTCTGATAATGAATTTCCGATAGTTCTTCATCGGAATAACCTGGTCTTGGATAGCTAAAAAGAGGCCCTCCGTTTCCGGAAACATCTGTCCTGAAATCAACCAGTAGTTCGACGCTAAGTTGTCGACATTGTCCTGGTTGACCTCATTTGGATGCCGTCCATGAAGTGGCTTCTGTAGCCAGGCTTGTAACTTCTCCTGGTCTGTTCGGTGGTGACAAGCAATGTCCTGTTCCATCAGCTGTAGCGGCGTTGAATCGTCTGCCTCGCATATTGCTCGATGTAGTGTGGAAGAGTCCGCTATTATTATTATTATTATTATTATGATTTAGAAGCCAAACGGCTTCCTCCAGGGATTATTCACTCATACCAGGTATACAAAGACACCAAAAGTATGAAGCTCTGTGGGGACCCTCTCCATGTTATCGGGTCCTAGGTGGCGTGGTCTTCTGCACTTCCTACAAACTTTCGGACGGTTCGCGCGATTGCAAGGAGAACCGCTTTCTGAATCGGTTTATATAGATGCTCACTAAGGCCCAGTCCCTTGATGTTCTGCAGGAGGTTCTTTGGTATGACTCCAGTTGTTGACATTATTATGGGAATCGTGTGGACGCTGTTCATTGCGCACTGTCTGCGGATTTGCACCTCCAGATCTCTGTATTTGGCGATCTTCTCATTGTATTTTAGTTTTAGGTTGTTGTTATTAGGTATAGCAATATCAATCAGTGTAGTTCGCCTGGAAATTTTATTTGTTAGTATAATGTCTGGCCTGTTATGAGCCACTGTTTGATCTGTTATTATTATTATAAGAGTTCCTAGCTAGTTGTGGAACCCTAAAAATGACTGCTAGAGCTTTTTACAGATATAGGTGGTTAATTTGGGCTGATTAGTCACTTTTATGCCAATTTAGGATTTATTATTGTGAGGTATGGCAAAGAGTTGCATTATTAGTTTTGTGTCATTCTTATGAATTAGTCAAAGAAGATTATGCTGTAAATCCGAGAAACAAAATATTATAATTCATTTCCTTAAACATTTATTTTACGGTTATTTCTAAGATTTTTTGTATTTGACGGATATAATTTTAATTCTTCTCAAGTACTGTTGTTGCAGGCAACAGGTTAACTTTGTGTTTTTGAAAAATAAAAAATTAAAAGTCAACTGTTATGCTGCAAAAATATCAAACATATTTTTAATTGGGTTTCAGCGAATTCTGTCAGCCATATTCTGGGAGCGCTCTCTTTCGATGTACGTGGTCTGAATGAGAACAAAGATAAAATTAGATTAAAGTTTTTCTTGGTTTATTTACTTAGCGGCTTTGGTATTCTATTAAAACCTAAATGGTGGTTTAAAAGGAGAGTTTAATTAAATTTAGTATTGTGGCGTAAATAGAAAAGTATTAAGTCAATACTTTTACATGTTTTTTCTCTCATACAATTTCCATTTCTGTTGATTTACAGTGAATGTAATTAAGTTGTCATAGTAAAACAATGTGTCATATCAAGGCAAAACTAGAGATGAAATTTATTTCTTAGGCTTTAACATCACTGTGCAGACTGATTAAGATTTTTATTGAAACCAAAAAACAAAATGAGGTAATTTTTCAAGATATGTAAATCAAAGTTAATAGTTAGGTAAATTTAAAATTTCTTGGATTTGCCCTTTTCTTCCAACATTTGAAGCTGAATTTTTATTATTTGTTTACTCGTTTTGGAAAATCGTTTTTGCACATATTTTCTAGATTCTGTAGGTGTGGAAAACTGGGTTATCTATATTCTACGATAGAAATGAATCTGCCTTTGAGGCTTCTGGAAGGCTGACCTATATAAACTAGTTGACAGTTGGAACAGGGAACCTTATAAACTATGCAGAATGTCTCATTTAGCTGTAACGGCGTTTTAGTTTTAGAATATCGTAGTGACATTAATAGTGGTTTGCCCTCTTGTGCTCTGGCAGAACATGTTTTTCATCAAGACCACAATATTAACTGGGATGGCACTGAGATTCTGGAAAGAGTTCCTCCTTATCACAAAAGGCTCTTCTTTGACATGGTGCACATTAACCAAGAAAGTAACACCATGAATAAAAAAAGTGACACCGAGAGTCTGAGTGCCATTTACAGTTATATTTTAAAGTTGGAACAAAGAAAAGTATTTGAGCCTCCTGGATAGTTCATCTCGAGACGAATAAGTTTTCTGTTAAATTCTCCCATATAATGTAAAAAATATCAAACAAGTAATTTCGTAACTTCATTTTTCTATTTTTGCTAAATCTTTTGCTTGACTACAATACTGTTTCCGGTATCTGTTTTTCTCACTACTTACACCACCCACTACACTTCCCGGTTGACACATGACAGGCGTCACTAGAAAATGGTGGAATAGTCACGTAGGACGTTTGCCTGCTTTCGATCTATCTAGAATCTTTGCAATTATATCAAAAATATAGCTTTAAATACAGTTCAAAAGTGCTAATGTTGTGTTCTGTCCCCTGTTTTTCAAACGTTTACTTGTTTAATATTCAAACCAAATAGGTGAGTTACTTAATAATTATAAGTTAGGTTAATACTCTAACTATTTACATAATAATTGTAGAGATGTCCTGAAGAAGAGATAAATAAATTCTCGAAAGCTTGACAGAATCAAAAAAGTGTTTTTTTTTCCATATCAAAGCCTACAAATTTAAACAGACTTCATCCCTAATAACCCTAGTTTGGAATATTGTTTCTTGACTAGTCAGTCGCGACTGCTTCCCCCTTTATATATATATATATATATATATTAAAAATAAACAAATTCACGGTCTATATATTTGAAAAAGTTATTTTATTCTCCTTACGACCGTTAAGAAAGGGGGCAGACAGTGTATTCTCTGCGAATTCCACTCTGGTTCTCTCTCCATACTAGTTTCGACCACCTAATGGTCTCATCAGTGGAGCTGTAACGAACCGAGAGTAAAATGCACAGAGAACAAATGTCTACTTAAAATCCCCATATCGTAATATATCGGCAGGATATTACCTGCAGAACTTGATGCCGGACTGCTATCTTAAACAGTACAAACGAACATCTGAATATACCCCGGAGCGGTAGGGAATTTATTAAAAATAAACAAATTCACGGTCTATATATTTGAAAAAGTTATTTTATTCTCCTTACGACCGTTAAGAAAGGGGGCAGACAGTGTATTCTCTGCGAATTCCACTCTGGTTCTCTCTCCATACTAGTTTCGACCACCTAATGGTCTCATCAGTGGAGCTGTAACGAACCGAGAGTAAAATGCACAGAGAACAAATGTCTACTTAAAATCCCCATATCGTAATATATCGGCAGGATATTACCTGCAGAACTTGATGCCGGACTGCTATCTTAAACAGTACAAACGAACATCTGAATATACCCCGGAGCGGTAGGAAATTTATTAAAAATAAACAAATTCACGGTCTATATATTTGAAAAAGTTATTTTATTCTCCTTACGACCGTTAAGAAAGGGGGCAGACAGTGTATTCTCTGCGAATTCCACTCTGGTTCTCTCTCCATACTAGTTTCGACCACCTAATGGTCTCATCAGTGGAGCTGTAACGAACCGAGAGTAAAATGCACAGAGAACAAATGTCTACTTAAAATCCCCATATCGTAATATATCGGCAGGATATTACCTGCAGAACTTGATGCCGGACTGCTATCTTAAACAGTACAAACGAACATCTGAATATACCCCGGAGCGGTAGGAAATTTATTAAAAATAAACAAATTCACGGTCTATATATTTGAAAAAGTTATTTTATTCCCCTTACGACCGTTAAGAAAGGGGGCAGACAGTGTATTCTCTGCGAATTCCACTCTGGTTCTCTCTCCATACTAGTTTCGACCACCTAATGGTCTCATCAGTGGAGCTGTAACGAACCGAGAGTAAAATGCACAGAGAACAAATGTCTACTTAAAATCCCCATATCGTAATATATCGGCAGGATATTACCTGCAGAACTTGATGCCGGACTGCTATCTTAAACAGTACAAACGAACATCTGAATATACCCCGGAGCGGTAGACCATTAGGTGGTCGAAACTAGTATGGAGAGAGAACCAGAGTGGAATTCGCAGAGAATACACTGTCTGCCCCCTTTCTTAACGGTCGTAAGGAGAATAAAATAACTTTTTCAAATATATAGACCGTGAATTTGTTTATTTTTAATAAATTTCCTACCGCTCCGGGGTATATTCAGATGTTCGTTTGTACTGTTTAAGATAGCAGTCCGGCATCAAGTTCTGCAGGTAATATCCTGCCGATATATTACGATATGGGGATTTTAAGTAGACATTTGTTCTCTGTGCATTTTACTCTCGGTTCGTTACAGCTCCACTGATGAGACCATTAGGTGGTCGAAACTAGTATGGAGAGAGAACCAGAGTGGAATTCGCAGAGAATACACTGTCTGCCCCCTTTCTTAACGCTCGTAAGGAGAATAAAATAACTTTTTCAAATATATAGACCGTGAATTTGTTTATTTTTAATAAATTTCCTACCGCTCCGGGGTATATTCAGATGTTCGTTTGTACTGTTTAAGATAGCAGTCCGGCATCAAGTTCTGCAGGTAATATCCTGCCGATATATTACGATATGGGGATTTTAAGTAGACATTTGTTCTCTGTGCATTTTACTCTCGGTTCGTTACAGCTCCACTGATGAGACCATTAGGTGGTCGAAACTAGTATGGAGAGAGAACCAGAGTGGAATTCGCAGAGAATACACTGTCTGCCCCCTTTCTTAACGGTCGTAAGGAGAATAAAATAACTTTTTCAAATATATAGACCGTGAATTTGTTTATTTTTAATAAATTTCCTACCGCTCCGGGGTATATTCAGATGTTCGTTTGTACTGTTTAAGATAGCAGTCCGGCATCAAGTTCTGCAGGTAATATCCTGCCGATATATTACGATATGGGGATTTTAAGTAGACATTTGTTCTCTGTGCATTTTACTCTCGGTTCGTTACAGCTCCACTGATGAGACCATTAGGTGGTCGAAACTAGTATGGAGAGAGAACCAGAGTGGAATTCGCAGAGAATACACTGTCTGCCCCCTTTCTTAACGGTCGTAAGGAGAATAAAATAACTTTTTCAAATATATAGACCGTGAATTTGTTTATTTTTAATAAATTTCCTACCGCTCCGGGGTATATTCAGATGTTCGTTTGTACTGTTTAAGATAGCAGTCCGGCATCAAGTTCTGCAGGTAATATCCTGCCGATATATTACGATATGGGGATTTTAAGTAGACATTTGTTCTCTGTGCATTTTACTCTCGGTTCGTTACAGCTCCACTGATGAGACCATTAGGTGGTCGAAACTAGTATGGAGAGAGAACCAGAGTGGAATTCGCAGAGAATACACTGTCTACCCCCTTTCTTAACGGTCGTAAGGAGAATAAAATAACTTTTTCAAATATATAGACCGTGAATTTGTTTATTTTTAATAAATTTCCTACCGCTCCGGGGTATATTCAGATGTTCGTTTGTACTGTTTAAGATAGCAGTCCGGCATCAAGTTCTGCAGGTAATATCCTGCCGATATATTACGATATGGGGATTTTAAGTAGACATTTGTTCTCTGTGCATTTTACTCTCGGTTCGTTACAGCTCCACTGATGAGACCATTAGGTGGTCGAAACTAGTATGGAGAGAGAACCAGAGTGGAATTCGCAGAGAATACACTGTCTGCCCCCTTTCTTAACGGTCGTAAGGAGAATAAAATAACTTTTTCAAATATATAGACCGTGAATTTGTTTATTTTTAATAAATTTCCTACCGCTCCGGGGTATATTCAGATGTTCGTTTGTACTGTTTAAGATAGCAGTCCGGCATCAAGTTCTGCAGGTAATATCCTGCCGATATATTACGATATGGGGATTTTAAGTAGACATTTGTTCTCTGTGCATTTTACTCTCGGTTCGTTACAGCTCCACTGATGAGACCATTAGGTGGTCGAAACTAGTATGGAGAGAGAACCAGAGTGGAATTCGCAGAGAATACACTGTCTGCCCACTTTCTTAACGGTCGTAAGGAGAATAAAATAACTTTTTCATATATATATATATATATATATATATATATATATATATATATATATATATATATATATATCAAATAAACAATAGAAGTATATATAAAGTAATTGATGACTGTAGCATTTTTACCAGTAAAGCTTCATCTCTCTCTCAGTTCTATCTGAAGCGCTGAATGTTAAGCTGTAGTAGTAAACTTCAGCATTTTGTTAAATTGTCTGATTTAAAGTCTGTTGTTAAATCCTTGGAAAAAATTAAACCTTAGAACAAGAAAAGCAATTCGGAGCATCAAAAAACTATTATGAAGATTTATGTTATGCAATAAACATGTTACATTTATATGGATAGAAGTTCATACGGAACATGACGGTAGTGAAACTGTTGATACTTTGGTTGAAGAGAGCATCCTGAAAATAAATTTACCCTTACTGGTACACATAATACTTTGATTCATAAAATCAAGCATAAATGGAAAGAAAGATGGTCCAACTTTTGTAAAAACACACCAAGATATTCACTGATAAGTGGGGATATACGAAATAGATACTTGCACAAAGATTTAACGGTCTCAAAATGCTACATAACAACTGTCATTTGTATGAAATTTAGCCATGACTGTTATCTTTCTCATTTAAATAAAATTAATGTCCTATCGACAGAGACCTGTGATGTCTGTCCTATTAGATGTGACTTGAATCATATAATTCTTTAGAGTGGAAAATACCAGAATGAAATAAATACCCTATTCGAAATTTTGATAAACAATTGTAAAGTTGAGAGTCCTTTTAATGTCCTTAATTTCCTAGCGTTCAAAAAAATAGAAGTATATAATGCAATTATGCTTTATCTACATAAAATAAATTTAGAGCTATGATTTCATATTCCCAATTTTATACTTTTGTGTACATCCTTTTATAGTGGTATTTATTGTTTGTCTAATAAAAAACGCCTTTATAGACCCCAGCGGCGTGCAGTGTATATCCCTGTCAATCACCTATATTAACTCATTTTTAAAATATTCCATAAACTAGTGCAAATTTTTTTTAACTATATTTTTGAATAATCAAACAATTATTAGCTTGTTTTTTGGATTGTGACGGCTGATCAGACAATGCCAATGCCAATACCAATACATACATATATATATATATATATATATATATATATATATATATATATATATATATATATATTAATAAAAGGTGAAAATATCTAAAAAATATATTGCTTTAATAAAGTGGAGTTATACAAAAAATACACGCCCTAAAAGATCGAGATTTAATATAACAGATAAAAGTACCTTTAAATATATTGTACGTCTGGAAATTCAAAATATTTTCGATTAATTCTACAGTAAAAATTCACATAAAGAAATATACAGCTAAATGTAAAGTACATGAGGAAAACGTGCAAAAAATTAAAATATTCTTTTAAATCAATTTTACATCAGTAATAATTTGAACATCAATTTTTCATATGTTAATTGAATTGAAAAATATGAAAGATATGTATATGTTACTGTAGAAGCCCATATACCGGGTGTCAACGAATCTATTAGACAAGTCATAATTTCTAGAGTATTATGTTTATCAAAATGAGAATTGGTACAGGTAAATGGTATGTGAAGGGGAGAGTTTTCGCATATTTTCCACTTTCGGGCCACTTCCGGTTTCACCGGAAATGGCACCAGTTTTGAATTTTTAAATGGAATACCCTATATATTTTAACATCTTTGGATTTCTGAGACAATTCTAGATCAGAATATGACATTTTAAAAACTTTTTACGTCTACTTCATTTTTTTTAGAGCCACTTTGAAAATTGCATCTAGGTGGCCATGATCGGACGCAAACTAATCTAAGGGCCTTAGGTGATGTCAAAAAAATACAATCGCAAAGTTTTAGTTACTAGTATGAAAAACAGGAATAAGACAAGTTGACAAAATTACGTTTTCATTTCTAACTATTAATTTTCAAATGGCGACCCCTTTTTGACAACTACTTTTCGAAAAAAACATTCTTTGACGAATCTAACGGTACTAATTTATTTGAGATTGGATTAGACATAAGAACAGAAATTAAATATTATTAAGCAAAATACTGGAAAATTTATTTACTTATGACAAGTGCGCCATGGACAGCCATGATGCATAATAATTTGCAACTGTTTTTATCAAGTCTTCTTTGGAAAACAAAGCACTCACTTAAGTAGATAATGACAGTGACATACGCTCTAAGAACAGACGTAAAAGTTTCTTAATTTTCGTTAAGTTTAGTTTAAATTTTCGTTAAAATAATGTATACTCAAAGTGAAAAAGTGGATATGTTATTAATATTTGGAGAGTGTCATAGAAATTCAAGGAATGCTGCCGAGTTGTATGCTCATAGATATCCGAATCGGCAACATCCAGCCCATCAGTATTTTCCGTATGTCGAGACTCGTTTTAGGCAAATAGGAAATCAAGAGGCGGAACAAAGGTTTATCATAAATGAAGAGACTGAGATTAACGTACTTGCTATGGCTGAGGTTGATAAAACAGTTTTGTTAAGAAAAATTAGTCAAGAACTGCAGATAAGTTATGAATCAGCAAGAAAAATACTGAAAAAGCATGAATATCGAGCATTTAAATATCAGTTACAGGCTGGTATCGTTGGAAACAGAATAATTTGGCCAATACTGTTTCAAGGTCAGTGAACAAGGGTTAGATACTTAGGTTTTCTTCAAAATAAAATCAAAAATCATCTCAATGATATACCTTTAGCAGTTTTACGGCGAATTTACTTTCAACAAGATGGAGCACCGCCTCACAATACTAGAGAAGTTCTTAATTATTTAATAGAGCATTTTAATAATTGAATTATTGCAACCAATGGTCCGGTACGGTGGCCAGCCCGCTCACCGGATCTTACTGTGCTCGATTTCTTTGTCTGGGGATATGTTAAAGAAAGGGTTTACTATGGAGCAGCCCCAGCTACTCTTGACATATTAGAAGAAAGAATTTTACGGGCATTTAGAAGTATAACGCCCCAAATGCTACAAAACGTGTTGAGAGAAACAATTGAACGAGCTGAAATGTGTCGTGAAAAAGAAGGAATGCACTTTGAACATTTCCTACACTAAACTTTTTAACAAATTCAGCTACTGTACTTTCAAATATTTTAAGTGCGTCGTCTAAGTTATTAGTTTATGTTGTTAGTTTTTTGTTAATTTTGTTAAATTTTTAATCCAATTCCTGTCTTTCATACTAGTCACTAAAACTTTGCGATTGTATTTTTTTGATATCACCTAAGGCCATTAAATTAGTTTGCGTCCGATCATGGTCACCTAGATGCAATTTTAAAAGTGGCTCTAAAAAAATGAAGTAGACGTAAAAAGTTTTTAAAATGTCACATTCTGATTTAGAATTGTCTCAGAAATCCAAAGATGTTAAAATATACAGCGTATTCTATTTAATAATTCAAAACCGGGGCCATTTCCGGTGAAAGCGGAAGTGACCGGAAAGTGGAAAATATGCGAAAACTCTCCTCTTCACATAACATTTACCTGCACCAATTCTCATTTTGATACACATAATACTCTAGAAATTATGACTTGTCTAATAGATTCGTTGACACCCGGTATTGGGTAATCTTAGGTTTTAATCTTAATCAGTCAAAACCTTTCATACTTTTATGTATCATATGAGAGTAATTATTGATCATTTATATTACTTATCAGTCTAATTCTTGTCTATTTTAAATTATTTTAAAAAGACAATTATCATTTATTAATAGGTAGTAAAAAAACATTTCACTTGTTACCACACGGGGCGCTATATTGGCATTTAGAATTACAAAGTAATCCTGATAACGCAAGTGCAATTCTTTGACAAGCATTTTTTGAGACAGTTACATTTTTTGAATCCTTGTCCTCCAGTCAACGACAATTTTCTGATATCCTCTCAGAAACTCACTTCTTTATCTTTAACAATTTGTTCTATTTTTGTAAAATCTTCACAGAATGAGGTGAACTGATTCTGTGTGTAAAGCTGCTTTAGTACTCCAATTTTGGTACCCGGTTGGTAAAACTACTTTACATCTACATCTACCATAACCGAAATAATGCTTTCTGGGTCAGTTTTAGCTCTACCAATGTCAGGTACCTTGAGTCTTACATTTTAGCTAACTTTTACATTTGGATATTTATCAGCCGACATGGCATTAATTTATTTAGCTTGGTTTTCCAATTTAACTTTGCTTTTTTTCTTATTGTCTGGACAGGTTCTATGTTTTTCGGTATGGGATCTTCTTGAGCTTGAGTTGCGTTTTCTGTCTCTGAATCAATATGTCGTTAGATCGTTAGATTGATATCATTGGTTATTTGCTTCTTCTTCATCTTTTCGGCTACAATAATTTTGTTCCTCACATTGTCACTGTTTATCTCTTATTCTGGCTCATTTTCAACTACCTTGTCTTCCTTGTTTTGTTCAATTACATTTTCGACGTTAATATTTTTTTTCACATTTTTTTGCGAATGCAACAAATTCTCTAAATCTTCTTCAGATCATAATAGTCCAGTCATATTTTTAGAAACTGCTGATGTTGCAATGCACATTTTAATTGGGATACCAAACATTGCTTCGTAGGGAAGCATTTAATTCCCTCGTGATATGCTCTATTCTTCATGACTTGGATGAATTTTAAGCCCTCTGCCCACTTTGATGACTGATTAGTTTCCATCCACGAGCTGAGCATAATCTTGATGCCTTGATTGGCACACTCCACTGATTTGACTTTGATTTGACTATGTATTGGCTTTTCATGTATGATTTTAACATCCGGCAACACAGAACATAAATTATCACTTAGTTAAAAAAACTCTCAAATGAGGGATATTCGGCGCTCCAAAAGTGATGAAGATATCCAAGAGATGGTATGTAACTTCTGCTACGCGTTTAGTTCGAAGTGCATGAAGGATCACAAATTTAGTAAGATGGTCTTGGTAAACTAATATGAATTTATAATTTCTGTTAGGGTTGGTTGGTAAGTCTATGAGATCTACTTGACCACGTGAGTTCATTTCACTATGAAGTATAGGCTTGATGACAATGCCCTGTTTCAAAGTCTTCTGTTTTTGTTTTAACAAGGTTGGCATAGTTTCAGAAATATCATGAGAGCCTCAATTGTTATTCCTTAAGCATCCTTGTCCTTCCACCGTGTCCAACAGCAACATGCGTTTCTTGGAAAATGTTAAATAAGTCGTCGTAAAAAACGTAATACTTGATTTCTCCATTCTCTCCCTTCATCGACGCAATTAGCTTTTCTTCGCCAGCTATAATCAAAACATTATAACGTTTTGCACGCTTGTAATGAATAGCATTCTTCTTTTTCACATTCTTTGTGGTTTTAATTCCTCTAAACATTTTGCGTATTTATCCTTATCGAGATAAAACTTATTATCTTTCTTGCTTGCCACGAGTTCATTTTTTCAAAAAATCTATGTTTTACGCTCATTTTGATTCATAAATTACCTTTAGATATCGAAAACACAAACAAAAGACTGAGACGAGCAGAGGCGGTAGGGGTGACGGGTGGCTGCAGACTGCTACAAGTACGAGATGATGCAAGCAAAGGTCGCACCTTTAATGTAAAAGAAACTAAGAAGATAGGATCAGTGTCTGGTTTCTTCTTCACGTTTCGCTGAGCACCAATTCGGTATAAATACCGGGTTGTTCCTACTCGGTGGTCATTCAGTGCTCTAATCTTGGGGAGAAAAGATCTCTGGAGATGCCTTGTGCAATCGTAAGCGAAATATCGGATAAAAATTCCGATCTGACACGGTCTAAACCTAAGAATCATAATTTTCAACATGATCAAAGTCGTGAAAGCTTTCGTTCCATAACTACAAGTTTTGTTAAATATCTTTTAAATTTTAAAGAAGATCATTTAAAATTTTTCGTAATTACTTCTGAAAATGATTTGTAACTATCTGAATCTTGAAAATGTAGATAAAAGAGTTTGTTCGGCAATATATATTCTTTTATGAAACCGAGAATATTACAATTTTTGGTTTTAAAGAAGGCTGATGCACTTGTCATATAAAGATCTGATTTGAACTGTAATTTACAGCTGTTTCGAGAATAGGTATGCCGTCTACTGGATTTTGTCCATCGTTAAAGTGTACTGTGACTTCATCGTCAGCAGGTTCTTCTGGTAGTTGTTGCACTTCATCGTGTGCGACCATTGAATTTTGATCTAAATTTTCTGTATAATTATTGTGATTTTCATTATTACTTTCATTTTTCAGTTCTCTATTAAAATCTTCGATATAGTTTTTTAGAGAGTTTCTGTTCAATGCAATTTGATCCGAGATAAAGCATCTGTGTTAGTGTTTAATTTTCCCACTTTGAAAATTATTTTGTTTTTTCGGTTATTTATAGTTAGTTTTGTTTGCATACAAGATTTTGAAATGTATAATTAAATAAAAAAATATATTAATTAAAATTTTTGGTTTACTTTTTTATTTCTTACTGAAATCTTAATTTTTTAATTTAGCACTCCAGTAAATGTGTAGATGTCGTTTGACTGGCGATATTTTTCAGTCTCCTGACATGTCTGGGAATTTATATTTTATATACACAATTATTCCCTGTGAATGTTGCTCTCAGTTCGATACAGCTCCACTGACGAGACCATAAGGTGGTGAAAACGCGCATTGGCGAAGAACCAGAGTTGTATTTGCAGGAAAAAATATTTTTTTCTTTTTTTTGCCTGAAAACAGAACACATATTGGCAACTAACATTTTTGTTATTTCCATATTTCCGAAATTTTTATACTTTTAATGTTTATTGATTTGTCGAATGCAATTTTAGTAGGATTTCTAGTTATTTTTCTTGTAGGAGTTATTGCAATTAAATTGCTATTTCCTACTGACGTTTTTGACATTTTGGTGTTTAATTTTGCCGGTGAGTGTAAGGGTTCATTTTCTCTATGGAGTATATCGGAAGATTCTTTTAAAATTTTGGTACATTCTTCTGAGTTTAAATGATCAGTACGAATTTGAGTAGAATCGAATTTAGCTGTAGGTGAGCCATCAAAGTTATTCAAGTCAATATTTTAAAATTCATTTCGGTTAAATTTTTCAACGCAAGTGACTGATCTACAAGTATTGTTTAAATTGTTGCCAAGGCAAAATTATTTCTGGCAATTGATAAACAGTTGGGGATTTCACAATTATGTATTTTTTGATGCGGGATTATAATTTCATCGTTTTGATTGTCAGTTTTACCTTAACAGCTTGTTCAGATTTAGGAGATAATGTGGTACTTTAAGGTCTGGCTTAGTTTTACAAAATCTGAACGTAATTCAAGCATATGGTTTTACTCAATGCCCTTTATCAAATTTTAAATTAGCTTGTAAAAATTTTCAATTGTCGAGACCTAGAAGGCCATCGAAATTTAAATAAACCAAATTTGAAACTTTTATTTTTGGGTATTTAATATTTTAGACGGGGATATTAAAGCATTATGTTAATACACCGATTACTGAAAACTGTAGTAACGTATAAATGGACCATTGATTATGCAACTTGGAAAAAAAAATATTTGCTATATTAGGGTTAATAAAATATTAAAGTGAGGCAGAGTCGACTAAAAATTTTAAATTATATTCCGGGAATACGACATAAGATAACTCGCTGGATTGAGTTATTTTAAAGGAAATAATTTAGAAGTTAACGTCTTGTCAGGTTCCGTGACAATTTCCGGAAAACTTACATTTTCATCTTCATTATCACTAATTTTCCACATATTCGGATGAGGTTTGGTTCGCAAAATAATTTGTTTCGTCGTGTTGTGAATATTGAATATTAGGTTTGTATTGGGGCATCTGATTGGTTTCACCGTTATAAAATTCTTTGAATATACACAGTTATTTTGTCGAAAATTAAATCCGTATGGGACGTTTGATCGAAAATTATTTGAAGTTTGTCTCGTGTATATAGTCATCAAGGCAGGCCGGGGTAACACTGTTATTTATCGGTAAAATATTATATGATTTTATTATTTTTGACGTATAAAAGTTTTAAAAATTATTAGAAACAGCGTTTCAAGTTTCAAATTTCATAAATTATTAATGATACCATCAATTTCGGACACAGAATTCAATTCCACATGTATTAAAAAAAAGACAGCTGTGGCTTTCATTCCCATAAAGAACAGGTTTTAGTTGGCAATATATTCCTACCAAAAATCCTGGTTCCTTCGAAACTAGACGGTATGTTGTCAGTTCCCGATTAGTTACTGGAAAAAGTGGATTCACAGTTCTTCGAGAGACTGGACTTCTCGGTATCTTGAGAGCCGCTTCATTTAAACACCTCCACCAAGCACAACCGCACTGGTATATTCGGTTAGTTCGTCGAAAACAAAAAAATCGACAGGTTTGATACACTTTCGATTTCGAATATCCTACCATTGACTACGCCATACTTTGAAGTTCAAGCTGTTTTTTTTTTTTAATTTTATTTTTATTAAACCCAAATTAGATATTTTCAGATTAACAATTTTCAACTACCTACCTAAAAATTATACAATTATAAATAATATAACTAAAGAAAAATGCAAACATTGCAATAAGGTATATAGTCTGTTTGTAATATTGTGAATATAGGTGGTGACATATTTCGCGGAAAATAAAAAAATACCAACTTTTTTAAACAGAAAATACTATGCCTTAAGATGCGGAAAACATTATAAAATTTCAGAAATTGTACCTCTTTCTAAATAAAATTTCCTAAGAGCAATCACTGTATTCCATTAGTTTAGTAGCAATTACTACTTGCTTAAAAATCGTAGAATAATTTTGGAAATTATTTAGGGGTTTGAAAAATTAATGAAAATTCATGCAATTCAAAATTACTTAATAGTATCTGACCTATGGGCTAGTTGCAAATTCGAAAACTCATAGAAAAATGAGTCAAATTACAAGGAGTTCTGCAGAGGGGGAAGAATGAGTAGAGCGAGACATACGGTAGGGATCGTTATGTTTTGGAATATTTTATATACTATAATTTCCATCATAATAATAAAATGTTATAATGCATTTACAATTAATTCGCTTCGTTATTTATGTATATAGGAGAGAAACTGTTTTTAAATAAATACGAAATATTGACATAAAATTCTCCAATATAAACCGTTTATTCATTTACACAAATATTAGAGGTATTACCAAATAAGTGTAAACAACTTTAAAAGCTTATTTTTGAGATAATTTTCAGCATAAAGGTTGATATAAATATTCGTCGGATAATGTTCCCAAGCAAATCTACCCAAGTTTAAATCACCGAATTGAATGGCACACAAGTATAACATTGAAAAATATTAAACACGTATTTGTTTGTAGCGGCCATAACTCACTTTTGAGGATAAAAACTTCCCCTTTAGGCTGTAACAAAGGGTGGTAAGCAAGTAATGGAACAACTAAAGAGTTTCCTAGGAAAGATTTGTTTGGTAACAGTTAAAGTCACCGGAAGTAATTTTCAACGAGAAATCAAATAGTGACCTTGAATTTAACCTTGATAATGACCTTCATGGTTGTTTCAAAGTCAACTTTATTTTTTCAAATAGAGACACTATTTTTTAACATTTCATCCAAATATGTTTTAAAATTTTACCTTCTCAATGACTCTCATGATTATTTCAAGGCCAATTTTTTTGTCTTTCGAGATCATAGAGTTTTGAATCATAACCCAGAGAAACCATATAAGATTTAAAAGATCCGATATGTCACTGAATTCAAATTTGCTTATAGTTTTGCAAAATTAATTTGTTTAAATAACTTGTTTAAACAAAATACATCTGATTTAGTGCAAATTATTAAACTAATAATTTTACAATTTTAATAAACCCATTACTGTTCATAAAAAAGTAAATAATAATATCTGTATGGCACTAAATTGAAACAAATAAATAACTCTAAAAGTTAATCAAGTTAAATTTGGCAAACAAATTCTAAAAAATGTTGGAAATCAGGCCACGGAAGCTTCCGGAGATCAGAAATGAGCACTACAATGTGAATTGTACATTTACCACACCTTCTCATTACATAACATACTTTGAAAGCCAAAATTGTATTATTGCATGGTCTATACAATTTCTAGATTTGGCATTTGCTTAACTAAATTTGATTCATAGACGTAAGAGAAATTAATACTAATTAATATAGACTATGGATCCTATAGGAGGAAGTTGGCTCACGTTTAAAAAGAGATAGAGCATTTTCGAGGAGCAGGACTCTTTCTAATGGCAGAGCTAAACATAATACTCCATATGTGATTAGATACTCTTATTACCTGACTAAAATTAGAAAGAGAGGTCCTGCTCTTCGAAAATGCTCTATCTTTTTTTAAGCGTGGGCCAACTTTTTTCTATAAAATCCGCAATCTATATTAACTAATATTAATTTCTCTCACGTCTATGACTTCATTAGGTTTCTACTTACCCAAAAAATAATAATTATTCGAGAACACTTACTAAAAATTTAGGATGGTATTTTAATATTCATGAACAACATAATTTTGTCTTTTAAGGCTTTTTACTTCTAAATTCGGAATTATTTAAATATTAGTTCTTTAGATTCTTTTTTCTAACTTCCAAAAATTATCATAAATTACCCAAATTGCATATATAGCAAAAGCCATTTTTAATTTTAGAAAACATATTTCTCAACAGAATGTTTTAGTTTTCAATAAGAAAATTTTTTAAACAATTTATTTCCTATTTGATAATTCCTGTGTACCATTCATTAGGTAGTATGTATCTAGTTATTTGATAATTTTATTTGGTTTAGTTGACAAATATTGTGTTACCCAGTAATAAAGTATACATGTATATATATATATATATATATATATATATATATATATACATATATATATATATATATATATATATATATATATATATATATATATATATATATATATATATATATATATATATATGTATGTTTATGCGGCTTTCACGGATTCCTCCGCGTGAGGTGCAATAGCAGTGGATATATCCACATTATGCCGTTGTAGTGCTGAAATCACATTCAGTAAACGTACAACTATATGCAACTCCGTGTAAGAATGAAGTAAAATACGAACAGTAAATGCAAACCTCGTTCCAATCATACCCCTTCCGTATTAGAGGTTACACAGTTTGAACAAATTGCTAAGGAACACAATTTATCCTATTCCACCACCATCGAGATGATGGCCTACCTGTATCACCAAACCGAGAAGAAAGTCAAAACTTACCCTCCCCGCCACAGTGATACGGCAGAGGTACACGCCGGAAGGCGTATATATCCGGCGGGAGGTCGGCGAAGCCGCGTTTCAGTATTTGCATGCTTCCTTCCGATCTGTCCTTTGCACAGTCAGGTGCATGTCGGTACCCTGATGAGTCTAGTAGAGACGAAACATGTACCTCTGCCGTATCACTGTGGCGTTGAGGGTAAGTTTTGATTTTCTTCTCGGTTTGGTGGTACAGGTAAGCCATCATCTCGATGGTGGTGGAATAGGATAAATTGTGTTCCTTAGCAATTTGTTCAAACTGTGTAACCTCTAACACGGAAGGGGTATTATTGGAACGAGGTTTGCATTTACTGTTCGTATTTTACTTCATATATATATATATATATATATATATATATATATATATATATATATATATATATATATATAGCCTTTTTCATAGTACTAGCCTAATAGAATTTATCTTCATTTGTTTCAAAAATCAATGTCAACTTTAGAAAAGTCCTAATATGGCAATTTGTGGGACATCAAAATTTTCAGAAAATGTATATATAAATTGCAGTTGCTACTAAACTAATAATATAATAGGGATCTCTTTGGGGGATATATTCGACTTGGAAAGAGGTACTAATTCCGAAAATTTGGTTACATCTTTTAACCCTTAAGGGATAATATTTTTTAATAAAAAAATAATATTTGAATGCATTGAAAATATCAGACACTTCGGAATAGCTTACCAATATGTGAAATCATAAATAAAAAAAAATCGTTTGGATTGGAATCTACTTTCCGAGCTATTCCACTTTTTCTTTGAAGAGGCTAATTTTTTCATAAAAAATTGTTTCAAAAACGTTTAGCACAGGCTTTTCATAAATACGATAGAGATATGCTTATTCTGTATATTTGACATATAGTCTAAGAAAAACCTGCCCCCCTTTGTTTTTCCCATTTTTCAAGATTATGTTGGTTTATCTCGCCTAAATTTTTTAGAAGTTCTACTGTGTTGACATCTCTCTTGGACGCGTTTCTTTAGTAAAAGAGGCGTCATATTTTAATTTCTATAGTACACATATTTTGTTGATAATATAAAACAAAGAAATAATTAAAGATAGCCGAATTCAAAGAGCTATCAAGTAAAAAATTGTAGACGGTGGAATAAGAATAATTAAAATTTCAATATATTATTTTTTATACATAGTAGTTATAACCAAATAATTTTTTTTGATTTAATTTATTACGAAAAAATTCTTCAAAATCGTTACAAGTCAGTCTTATTACATACTAGCTTACTAAATTCTTAAAAGTATTATAATCAACACCACCGTCAGTGAATTTTTTACATTCATCTACAGTTGGTCCACTGAAAAAAATAGAAAAAATTTTGAATTCACAGCGATTCTAATTTTCCTGTTTCTTATTGCTTTCTCCTCTTATATTCGATATCAATTATTCTTTTAGTTCTTCGCTAATGAAAATTTTGTAAAAATCATTACAAATGTTTAATCTGCAGTTCTAGAAATCAGAATTCAATCATTAAATAGAAATTGTGGCCCAAAAATTGTTTGATGGAATTTCCAGCGCATCAAAATAAATTCTGATTTTTAGAGTATATTTATCGTAACAAGTTAAATGATTTTATTATGATAATAAATGTAATTTTACTTTTTACAAAATAAAATAAAATATTTCAGTAATTTTATAAAAAATCATCATCTACTTCGGATAAGAATTTACAAGTATTATTATTTATATGATTACTAACTTTTCTCGCCATACGATAAAATGATATTATATTAGCCGCCATAAACACAAATTCCAAACTTCACGTGAACATATTTTATAAATTCAATATGCCATTGTTTTGATATGCAGTAGCGTGGATTTCTAATTAGTATATATTCTAAGTATAAATAATTAAACGATGTAGTAATTTAGGGTTTTTTCTCTAAGGTATTCTCTAATAGTCAATATAAACTATAAACAGAAAAATGTGCTATTATATTAATTTGTTATGCGGCCTTGAAAAAACACCAAAAAGGTCCCAAGTAGCAAACAATATATACACCATGGTATCAAGGACATAACCCCGCTCCAGTTGTTTGCTGTCTCCTGCCTGAATATTTCTTAGTTAAAAGGCAGTGTAACTTTTATCACTAATTAGAATTGTATTTATTTTAATTATTAGTTAATTTCCCTCTATATATTCAATTTAATATTAATAAAAACTAATATATAAATCTTGATCAGATTCTTAGCATTTTTTTTGAGGATGGTAACATGGTATGTGATACATCTGTTGACAATGTGAATCAACCGAACAAAGACAATGGTTTAAAATTGAGTTGTAGACATAAGAGAGATACCAGTACTTTTTGTGTTAACTTTATGAAACCATTTGGGATCTAAAAAAATGTATGACGAGAAAGTAGATTTTAAAAAGCTCTAAAAATACATAATTACCTTCTAATGATAGCTCACAATAATTACATTTGTAAGTTAAAAATTGACTGAAAAACTAGAGATCCAATTTTGTGAACTACAGGTCAAGTTATTTTATATACCTACACATCATTTTGAACTTCAATCGGGTCCCTATAGCTTATAAATTGGGTTTTCTGTGCCAATATAATTATATAATAGAGAAAAATATATGAATATAATATTGTATTTCATAAACCTGCGTTTTCAAGTTTAATAATTCTTTAATTTCCAATTAAAACGAAAACAAACCATATTACTCTTAATTATCTTATAACCTTCCAATTATGAAATATTATGTTAATTTACTGGTCATCGATAATGCAAATTCACCAAATCAGCAAGGTCGCTTTCTAGGTCACAATGAGCCAAGGTTTGTTAAAGGATGCGAACAAGAGAATGATGAAAGAATGAACACCCTTCGACCTAGAGCTATTCAATCTAAGGTTAGTTAATCAATCGAGCGTTGTTCAGTCAATATGAGTTTAGTTCGGTTGAGGTTAATCACTCATCAGTCCCATAACGACAACCCAATGTAGGGTGCTAAACATGAGTCTAATTGTAATGTTAGTAGAAACCTATTTATAAACAATGTACAGACCAATATACTAGAATTGATTGAATTGAATTTTGCATTAACCCTTTTTTAGTAAACCGAAGTCGAAGGGGTAGTTTAGAATTTATTCTCTGCAGACCAAAGTTTCCGATTCCTTTACATCTCCAATCTTCTAGCGCCGGGCGAAAAATTATCCATGACAATATTATCTGTCTATAGACCGGTTATTTATATCGTTGATATTTGTGACTAAGCTGTATTAAATCTGCTAAAGTTAATAAATTTTGAGATAGATATTTAAAATAATGTTTTGATCTATTTTCGGTTTTGTGTAAACTTTTCGAAGAAGTTGCAACAGCTATTTTAAAGTATATTGCTTGAATTGGTCCCTTATATATGTTATCTAAAGAACTGTCGATTTAAGAAAGCTATAAATATATTTATAATTCATTTTTCCCATTTGTTACCTAAAACGCAAGTAACAGTTATCTCTAAAAAACTCACTGCGTAACAAATTTAACGATTGATTAATAGCAATTTAATAATAAGAGAATAATTAGAAAATTTAGTATCGTTTTGATGTCTTTTATCGAAGCAGATTAACAGTAAAGAGAATAAATACATAATCGCAAAGAGAACCTAATATCTAAATTTACTTCTACTATTCTGGTGTTTTCTGTTATAAATGTATATTTTATAGAGAGCTAAATCGCCAGGAAATTAGTGGTGTTATTAAATTTGAGTTCGTTCATGTATATTTTAAAATTAGGTAAGTTTATGTCGTAAAAATCAAAATTTCTTAACAAGTTAGGTGAATTTTAATCACAAAAATTTTTAGTTATTTAGAAACTGTAAAAAGAATATAAATATGAAAAAAGCTATAAATTTTATTGTGCCTGAAAAAAAGTTTTTAAGTTTTGAATATAATTAATATAAACGCATGCATCTAAAACATGAAGTTATTTGTCATCACAAAGACTCTGTTTATTTTATAATTTACGGAAAAAAGTCCTTAAAATATGATAGACAAAGAATGCTGCTAAGAAAAAAATTACAATAAGTAAAAGTTTTAATTGTTTTATTAACATAAAGATTTTGCTACAAAAAAGTATGTCTTTTCATTTTAATTCCTTGTAAACGTTCGGTAAATAATGAAAATATCATCTACAGGTTGTATCTCATATTTGATTGATATTTATATCGATCCCTGTGGGTACTAATATTTCCATGTTACAGGTTGCAGAACTAACATCACATTTCTGATTAGCAAGCAAACTTAAAACCCTTTTATAATTTATGTTTCTAAATTTATATAAAAATGATATCGACGCCCCTGAATGCTAACAATTGTAAGGGCATGTATAATTTATAAAATATTTTCACGTGTTATTACACCATTTTAATACAATTTTATTTATTATTCTTAATACCGGTCAATTTAAAATCTTTTTATTGCAACAAAAGTAACAAGCAATATTACTTGAAACTTTTTATCAGAAGCAGATCATAAAAAGATTTATGTATTATTGAAACATTTTGTTTTGTACGAAAATGACTTTTTCGCACAATAAGAACCACCTCATTATTTTTCTCTTTATTTTAATAATACCACTATGTTGAAGATAGGTAAATTTAATTGTTTATTTCGAAAACAACATATAATCTATTTTTTCCAATGTATTTTCTCTTTACAATATTGAACCACGTTTTATTAACGGATATGTCCTCGACTTGCTAGTATTACCTCCCCTTGGTATACTGTTAATTAGGAATCGATGTCATTTTGGAGATAACTGCTTCTATTTTTCATATATTTCTCTCTGTTTTAATTGTCCCGTAGACGCTTTATGGGATTTAAGTCAGTGTGGTTGGCTAGCCGATCTATAACCCCCTCTGTATTTCTTTAAAAAAAGGTGGAAGCAGATTGGTGAAGCAACGTGAGGGAGGCATTACCCTGCTGAAAAATTAATTATAAGATCCTCTATGGGTATTTTACTCTAGCCATAAACTATTTTACGCACAAAGTTGAAATTTGACATAATCATAATGCGTACCAGCGTTACCACAACTCTCAGAACTAACCTGTACTATGTTTTGTTAACGGATATGTCCTCGATTTGCTAGTATTACCTCCTTTTGGTATACTGTTAATTAAGAATCAATTTCTTTTTGAAAGCATGTTCTTCTATTTTTGAAATATTTAATTATCCTATAAATGTTTTATGGGATTTATGTCAGGGTCATTTGTTGCGCGATTTATAACCCATACATGTTTTTCTCTAAAAAATGTTGGAATCAGATTGTTGACGCGACGTGAGGGAGACATAACCTCAATGAAAAATTAATTATAATATCCTCTATAGTTATGTAACTCTCCCGTTTGTTTGAAGGTTGTAGACAATGTTGAAGATTGACTAAAATGTGGTTGTCGGACTTGTATTTTCTTTATTTTTATTTATTTTTAAGACGTTTCGATTAGAATGTATCTCTAATCGTTATCAAGTATAAACTGAATGTTTGACTACTAACTTATATAGGAACTGTGTCCATTAAAGCGTAAATGATTTGATGTTACGAAGTCGTGGTTGCCAAAGATTAGGTATCTCAACACTCGGTTTACTGAAGATTCCATTATTGTTTTTAATGTAAGCTGTTTCTGTAAATTTTCTTTTTTTCATGCTGGGTTCCATATATATTGCCGCAGCCTCAGACCATTTTATATGGTGTTGTTTATCCCAGGCGTGTTCTGCTATACCTGATCTCGACGTTTCCCCTTTTTGTGTATGAGTTTTATGTTCCTTAATTCTAACTTCTAGTGGTCGTTTGGTTTCTCCAATATACATTTCACCACACTAACATAGAACTTTGTAAACACATTCTTTCTTATCGGTTGTTTTTGATTTTGTTTCTGTTAGATGAGCTCCAAGTGTATTTCCTGATTTAAAGGCTGTTTTTATATTATAGTTCCTGACAGTTCGTCTTATTTTGTCCGAAGTTCCCTTATTGTACGGAATTGTGAAGAAGGAATATGTTTTGTCCAGTGTTCGTTGTTCTAAAGTTATTTATAACATCGTCAATTAGATTTAAAGGATAACCATTCTGTTGTAAATCGGATTTAATATTTGCTATCTCTTTTTTCAATGAATCGGCTTTATTGCATATAAATATAGTGCGATTATAGAGCTTGCTTATGATTCCCCAGATGATAGCCAACAAATGCACTGGCGACGTTTCTCTTAAAAATCATACAACCTTTAGAAGGTAAGACGAACACATATGTTAAAAATTCTAGATATTTCGTGAACATTATTAGTAGCATCAATCTAGAGCCAGGCCACAGATTAATAAGCTTTGATGTGAAAAGTCTGTATACTAATGTACCATTAGGGGAATCACTAGACATAATCAAAATTAGACTTTTAAATGATACTACTTTATCAGATCGAACCACCTTATCGCTGGACGGGGTATAGACTTTTGGAGTGTTGCTTGCGTAGTGTACTTTCACGTAAAGGACAAGTTCCACGCTCAGGACGACGGGCTTCCGATGGGTTCTTCACTCTCTCTAGTCATCGTCAATATATATATATATATATATATATATATATATATATATATATATATATATATATATATATATATATATATATGTATGTATATATATATATATATATATATATATATATATATATATATATATATATATATGTCATATAAACGGCATGCCATAGAAACCATGGAAAAAGAGGTAAATGATCAATTGCCCTTCTTAGATGTCATGGTGAACTGTTCAAACGAAACCATTAAAATTTCACTATACAGAAAGCCAACACATACTGGACAATATCTCATAGTTCTAATTATTCTGTTGAAACAAAACGGGGAATTATAGACATTATATCTATATGCAATAATGCCGATTCAATGGAAAGAGACGTAGCAAATATAAAATCCGATTTAAAACAGAATGGTTATCCTTTAAAACTAACTGACGATGTTAAAAATAACTTTATAAGAACGTACACTGGACAGCAAGAAAGACATTCCTTCTTCACAATTCCGTGCATTAAGGGAACTTCGGAGAAAAATAGAACAAATTGCCAGGAATTATAATATAAAAACAGCCTTTAAATCAGGAAATACACTTACAAGTCATTTAACAGAACAAAACTAAAAACTACCGATAAGAAAGAATGTGTTTACAAAGTTCCATGTGAGTGGGGTGAAATGTATATTGGAGAAACCAAACGATCACCAGAAGTTAGAATTAAGGAACATAAAACTCATATACAAAAAATGGGAAATGCCAAGATCAGGTGTTGTAGTAAAACAGCATTTAAAATGGTCTGAGGCTGCGGCAATATATATGGAATTCAACATGAAAAAAAGAAAATTTATAGAAGCCGCTTACATTAAAAACAATAATGGAATCTTCAGTAAACCGAGTGTTGAGATACTTAATCTTTGGCAGCCACTACATTGTAACATCAAATCATTGAAGTGTGTACAGTGAAGTGAAACTTTGCGCTTCAATGGACACAGTCCCTATAGAAGCTCGTAGTCTTAAAACAAAACAATCAGTTTATACTTGATAGCGATTAGAGATACAACCTAATCGAAACGTCATAAAAATAAATAAAAATAAATATAATGCAAGTCCGACAACCACATTCTATGTTACTCTAGCCATAAAGTTGAAATTTGACATAATCATAATGCTTACCAGCATTATCACAACTTCCTCGAGCAAGTGAAATGTGGCTTTCTTTTTTTTTTGATTCACTATTTTACTTTTCTTTGTGAAATTTCTAAAGATTTAACAATTTTTTTCACGGCCACTGAGAAAATCGATCATGTGCTATTTTTTTTGATCGTTAATTTTGTTTCAATTTAAATAAATAATTACTAGTGGAATTTTGAGGTTTTTGAGAATTTCTAGTTTAAAATTGTACTAAGATCTACCAGTAAAAATTATAGAACCATACCTGTAATTTAGTGAAGAGTTTAGCTATTCTGGTATAGGTGGTTTCACTTGTAATATGATGTGTTTATGCGGTTATCCATATTGGCTATATCGTATAATAAACCTATTCGCAGGGAAGTATACAGTATGCAAATTATTTTATTGAACGTCTAAGCATTAAATAGTTTCTTATTTTGAGCAAGGCAAGTTAGAGAAAAATATTTTGTTTTTTCTTGTGATTTTCTCAAACATCTTGATTTTTAATTAACGTAATTTTGATTGATTTGAATTAGCCTAAATATATCACCCTAAGAACTAAAATGTTGCCCGATGAATGAACATCTTCTTGGTTTTTGACAGGATTACTCACTCGAAAATACATAAGTATGTGGCAATGCTGATGTTTGCTAATCATCCAATTGATATCAAGAAATAATTTTCTATTAATTTCCCGGAAGACAAGTTTCATATTCTCAATTTTTCTATCGGTTATGTTGGATATCCTATGAAAGAGTCAAGCCAATGAATTAAAAATTTTTGATTAGATGATTTTAGAGATATTGCTGAAAATATATTTCGAAGACCGGTCTCCTCTCTACCCTATTGATTGCAAAAAAATTAGGGTAATTAGCTAATTCTTTGTACTATATAAAAATTGAGATATTCAGTGAACTGAATTTATAAAAAATAGTCAACATGACTGTAATATAGTCTAATAATTTTGTGCCCACGATATACCATATATCCTTTAAATCTTCGGTAAAATTTAGAAGTCAATTTTTTTTTGTTAACAAGTGGTTTGAAACCGGCCAATTAAAATTTGCAATAACCTATTATTTTTATCAAGTACTAAATAGCTGTTCCATGCCAAAATGTTAGATCAACTAAAATAATATAATTTTCAAGGGTTCAAAATAATATAATTTTCAAGGGTTAATCAGATATGGAGCCCCCTACTATGGCAACCAATTCCATATAACTATGTTTCATTAGCCTTAGATAAGGTAAGGACATGGATATGTGAAAAAACTGAATCATTTCCTGTACATGGCAAATAACGTAGTCCCTATTTTTCAATGGGAATTTGTTGTATCAGCCCAAAGTCATGTTTTGCTAACTGTCTATTTCCCTAAAATAGTTTTTATCGATATTTGTTTTAATATAGATTTTGCCAGTTTAATTTTTGTAAATATTTTCCAAATTCTTAACTACATTTTCTTGATGGCATAGTTTTTAAGTATTATTTTATAAAATCATATTTGTTAAATTGATTTTTTATAGATAATTGCCCCATTTTCGGCATGCGCTTCTAAAGTGAGTACCCTGTTATCGGAAGTTACGGACTCTCCCGAAATAAGTGCCTATTTGCAAGAAAGGTATAATGAAATTATGTCTCATAATATAGGAGAGTCGGTATCGCTTAGTTCCGCCATCAGTTATGGTGATGGATTTTTAGTAGAGGTATGTTTAGAGTTAATAAAAACAATCTAACAGAACTAGATTTTGAGTTAGAAAAAAATTTAGAAATTTTTACTTTTACAGGAACAGTTAGGTTACCAGCTCCCTGAATGGGCCAAGGCGGTTTACCCAGAACCGTTAAACTCATTATCAATTGATTACTATTATCTCGAAACAAATACTACCGCTTTCAGACGAATAATGGCTGGTAAGAAACTAGAAATATTATAGGTTTCCATTCTCTCGAATTACAAGAATTATAAATAAGATTTGTTTAGAGTCGCTCATTTCACTTTCGCATTTTAAAAACCGTAAAAATGTTGAAAAAAGTAATTTTGAAAAGTTTCTGATAATTATTTAGATTAAGCGAAATCTAGGAGAACGACGGTGTTTTTTTTAAGAAAAATTCTTTAAATTCCTTTTTCGGGGTCGTAGAACACCGTTTAGGCCTTGGTTTTTCACATTTTTTCTTCTTTTCAGAAAAACACAGAAACTCACTTTTAATTTTGAGTTTAATTTTTTAGACCCTAAATTTTTGCAACATTTTACGCTTATAGAAGGTTTCTGTATTATATAAAATTTCATATATCTGCACTTTTTAATAAAAAAAATATCAAGAAGAATTATCAAAAAACTTTTAAAACAAAATCGCCCGTTACATCTGTCAGCGATATTACTCGTCTCGAAAGAGGAATAACTTGCACTATTGCCATAGCATAAATACGATTTCTGTGACATACACAATATACCCTTTTCTTTCTATTAAAGCTGTAAAGAAAATAACCCGAAAAACATATTTGGTCGGATCGAAAAATACTTCCACGGTTATTTAGCGGAACATTTGCTTCGACCATAAGCACATATACCATAATTTTTATAAATATATGGGACAAGTTTATCTCCCCTATTTTAATGCGAATGACGAAGAAAATTAAGAATTTGCTTTTATTGGCTGTTTCTTTTTTTTATGAAGCCTATTTATTATTTTGTTCTGATGCCAAACAATAACTTTGTACAAACTAATATATAATCCTAATTCATTTCTATACATCTTGGACTTATAATTTAACTAAGCATATTACTTTCTGCAGCCGATACTAAATCACTCTAACACAGACCTTTCCCAATTTAATTTGAGATTGTCGCGCCTCCACGTGGTCTCTATTGGACAGTAACATTTTTTAATTGATATATCTAGGTCAGTTTAAGTTACTTCAAGTAAGTTTCGTAAATTAACTAAAATCGATTAAAACCTCAACTAATCAAAAATTTCTGTTGGTCAGGATTAATTGTAAGCTTCTTCTTAAAATACAAAAATTTAACTTGACTAAAATGGACAAATTTTATGAAGTTCTTTTTAAACAAAAGTTTATATTATGAAAATATTTTACATCTAGCAGCATCGGGCGAATATTTCGCGTTTTCAATAATAGAAGGATCTATGAAGTTTACCGAACTTATTTTTGCTTTTTCCGATGAAAATATAAGTTTTTCATAATTCCTTGGCTAAAATTTGTTCAAAAATAGTTGAAATATATTACGTACAATTTATTTTCACTAGTACTAATGAAAATAAATACAAATCTTCGATGTTTACTTCATAAATAATAGTAAATGTGTGAAGTAAAACATGAGGTTTTGTGTTTTCCGGAAAATTGAAAAAAAAATTTGAAAAAACTCATGATTATATTTTGCGAACTCGAAAAAGGGGTTATGTAACAATTTTTTTTAAATTTTATTTTGCTAGATTTCACTTAATTAAAAAAATTACGAAGTTCCTAAACTTAAGGATATGTTTTTATTACTGGGTATTTCTATATATAGGAGCTTATTGAAAATATTTAAGATTTTTGAACAATTTAATGAGGAAATCAATAATTAAAAACTATATGGAGCCTTTCATTATTGCATTTGGATATTTTGAAGAAAAAATATCGGTGGCTTAAGTTTTACTTTTGAGAGATGGTGGGTTATTTTTTTTTAAAGCGGTTTTGTTGACAACTGCTTTTGATATTTTATTAAATTTTGATAGATGTAAATTATGCATGAAGATACATATTTTGTTTAAGAGCATATCTTTTACTTCCATCAGTGGCATCCGAGCTAAAGTTTTCTTGAAAATTTTACCAAAGAAAATAATAAATATTCAAAAACATATTAACACAGATGTTATTTTTGGAAGTAGGAAAGAACTTTTTACAAAAAAAAGTGATTAGGCCAAAATTTTTAACATCCACGAGCGGTTGCGGAAATTCCACCTTTAAAGTATTATCATACAATTATGAAATACTCTGTATACATTTTTCTCTGTTAGCAAAGCAAATAAGAATATTTTAAGTAATTTTAGATTAGTATACTCTTGTATTCTGATGTCTGTAAAACTGACATTTTACCTAAAGCAGAAAATACATTACACCTATAGTTGTTTTACCTTGACAGGAGGGTCTTTTTTAATATAACACATATTGGTCTGAAAAATTTACTAGTAATTAGAATCAACCGATGTTTTAGTAAGTAACTGGCATTAATGATTTAAGCTAAAACCTATGTCAATCTTCAGCGAAATGGGGAAAATGTAAACCTTTGGTCCGCCTTACTTAATTTTAAAATATCAATGTCAGAGTTATAATCTGTGATCCAAAACTCCCCCATACCAATTTGGGACAATGATGGACAATATTTTTCTGGCCGTCATATTACAAGGGCAATCTTGAATTATACTGAATTAATTTCAGTTAAAATTATATACTCCTCCGCAGCACAAAAATATCATTCAAATTGGTGGAGATGTTTTGAAGTAATTGATGTACAGAGTGTCTAATTTTCGGCTCTGTTGTAGGGTATCTTTATTATTATTAAAGACCGAGACAAAAATATACTTAAAAATAATCATCAGAAGAGATCAGAAATGTATATTCTTTTGTCGGTATTAGGGTCTTTGGAAATCATTTTACATATTATTGTGAACTTAATATCATCCTAAAATTTATTTCAAAATAATATCATTTGATAAAACAGCCAATTGAAAATGCAATCATAAAGTGTGCCATATGAGTATTTTCTTGAATGAATAATGGTTTCGATTAAAATTAAAGATTCCGCTATGGCAACACAGTTCAGAATATCTGCTGCCACAGCTGGTTCCTTTGACTTGTATCGAAAGCCTTTTTGATTCAAAAGACAGTATTGCTTTCTTTGTTTTTTGAATTGGGGGCCTCTATCGGACTATTTATTTCTAGCGAATGTACTTAATGCAAATACTTATCTTGCCCTTAGGTTATTTTCTACAGAAAGTTCTCGCTGACTCAAAATCAAAAATTGACGGGACCCTTAGTCCATCAGAGAGAAAAATGTTCATTTATTCTGCCCACGATACTAATGTAGGTTCTATCATATTATCTCTTGATGCCATCACGATGACCGCTCTTCCAAAATATGGTTCACATGTACTCTTCGAAGTACATAAAGTCGATGAAGTTTATGGAATAAAGGTATAGATTTGAAAATTACTGGGTTTAATATGCTTAATAAGTTTAGGTTTTTCTTTGGCTGTATAATTTATCATTTAATAATTTGTATTAATTTTAGCTCTTCTATCAAAACTATGAAATAATCAATCCAATACCAGTTAAACTACCGGGCTGCGACTATTTCTGCCCTTACGAAGATTTCTATAGTCTAGTAGAAGAAATCCTTCCAGAATCCGACGAAGATTGCTCCGGATAATAAGATAAATTTCATCTCAAAAATAACACCATCTAATAACTTAACGCACCTAATTGTGCGTTTTCAGTAAAATTCTAATATTCTTGTTGACTATTGTTCAATTTAAAATAAAGGTACACGTTCCTTCTTATTAGGCCTTTTATTGTAATTTCCGGGATATGAATTATACGCGAGAAGCAGTTTACATTTCGGTAACTAGCAAGGTTGGGGTTGCGCTAGGTGCCATCTGATATATCCATTGCGAAGTTTTTCATATTATATGGTATATGAACATACTTGCGACATTTATGTTGTTTACAGTAACTTTAGAATTTAATATTGGTCAAAAATGGAGTTAACTGTTGAACATTTTCGTGTCATTATTTTTCACTTTTGACGAGGTTTATCGCAATAAGAGTAAATCGATGAAATTAAACCGCTCTACATCTCTTACAGACGAGTTGCGAAGGTAGGTTCTCCAAAATCAGCTGTAGTACAAGAAAACATCGATAGTGTGCGTAAACTAATAAAGCAAGATATCAATAATACTAGTATATACAGGGTGTCCGGAAAATGTGGATATGCAAAAAACACGTGAAAGAAATACTAAAAGTTCATATATTTTTTTTTCGTATAGGACTCCTTTTTGGAGATCTGGGCTCCCAAAGAGCTGCAATGAAATCAAGTTTTTTACATGTAATTATACCAGGTAATACCCTTCAAATTACTATCTAAGGAAGTATTTTGAATTTCCCTCATCTACAGGAATGGAATAACTGTAATACTCATGACCCTATTTTTTTACGCTCTGTATGATATGAACTGTTGACAACTTTTTTTACGTACCTTTAACTATTGACTAAATTTAAGTACTCCTCATTCATGCCACTAATCCTAACCGTTTTCCAAAAAAATGTCATTTTATTTACACTGTTAGTCCACTAACTTCTGTCGGATTGAATACGAAAAAGAGGATTTTTCCTCCGTCACCACAGTTTCAATAAAAAGTTAAACTAACTGCTGCTTTAAAAACTTCGTAAGAAGATTCAAAATAGGTTCGTGAAGTTCTCGGGCACGACGAATTGAGGATTGCTCTACCCGCCACATCAACTCAGCATCGTTCCTTTTTTGATCAAAATGAAACGTGATTCTCCGTTGAAGTTCCTCCCTACTGTCGACCAGACTGGAATATATCAAGGTTTTGAGGTGTCTCCACAGGAAATAATCCAACGGCGTTAGGTCGGAAGATCGGGGAGGCCAGGCAATAAGTCCTCCTCTACCTATTCACAGATTTGGAGAGACGTTATTCAGGTGCTCCCGCACAGTAACGCTGAAACGTGATTCTTCGTAGAAGTTTCTTCCTACTATCGACCGGAGTGGAATATACCAAGGTTTTGAGGTGTCTCCACAGGTAATAATCCAACGGCGTTAGGTCGGAGATCGAGGAGGCTAAGCAATAAGTCCTCCTCTCAGCAACACTGAAATGATGTGGTGTCCCACTCTGCATGTAATATATGTTTCGGCGGGTTTCAAGTGGTAAGTGCTCTACTAAATAAAGTTTTCTATTCAGTTTTGCCGGCAATATGAGTAGTCCAACCAAAAAATTGCGAATGATTCCTGCACAGACATTAATTGATTGGGACAGATGTTGATGATACGAAATAATAGTTGCATGAGGATTTTCATCAGCCCATACATGTGAGTTGCGTAAAGTTACGATACCATTTTTGGTAAACCCTGTTTCATCCGTGAAGAGAATATTGCTAATGAGGAATACATTATTTCGTTGTTGATCCAGTAGCCAGTTTGCAAATTGCATTCTAGGGGGAAAATCTTCAAGAATTAGTTCAAGCACTTTTTCCAAATGATATGGATATAACAGCTATTCCTGAAGAACTAAACTATTGTTTTAGACATGTCAAACTGCTCTGATAATTTTCGAGTGCTCGTTGAAGGAGTGTCATCTACAGCATTTAAAATATTTTCCTCTAGTTGCGGCGTACGTACTGTTCTTCCCCGACCAGCATCAATACTTCTTTTCCCAAAATTGCCTAAAATTATGAAGAAATTTAGTAATATTACCTTATTAAATAGAATCGCCTACCATTCTCTCTTACTCGCCAACATGTTAAAATGTTTTCTGATCTGGAAGAGTAATATTAGGATATCTGTTATGATATAACCTACTGGCTTCCAAGACTATACATTAGAAGCATATCTGCATACTCAATAAACGTCTATTCCATATTTCGAATTATTTTACAATTAATTTTACTACCAAATACGAAAATCCGTAAATTAATATCCAAGTAGAGAATCAATGTGTCAGCGATGTGGAAGTTCACGAGTTGTTAAATTTATTTCTTTCGTACCTAGCAACGTTTGGAACAATATAAATTTGTTGTTGGTGCCGATAAGATAAAACGCACATTTTTTGCGAACCTAGGTCGAATTGCAGTTCTAATTTTGGAGCGAATTTTTTTTATCATTAGACTGAAGGTTGAACATTTGATAGGAACAAAGGCTTACCTTTTATCGAAATACGCCAAATACATGATGTAAATAAAATGACGTTTTTTCGAAAATGGTTAGGACTAACGACATAGATAAAGAATATTTAATTTTTAGTCAATGGTTAAAAGTATATAAAAAAAGTTCTTATCATACAGGGCGTAAAAAAATGGGGTCATGAGTATCACAGCTAGTCCGTCCCTGCAGTTGTAACTAATTCACAACACTTGCTTGAATAGTAATTTGAAGGGTCTTACCTGGTATACGTCATATTAAAATATTATACCTGGTGGTTCAATAATTATGTGTCAAAAACTTGATTCCAGTTCAGCTTATTAGGAGCCCATATCTCCGAAGAAGAGCCCTATACGAAAAACGTTTATATAAACTTGTAGCATTCCTTTAACGTGTTTTTTCATATCCGGGACATTTTCCCGGACACCCTGCATAATATATAACATGCATATTTGGCAGTGAAGTAGCTATGATCGTGTTGAATCCTACATAATTTGGCAATCGCCGAAAAGGGGGCTCATGTCGATTGGTGCATAGAAATTCTCAAAAAATATGATTGCCGTAATTCAGAAATCATTTACAAATCATAGCATGTGAGTACTGGATCTTCATGTATGAGTCCGAAAATAAACACTAATCGACTGTTCGGTTCTTCCTTGATGAGCCAAAACCAACAAAAATTGCTCGCGTACACAACTGTCCTTGTCGCAGAGGTGCTTTTAGAAAATTGTGCAAGGGCCAATTTTTAATGATACACAAATAAGTGCAAACAGTTTTAAGAAGTTTTCGGCATAAAAGTTGATATAAATATATGTCGGTTAATATATAGGCTATTAAAATTTATGATTTTTCAAGTTTTTTAAATGTATTTTATTTGTTTTAAAGATAATTAGGTAAATTTTTGTAAACGCAACAAATTTTACGGTTTCTATAAAACAAATTTTATTACGTGAAATTATCCGCAGTCATACTATTTTCCGTTTCCTCTAGAAGTCAATACTTTAGTCACGGAATAAGAAAATTTGATTTAGATGCATCTTCAAATAAGTCCAGTAGCTTTTGTTATTATTGACAAAAATTATAGTAGCTGTTGTCAAATATTTTTATAGATATATTATAATTTTTTATATAATATGTATTTTATTTTGTTTTTTGTGGAAAGTCTATTGGATGAGTGGTCAAATTCAGTCAGTAAATTATAATTTATTAACAGGTTGTACACCGAAGAAGTCAAGAAAAGGAGAGATATTGTTGTGTATTTCAGTATATATTTTAAATTATCGGCCAAGCGCTTTCGGTCTTACTTAGACCATCCTCAGGGCTCAGACCTCGTCAAAGGGCACACATCTACCTTGCCATTTGGAGAACAGTCTTCAACGCCAGTGCAGCCTTTACATAGTACAAGTCAAGTAAACAAGTATGCAATTAAAACGAACAATCACAAATTGAAATCAAAACGGTAAGAACAATGTGAACATTAATATTATTATAAACAATTAACTTCTACATTAACAACTTAAAATCTTTGAACTTCTTGTATACTAATATAGTTGACTTGTATTGTTGTAAAGGCTGCGCTGGGTTGGGGGACTGTTCTCCAAATAGCAATTTTGAGGTGTGTCCTTTTACGAGGTCTAAGCCCTGAGGATGGTCTAAGTAAGACCGAATGTGCTTGTTCGATAATTCAAAATATACAGAGAAATACACAACAATATCTCTCCTTTTCTTAAAGTCAGTCAGTGACTATCGAAAAAAAAGTCTGAGAAGGGTAAAATGTGACATGACTCAGAAAAAACGTCTTACTTTGTACACTTATATACATAATACTAAATTTGTATTATGGAAACTGCTAAAACTATTGCTTGTACCAAATTTAGCTTAACTATCATTAAAAACCAATAAGATTTTCTTGGTCCAGCGAAATTAGCATATGGAAAAAATTTATTGTTAGTATACTTCTGACTATGTAGACCTTCAAAATGATAATAGTAATTATGTAGTATCTTATGTCTAATTTTCTATTTTAGGTAAAATTTGATATTTAACAATTAAGATGTGAAAAACAGGTTTTTCGAGTTTTAAGAGAGCTATTGTTTTTCAGTAAAAAAGTTTCAAAGAAAAGTTGTGCGCTTTAAAACTACCTATAAAATGGGCTAAAGCTCATAGAAATCGGATAATTTTTTTGTCAGTTATTGCAAAAAAACCAGCTAAAGTGGCTGCTTTGCGAATTATTAATAAACAATAGAAAAATATATTGCATTAACTTTATACTACACTGAAAGGAGCCTCTTGTTACATATAACAAGTATGAAAAATTTCAAGTAAAAATATTCAATAGTTTTTTGTACAGTAAATTTGTTTATAACATTTTATGTATTTTTTTTTTGATTTTTTATTCTCAGCGATCTAGAGATCGTACAGTGATCTACGGATGCGCAACTGAAAGTTCGATACTTATACTAACAATAACAAAAGAACCAGATTTATTGGTGATTTTAAATTGTTGAAAGAGATAAACAAAGTTGTGGTGGGTTTTTTCGTTCTAAGCAAATAACTCTTCGACAATTGTGGATATCCAAATGCCGATAAGTGGACGTAGTAGATGAGATTTTAGCGCATATTTTAAAAAAAAAGTTCTATACGACCACTAGAAGTTGAGATAGAATTTCTTTTTTCAAAAAATCGCTGCTGCATTGTCTATTATTAAGGGATTATTTAAGTAGGAACTCATAGAGAGATGGTTAAATTGTATGCGGCAGTTTTTAACTCAATTATTTCAAAATTGTTGATGTTGTAATAGTTTAAAGTTGCACCTACTCCAAGAGTCAGAAAGTGAGCAGCGGAGGGGGTTGTTCTTTCAGCCTGCGGCTCGCAGAAAAAAACGTAACAGGGACACTTCACATTCGTTTCGCCGGAAAAATCGGATTATCTCGGCGAATATTGGTCGTAGAATTTTTGTTTTTTTTTTTAATCTGTCGTTTCTCAACGAGATATGACCAATGGATGATATGTTTTTGTAATCAAATTATTGTTAAACATAGTAATAAACAAATTGTTGCACGTGCTTTTTAAATTGCGAAAAAAATGTTACAGTCGTCAACAGTAAACTACTAATTAGGAATATTAAAAATCAAACTGATTTTTAATGTACGATTAATATTTATGGAGTTATAGTATGAAACAAATTGCGACTGTCATTGGTAGCCAAATTATTGGTTGTACAAGAAAACACATGTTAACTTTTTGTTTATTTTCTTGGACATTTTTCACTGACAAAATTTTTTGCTAACATACCTATTTTTGCTTAAATCTCTACAAAATATTACTTGCGTTCTCCGTTTCTTAGACATCGATTGACACTCATTTTCGAAACCTTTATCGGTTTCATTATTATCATTATAATTATCATCGTCATTATCTCTCTTATCGTCATCATTATTATTACTCTCATCATCATTACTCTCATCATTGACATAATTATCATCATCATCAACATCATTATTATTACCATAATCATAATTATTTTCTCCTCTATAACTTTTATCGTCTTTGAAAGTAAGATTACAATACTTCTAGATTAGATAATGGCTTACATTATAATCGTCAAAAATATTTTATTCTCCATTTCATGCTATATCTCGATAAATATTAATGGCACATTAAAAATCAATTTAATTTTTAATATTCCTAATTAATAGTATACTGTTGACCACTGTAAAAATTTTTTCGCAATTTGAAAAGCACATAAGTACGGTAAAATTATAATTATTCATAAAATATATAAAAGTGCAACAATTTGTTGATTGCTATGTTTAACAATAAGATGATTACAAAAACTGCGAATTTGAAGCGCCCGAGTCCCTTTTTTTTCTGTTCGCTTCAGGTTGAAAGAACGCCCCCCTCCACTGCTCACTTTCTGACTCCCAGAGTAGGTGCAATAGCCATTTTAGTAGGTTTTTTTGCAATAACTAACCAACATATTATCCGATTTAACTAGTTTGTAAGTATCTTCAATGCGCACTTTTGTTTGAAGCTTTTTTAATGAAAAACAATAACTTCTCCTAGAGCTCGAAAAAAAATGTTTTTTCACATGTTAATTGTTAAAAAAAAGTTTTTCCCAAAAAAGAGATGGGACATAAGATACTACGTAATTACTATTATCATTCTAAAGGTTTCTACGTAATCAGAAGTCTACTAACAATAAATTTCAAAATCACCTTATATGAGACTTATTTCGCCCGGCTTAATTCGACTAATTTCAACTTTTCGTTGCAAATACTCGCGTTATGGGCACACCCAATATCCTTTTCTTCAATCATTCCTCTTAAATTTCTTGAATAAAAACATTAATAAAATTATAAAAACGGTTAAATTGTATTTTTAATGGTTGGTTATACTACGAATCCCGTAGTTCTATTTTCTTAATAATTTCTTTCCCAGCTTGGTTATTTTTACTTCATGAATTTTTTCTACAGTCTTACACTACAAAGTACGATTTTATGTTGCGTTTCATTATCAGTGTAAATATTATTTTTGTTGTTTTACCAGACTGTGGGTGGTTATTTTCTTTGATGTTGAATTTATTTTAAGCTTTTTGTCATATAAATCGTCGTTTTCCTGCCTACTATTCAAATGAAATTGTTTCTTTTGGCCTTTATTACGGCAGTTTTTTTGAAATTATTTTGGATAATTCCATAGATTTTATTTATATTCCTCTTAGGATAAGATCATAAGTCACTTTTACATGTTACTTTACACCACTGATCGAAGTTATTTCAGCCGAATGTTGTTGCCCACGGGTAATTTTTGAATTGTCATTTCTTTCAAACATGTCAATTTTAAACGGGCTCCAAACAGACAGTGCTACGTGCATGTATAAACTTTAGTATAAATAAGGTAGATGCCATATGCCTTGACTCTCACTTTTTCTGTTTGATTCGGCTGAAAAACTGTAAACTTTTCAATCTATTTTTTTTTAATATTAGGTTTTGGGGCTGGAAAGCCGTTTTTTATCCCGGTAATAAAGTTAAGTTGATTAATTATTTATCATTTGCCTGTTTGGTTTTTTATTGAGTTATTTTCCCAGGTTAAACCTGGAGACAGGAATTTTAGTAGTACTCCTCATTTCAACGAAGTAATTCTTTTAAAACCTTTCACAGATTATTAATTTTTTAAGATTTAAGCTCATCGTTGACTTATAACGAGTGAGTTTAATGTCAAATTTGAAATTGGCTGATTTATATCTCATGGATACCTAAATTGACTGTATTAGTTTATAATTAAGATTTATATTGGATTTAGTATTTGATAGATGTTATTTTGGAAATTTTTATTTATTCCTTTTATATTATTAGGCGTTAATTTTAAGTGTAAATTTGCGGTTTATTTAAAATTTAATACACTTTGGCACATATTTGCTCTCTAGATGTATCACGATTACTCCAATTTAGAGAATAGTTAATAAATCATAAATATTTTAAAGTATATCTATATTGTAATCAATCTCTTGTCCACATTCTGGGTTTAAAATTGGTGACAATAAAATTATATAGCATCATGATATGTCTTCTGGCTTGATCACTTTTAGTTCGACTCCAGTATAATTTTTTATTGTGTCCGATTAAAATTTTTAGATTTATGAGATTGGCCAAATCAAGTTAAAATTAAAGAAAGTTTTGGCAAGAAGTTAATTTATTTTTATTTAATAAAAGACTTAATGCCAAAATGAGTATAATGGCTTTTCACATACGGTAAATATTGTGATTATAGTTTGATTACATTTCGATTTATTATTTTTGCCTTAAAGCTTAATTAAACTTGGGTTTAATTTTTGCCACGTTTTTGCTGATTTGTTTAGTGATAATTGTTAATAAAACGAAGCTTTTAATGTCATCCATTGATCTTAAATTCTTATTGTTATCTATTTAATTTTATTATTATTTTCAATTTAGTGTTGGTTAATTTAGTTGAGTAATTAACTATTTTGTATAGTAAATCTTTTGTTTTATTTTGTACTAAACTAATTATCGGTGATTACCCTGAATCAGGGAAGACTTTTATTATACATTTTTGCATCTTTACTCTTTCCTCTCTTGAGTTCAACAATTTTAGCAGTTTAATTATTGCCAATTAATTATTGATTAATTTTTAATTTTATTGTGTTACTTTAATTTATAGATCACATTCGATATATTTTTTTTAATATGTAGGAAGTTTAATGTTTTAAATTAAATATTTCTCGTCATTTTGGCGAAGGTTCATTAATAAATTCATTTGTTTTTGATAGAAGTCTTAGATGCTCCTTTTTCTTGTGGGGTATTTCCCATCACCTCCCAAGGTATTTTTAAACTGTTTTTTTTTTACTGTTTTTGATTATGGTTTATCTTTTGCATATACCTTTTTGATAAGAACATTCAGTTATCAGTGAATGTTTCACTAGTACCTACACATGTCACAGAACTGCAGCCTGATGTGTTCAAGACCACACAGCTAGCAGTCTCACCATCTAATTAACAGGAAAACCTGTATTATTAATATTTTTTTTTTTGAATCTTAATGATAAAAAATTAATTTTGTAAATTCCACTCTTTTTTGTTTGTAAGAAGAGTCTACGATCATGAAATATACAAGATTTGCATTATGTTCTAGCGCTAGTAGCTACTAGATAGTGTTTTATGTGTTAAATTTTATTTCATCTTTTTTCCTTTTAGTATAACATAACTTTATTATTTTTATTGAAACAATTTTTTCTGTCTTTAACTTCAATTCATTTTCTCCTTTTCAAATTTGAATTGACTTATTATTTTGTAAAATTGTGTAATTTTTTGAACTTGATTAATATATCTAGCTTTATTTTACAGCTACACCTTCATTTATTCAATTCAAGATTTTTATTTTTACTAACTATTTATGAGTTTTATTTGACCACATGCTCACTTTCTTATTTATAGGAGTAAAGGTGAAAGCTAGTTCCTCACAATATCGCGGATGGTTTCTGCATTCAACTTAGGTACAGATTCACTCACCCCTACTCTCCGGGGTTAGCTTGGAATTCTTGCCCGTTGGCGAGGCTACTAGCCTTCATTTGAACTCTGGAAATTTTTCTTTAGCTTTTGTTAATTAATTATTGAATTTCTGCTCACTTAATTGTGATGTTTTAATGTGAAGCACCAGTGTAGCAAGATAAAATTAAAATAATAAATTTTAAAACCCTGTATCTTAAACACTAAGTATTATCCGACCTATATTTATATAAACTTTTATGCTTCAAATTAATTTAAGGACATCCTCCTCTTGAATATTGTTACAAAAAATAAAGCTCTTACGTTAGCAAATTTTACTCTCTAAAATTTTAAAATTTTCTGTTTGTTTCCAGCACTTTCAATAACATGCATATTATCTATCTTGCATTCAGATTAATTTTCTAATTCATTTTCTTCGTCCCTAACTATCTTTCAATATATTATAGCCATTCTAGTTGGGTCTAGAAGTAAAACGAAACAAAATTATATTTATTTTCGTCGTACATCGGTGTAGGGCCAATTGAAAAAGTCTCTCTTTTACTGATGCATATTTATTTATTGCAGGCTACCATGAATCCACGCTGATATTTGAAGACACTCTAATATATTAATTTTTTAACTAATATCAATATAGTTTTTTAAATGAATTAATAATAACGGATAATTTTATAGTAACTCGTTACATATAACAAAGAAAATTTATTGTTTATAAAAGGTTTAATTATAATATTATATTGATATTATGAATAAAATTTCCATAAAAAAAGAATTGAACCGACATCTAAAAGTGCGCCAAAATATGAAAAATAACTATAAATTTTTATTTGATATTAAAATTTTGGAAGACGGCGCCAAACTAATATCTGACAAAATTTGATTCGCATAAAGTGATCAAAAATACTTTATTTGTAATTTCATTTAGAAATAATTTGGCGTCGACTTCAAAAATTTCAATTTCATATAAATATTTCTAGTTATTTTTTACTTTTTAGCGCACTTTTAGAAGTCGGTTTAATTTTTTTTTATAAAAATTTTATTTTTCGACTTTTAGTTTTGAATTCATTATGATATTCATATATTCTTTGAACTAAGTACTAATTGAGATTGATGTACCTCGCAATGACTCCAAAGTGACCAAAAAGTACCCGTTTTATCCAAAGTTGTAAATCACCCTAAAACGAACCACTAAAAATTCTTTGATTCTCAGAGTTCTCCAAATACCAGTGAAATTATGTCAAGCAAATATTTAGTCTGTCAAAGTAAATCCACTATCTTAAATTTCAAATTAATTGTAGATTGATAATAGGGGCCCCAAAAACCTTCCAATATCGACATTTGAAGAAATTAATAAATACAAAAATTAATTACAAAGATAATTAGAAATTAAAACTAATCTATAATTAATAGGAAACTCGCCAATGTGGTTTGAATACGAAATAAGTAGATATGTGAAAAACAGGGGAAAGAACCTACCATTAAAACTTTTTAATTATATCTAAATGCACAATATGATACTATTGTTAGAATTTGATTAAATTTTAAAAATCACGAAACGGCAAACATCTCCCTTATCTATTTCTCCATTTTGTAGTGACAGATGTCAGGTGTCAACCAGAAACACTGTCGTGGATGGCCTAAGCAATATTTTTTACATAAAAAAGGAGCTTATCATCTGGAGGTGGACTGTTCAGGAGGCTCAAATACTTTTCTTTCTACAAATTTAAAATATAACTGTAAATGGCACTCAGATTCTCAGTGTCGCTTTTTTTATTCATAGAGTTGTCATCTTGATTAATATGAACCATTTCGAGGAGGAGCCTTTTATGATATGAAGGAACTCTTCCCAGAATCACAGTGCCATCCTAGTTGATGATGTGATCATGATGAAAGTCATGTGCAGACAGAGCACAAGAGAGCAAAGCTCTATTAATATTACTATGATGGAAAGTGAGTCTGGCCTATGTAAACTAACTAACAATTGGCACAAGGAATTTTGTACACGATACAGGACGTTACATTGTAGAGGTGATTTAGCTTTAGAGTAAATTTCCGAGAGAGTTAATAGTTGTCTTCAAGTAATTTTGATCTACGTATGTATAAAAATATTCATCAATTTATCTGTGAGACTTTCTATGGAAGGTAATGTATAGAAAAACTGAACTTGTCCCTTTGTATTGGAAATAGTGCTAGCAAAACTTAAAGATTGGTCATTAAGAAGAGACGGATGAGAACGAATTTCAAAAATGTTTCAGGAATACTATATTCGATATTATAGAGAAATTTTTGAACAATGTTTAGTGATAATTATTATAAACAGATTTTTGAAACATTAATAGGGTCAAAAATTTCTCCCATTAGCTAGATGCTGGAAGATCTAGTTAAGGATTGATGTTTATTGCTTGCTGTATCTGCTGATAAAATTAAGATAACTCCAGAAATCTTTAACTCATTTAATCCTCATATTCAGTTCACAGTGCGAGAAGAAACTAGCAACGGTACCCCATTTCTGGATATGTTAGTTATACGTACGAATCAAAACACTTAAAAAACTAAACTGTACAGAAAACGATACTGTTCTAATTGATTCAGAAGTGACCATTCGTACCATACTATGAGATCTAAAATGGATCGTATATATTATAGCACGAAAAATAGAGCTATCAAACTTACACATCCAAATTTTAGAACAAAGGCATTGCATCAGTTTAGTGATATACTATTGGAGAATTCTTACCCAGACAACAAATTTCTCTATAATACTATAATAATATTCTTGAAAACACTTTTGAAATTCCTTCTCAACTTTCTCTTCCTAATTCTCAGTTTTTAAGTTTAGCTAACGCTTTTTTAAATACAACAGTACATGTTCAGTTTTTCCACACATTACCTCACATAGAAAATCTCACGGATAAATTGATGAAGATTTTCTAAAATACAGATATCAAAATAGCTTGAAGACAAATATTAACTCTCTCTAAAATTTACTCTAAAACTAAAACACCTCTGCAGTTTAATGAGACGTCCTGTATCATGTGTAAAGTTCCTTTTGCTAAACAAGTAATTTTTGCTAAATCTCACATTTAGCTACGCCATTGTGCCAACTGTTAGTTAGTTTACATAGGCCAGACTCACTTTCCATCATAGTAATATTAATAGAGCTTTGCCCTCTTGTGCTCTGTCTGCACATGTCTTTCATCATGATCACATCATCAACTAGGATGGCACTGAGATTCTGGGAAGGGTTCCTTCATATCATAAAAGGCTCCTCCTCGAAATGGTCCATATTAATCAAGATGACAACTGAATAAAAAAAGGAACACTGAGAATCTGAGTGCCATTTACAGTTATATTTTAAATTTGTAGAAAGAAAAGTATTTGAGCCTCCTGAACAGTCCACCTCCAGATGAATAAGCTCTTTTTTCATGTACAAAATATTGAACGAGTAATTTTTGCTAAACCTCACATTTGGCTACGCCACTGTTTTACGGAGTCTCATTTCTTTCACTACTTAGGCTACCCACGCTAGTATTCCTGGTTGACACCTGACATCTGTCACTACAAAATGGAGAAATAGTCAAGTGAGGTGTTCACTGTTTGCTGATTTTTAAAATTTAATTAAATTTTTACAATCCCATCATATTATGCCTTTAAATATAATTGAAATGTTTTAGTGGTGGGTTCTTTCCCCTTTTTTTCACATATCTACTTGTTTTCTATTCAAACCACATTGGTAAGTTTCTTAATTATATATATATATATATATATATATATATATATATATATATATATATATATATATATATATATATATGTATGTAAGTAGGTTAGGTTTCTATTCTAATTTTATAGAGATATTCTTAAGAAAAGAAAGTAAATCCCCGAAAGCTTTGCAGGATCATACAAGGGTTTTTCCTTATCAAGACCTACAAATTTAAATAACCTGCATCCCCATAACCCTAGTTTTGAAAATTATACTCGTATATATATATATATATATATATATATATATATATATATATATATATATATATATATATAGCCAATCCAAGTAGAATTTTCTGAGAAGTTATCTTCATTCAATTCAACTTTTAAAATCAATGTCAACTTTAAAACACTTCTGATATGGCAGTTTATGAGATATTAAAATTTTCCAAAAAATGTGTATATATAAATTGCAGTTGCTGCTAAACTAATAATGCGATAGCAATCGGTCTTGAGGGATATATTCCACTTGGAACGAGATACAAATTCTAAAATTATGGTTACATTTTTTGCATCTTAAGCGATAACATTTTTTGATAATAAATTAATGTTGTTTTCGTTTCACGCAATTTTTCAATCCATTGAAAATATCAGACCCTTCAGAATAGCTTATTATTATATAAAATTACATCACAAACAATAAATAATAAGAAATTATTTTGATCCGAATATAGTTTCAGAGTTATTCCCCTTTTTCTTTGAAGAGCTTAATTTTTTCATAAACAAATTATTTCAAAGGAAGTTTAGCATATGGTTCTCGCAAATACAAAAGAGATATTCTTATTCTATATAATATTTGGTAGATATTCCAAGAAAAACCTGCTTTCCATTCGTTATCCCTATTTTTAAAGATTATATTGGTTTATCTTACCTATACTATTTAGAGATTCTGATATATTGACATCTCTCCTGGAGGTGTTTCTTTCATAAATAAGGCGTCATATTTTAATTATATATTTTATTGATAATATAAAACAAAGAAATAATTAAAGATAGCCGAATTCAAAGAACTATCAAGTAAAAAATAACATACGGTGGAATAAGAATCATTAAAAATTCAATATATTTATTATACATGGCAGTTATAATCAAATAATAGTTTTTTTACGAAAAAATTCTTTAAAATCGTTACAAATAAGTGTTATTACCTACTAGCTAACTTAATTACTAAAATTATTATAATCAACACTACCATCAGTGAAATTTTACATTCAACTACATTAGGTCCGTTGAAAAAGGAAAGAAATAATTTTGAATTTACAGCGGTTCTAATTTGCTTATTACTTACGTCTTTCTCTTTTCAGATATTTGATATCAATTATTCTTTTAGTTCTTCACTAATTAAAAAATTTCGTAATAATAATTATAATTGCCTAATCTGCTGTTCTAAAAATTATAATTCAATCATTAAGTAGTAAATATTTGATGAAATTTCCAGTTCATCATAATAAATTCTAACATTTTTTAGAGTATGGTTATCGTAACTAGGTGGAACAATAACAAGTTTTATGGTTTTAGTATGATAATAAAAATTACTTTTTACAAAATAAAATAAAGTATTTCAGTAATATTATAAAAAATTACCATTTATTTCGGATAAGAATTTACAAGTATTATTATTTATATGATTATTAACTTTTCTTGCAATACGATAAAATGATATTTTATTAGTTGCCATAAATTAAAACTCCAAACTTCACGTGAACATATTTTTATAAATTCAATATGTCATTGTTGTGATATGCAGTAGCGTAGATTTTTAATTAATATATATTTTAAGTATAAATAATTAAACGATGTAGTAAATATAGGTCTTTTTGCTGCAAGTTGTTCCCTAATGGCCAATATAAACAATAAGCAGAAAAATGCGCTACAATATTAATTATATTAATTCCTTACGTAGCTTTGAAAAACCACAGGAAATGTCCCAAGTAGAAAACAATATCCACGCAATGCTACCATAAGGGCATAACCCCGCTCCATCTGTTTGCCGTCTCCTGTCTGAGAATTTCTTAGTTAAAAGGCAGTGTAATTTTAATCATTAATTAGAATCATACTTATTTAAACTATTAATTAATGTCTTTCTATATATTCGATCCAGTATTATTAAAAACTGCTACAAAATTTTGAACAGACCTTTACCATTTTTTTTGCGGATGGTAACGGTATATAACACGCCTGTAAACAATGTGAAATAACCGGACGAGGACAGGTTTTATTATTTTATATATTTACACATTATGTCACATACTTTCACGCATACAAAAACATTATTACATAATTATCATATAGTACTTCAATCGTACCTTTATGAGCCCAGGACGGGCCCCTAATAGTTTATAAATTATGTTTTTGTGCCAATATAATTATGTAATATTGTCACATAGAGAAAAATATGAATTATATGAATATAATATTGTATTTCATAAACCTGCTTTTCTAAATACAATAATTCCTTCATTTTGAATTAAAATGAAAACAAACCTTCCAATTATGAAATATTATGTTTATTTACTGGTCGTTAATAATGCAAATTAACTAAATTAGCAAAGTCGCCTTCCGAGTCATGATGAGCCAGGGTTTGCTAAATGATGCGACTTGATGGAAAAACAAGAGAATGAGAAAAGAACGGACATGCTTGGGATTAGTGCTATTGAATCTAAGATTAGTTAATCAATCGATGTGATCCGTCCCAAGCGAGTCGTCTGGCAAGCATCAGTAAGATAGTGACAACCCAGTGTAGAGTGCTATACGTGATTCTAATTGCAATGTCAATAGAAGCCCATTTTAAAAAATGTTCAGACCAATAAACTTGGATTGATTGAATTGAATTTTGTATATACCATTTTTTAATAAACCGAAATCGAAGAGGTAGTTTAGAATTTCACATCTGCAGATCAAATTTTCCGATTCCCATACATCTCGAGTCTAGTGCCGGGCCAAAATTAGGCATGACAATATTAGCTTTACCGGTTATCTACATCGTTGATATTTGTAACTAAGCATACCAAGCTGTACTAAAACTGCTAAAGTTAATAGATTCTGAGATAAATATTAAAAAGGATGATTTTTTTAATAATGGTTTATTTTCGCATTTGAGTGAAATTTCGAAGAAGTTGCAACAGCTGTTTTAAAGTATATTGCTTGAAGCTGTCCCTTAGACTTTTACCTAAAGCATAGTCGAAGAGCTATAAATATATTTATAACAGATTTTCCCATTTTTTACCTGACACTAGCAACAGTTATTTCTAAAACTCACTGCCTCGCAAACTTGACGATTGATTGATGATGATTTTAAGGAAATAATCAGAAAATCTAGTATTGTTTTAATGTCCTTTATCGAAGAAAATTAAGAGTAAAGACAATAAAAACAAAACGCAAACAAAACCTAATACCTGAATCTACTTCTACTGTTCTGGTTTTTCTATTATAAATGTATATTTCATTTCAAATTAAATCGCCAGGGAACTAGTAGTGATATTATTTGAATTCGTTCCTATATATTTTAAAATTATATATATTATATGTCGTAAAAACCAAACTTTGTTAACGAGGTAGGCGGATTTTTATCACAAAAATTTTGTAAAAAGCAAAAAATGTTATTGTGCCTAACAATAAGTCGTTATGAACATAATTCATATAAACGCATACATGTAAAACATAAAATTTTTTTCATCACAAAGAATTTGTTTATTTTATAATTTAGGAAAAAAGTTCATAAATAAATTATGAATATTATTATGATAGACAAAGAATGCTGCGAAGAAAAAAAAATTACAGGAAATAAAAGGTTTTCTTGTTTCATTAACATAAAGATTTTGCTACACAAAATTATGTCTGTTCATTTTAATTCCTTGTAACCGTACGGTAAGTAATGAATTTATAATTCACAGGTTTTATTTCACATTTGTTTTGTATTTATAGTGGAGAGACTTTTATATCGGTCCCCGTTGGTACCAATGTTTCCATGTTACTGGTTGCACAACTGACTTCACATTTCTAATTAACAAGGCAGATTAATATCAGCTTATCCCTTATATTTTTCAACTTATATTAAAATTACATCGACGCCACTGAATATAAACAATAATAATGTTATGTATAATAAAATAAAAAAAAATTATAAAATATTTTCACGTGTTATTACACGTTTTTAGTAAAATTTCATTTATTATTCTTAATACCGGTCAATATAAAATCTATTTATTGCAAAAAAGTAACAAGCAATATTACTTGTAACTTTTAATCAGTAGCAGATAAGGAGAAAATTATATCCCATTATTGAAATAGTTTGTTTTGTATAAGGTTGTTTTTTCGTACAATAAGACCCAAGTCATTATTTGTCTTTTTATTTTAATAATACCACTATATTGAAAATAGGTAAATTTAATTGTTGGTTTCGAAAGCAACTTCTAATATATTTTTATCCAATGTATTTTCGTTTCACAATATTGAACCACGTTTTATTAACGTATATGTTCTCGACTTGCTAGTATTACCTCCAATTAGTATACTGTTAATTAAGAATTGATTTCTTTTTGAAGGTATTTGATTCCAATTTTGAAATACATTTATCTCTCTTTAAATGATCCCCTAATTGTTTTCTGGGATTTAACTCAGGGTCGTTAGCTGACTGATCTATAACCCTCTATGTTTTTCTTTAAAAAATGTTCGAACCAAATTTGTGACGTAACGTAAAGGAGGCATTACCCTGTTGAAAAATTAATTGTAAGATATCCTATAGGTATATTACTATATCCATAAAAAAATTTTCGCATAAAGTTGAAATTTGGCATGATCATAAAGCTTAACAGCGTTACTACAACTCCCTGAACTAACCTAAACCACATTTTATTAACGGATATGTCCTCGACTTGTTAGTATTACCTCCACTTTATATACTGTAAATTAGCAATCGATTTTTTTGGAGGTATTTGCTTTCGTTTAAAAAATTCGTTTTTCTCTCTTTAAGTCATCCCGTAGATGTGTTATGGGATTTAAGTCAGGATCATTAGCTGGCCGATCTATAACTCATAAATGTTTTTCTTTAAAAAGTGTTTGAACCAGATTAGTGACGCGACGTGAAGGAGGCATTACCCTGTTGAAAAATTAACTATAATATCCCCTATGGGTATGTTATTATAGCCATAAACTATTTTACGCATAAAGTTGAAATTTGACATAGTCATAATGCTTTTCATTCACTGATTCACTCTTTCACTTTTCTTTGTGAAATTTCTATCGATTTAATATATTTTTTTTTCACGGCCATCAAGAAAATCGATCATGTGTTATTTCGTTTGGTCATTTAATTTTATTTTCTTAAATTTAAATAAATAATTCTTAGTTGAATTTTGAAATTTTTGACAATTCCTTGTTTGAAATTGTATTAAAATCTACCAGTAAAAACTACAGAACTATACCTGTACTTTAACGAAGAGTTTAGCTATTCTGATATAGCTGATATCACTTTTAATTATGAGTTTATACAGTTGTCTATAGTGGCTATATTCTATAATAAACCTATTCGTAGAGAAGTCACATAGTTTGCAAGCTGTTTTAATGGACGTGTAAGCACTGCTTCTTTTCTTATTTTGAGCAAGGCAAGTCAAAGATTAATATTTTGCTTTTTCTTGTGATTTTCTCAAACATCTTGATTTCTGATTAACAAGTCTTGCTTGTTGAATTAAAATCCCATTCGTTTTTAACAGGATAACTCACTCGAAAATACATAGGTATGTGGCAACGCTGATGCTTACTAATTATCTAATTGATCTCAAGAAGTAATTTTCTATTAAGAATCTAGTCAAATGAATTAAAAATTTTTGGCTAGATGATTTTAGAGATATTGCTGAAAATATGTTTCTACAACCGGCTTCTCCTATTCCCTATTGATTTCGAGAAACTATGAAAAAGTTAGGATAATTAACTAATTATTTGCACTACATAAAAATCAAAATATTCAGTAAACTTAATTTACAAAAAACAGTCCGCATGATATGATCTAGTCTAATATTTTTGTGCTAATTATATGTTCCTATATGCTTTAAATCTTTGGTAAAATTTAGAAGTCAATTTACTTCTAATTTTTTTCATTAACAAGTGGTTTTCAAACCGGCCAACTAAAATTTGCAATAACTTATTGTTTTAATCAAGTACTGAAAAGTTGTTCCTTGCCAAAAAGCTAGATCAACTAAAAAAAAAAACTAAGTTTTCAGATGGCAGTATAGAACTCCTTTTTCCTTCACTCTGTATTATAGCAATAGTTCGTTCGAACCAGCATTCAATTTCATTCTTGGAACTTTTCGAAATACTATTTGTTAATAAATTACCAAACTCATCCAAATTTGAAGCTACTGTTTGCAAAGGAAATGTCATTAATTTTTCGGAAATAAGAAAAAATGCCCAATAACTTTATATATTCTGTAATAATCAATATTTTAATGGACAGCAAATGGTATACCGCGTAATATAAAAATAATAAAAAATATTCTTGGTTATTTATGTACTTTCGTTTAAACATAATACCTTTAGGAAATCTCTTTAAACCATAACTAATAATTTCAAAAGTTTTTAAGTCACTTGTTTAAATTGTTTATTTTTTTATTGGTAGCGGGTAGCATCCGGCAATAAAATAGTTACTTGATATGTTTTTCATTGTTGACACGTTTTATATAAGGCGTATTGCCTTTGTTGTCCAAAGGAATAATGTCTAGAATTTAAGTTATGCTACCGGCATTCGTAACTTTCAAACTGTGTTAGTTGGAAAAGGTTTATGGAAGTGCATGCTTTTGACGAGAATAAAAATTTTGTTTTTCGGGATTCCGTTGTGCGTTAAGAAAGACGTCTCTTTAGGTGTAGGATATCTTTATATTTTCAAGTTAACGCATACACCAATTAACTGCAGCAAGTATCTCTAATAATAATTTTTCGAGGAATTTTGTTGCTGTAACATTTAATAATTTTACTATCTACAAATTGATCACAGTCTAAGAAGTCGACTAAAGTAAGATAAACATTCGAAATTTCTTAGCCTATTTTAGTATATATATATATATATATATATATATATATATATATATATATATATATATATATATATATATATATATATATATATATATTAAAAATAAACAAATTCACGGTCCATATATTTGAAAAAGTTATTTTATTCTCCTTACGACCGTTTAGAAAGGGGACAGACAGTGTATTCTCTGCGAATTCCACTCTGGTTCTCTCTCCATACTAGTTTCGACCACCTAATGGTCTCATCAGTGGAGCTGTAACGAACCGAGAGTAAAATGCACAGAGAACAAATGTCTACTTAAAATCCCCATATCGTAAAATATCGGCAGGATATTACCTGCAGAACTTGATGCCGGACTGCTATCTTAAACAGTACAAACGAACATCTGAATATACCCCGGAGCGGTAGGAAATTTATTAAAAATAAACAAATTCACGGTCCATATATTTGAAAAAGTTATTTTATTCTCCTTACGACCGTTTAGAAAGGGGACAGACAGTGTATTCTCTGCGAATTCCACTCTGGTTCTCTCTCCATACTAGTTTCGACCACCTAATGGTCTCATCAGTGGAGCTGTAACGAACCGAGAGTAAAATGCACAGAGAACAAATGTCTACTTAAAATCCCCATATCGTAAAATATCGGCAGGATATTACCTGCAGAACTTGATGCCGGACTGCTATCTTAAACAGTACAAACGAACATCTGAATATACCCCGGAGCGGTAGGAAATTTATTAAAAATAAACAAATTCACGGTCCATATATTTGAAAAAGTTATTTTATTCTCCTTACGACCGTTTAGAAAGGGGACAGACAGTGTATTCTCTGCGAATTCCACTCTGGTTCTCTCTCCATACTAGTTTCGACCACCTAATGGTCTCATCAGTGGAGCTGTAACGAACCGAGAGTAAAATGCACAGGGAACAAGTAGACACATATATATATATATATATATATATATACCTATATATATATATATATATATATACATATATATATATATATATATATATATATATATATATATATATATATATATATATATATATATATATATATTATAACGGAAATAGGCATTGAAGTGTTAGAACTTAGAGATTTATTAGCCGTCGAATACCAAACAATCAGACATTTGCCAATATTGAGCGTCATCTCCGAGAAACGAGTAGCGTTGAGAAACATTTGAACGTTGGGGTCGTATTCGAACAAATCGAACAGTCGAAAAAGTAGAGGAAATTTTGGAAAGAGTTCAAGAAGAACTAAGTTAGTACTCGCTGCTTAGAATATGAGTTGGATACCCCTAAAACTATTGTAAATGATATTTTAAAAGAACAATTGTTATATTCATATCATGTCCAAAAATTTCAGGAACTTTACCTATTAATCCTCCATGCTCCTTACTTTTTGTGAATTTATTCATGATCCACACTTTTGTAGAAAATTTTGTTTACAAGATTTCGAGCGACCAACCTGCACAACCAACATGTTTATGCTGGTGACAATCCATATGCCATTAAAATTGCACACCATTAGTATAATTTTGAAATAAATGTTTAAGCCGGTATTATTGATGGCTTTCTATTTGTCTTGTTGTGATTCTGGACAGGATAAACGGAAATATATATTTAAATTTTTTGCAAAACACATTACCAGTTTTTCTGTTAAATTTACATATTTTACTTCGGCGAGGACTATGGTATATACATGATGGTGCCCCAACCCATTTTTCCGTTGCTGTTCGGCAATATTGACATGCTCAATATCCTAACCTATGGATTGAAAAGGGCAATGAGGCAACAGTAAGTTAAATATGTGTAACTAATTTTCGTGGGACGTTCTTAAAACAAAAGTATACAAGACTCCGGTGAACATCCACGAACAATTATTGATGCGGAATTTAAACGCTAGCAACCCTTTTAATAATCCTGAGAAAGTATTAATAAGGCTATTCAGCAAAAGGGCAACAATTTTGAACAATTGTTTAATTAAAGTTTTATATTTAGTTAGTTTTTTCAATCTTTTCAAAATACATTTATGTAAATGAAACATTTATTTTAAGAATTGTTTTATTATTACAGCAAATTGGTATATGCATGTGCAATTGAATATAATTTTTTTCTGGCAAAACCGCTCATCTAATGAAAATTTCTCAAGAGATAAAAAAGCTTTCAAATACATGCGGTTATCCATTAGAAATATCTAGTTAAATATCTAGTTTGTCATAACGTTGTGACGTGAGTTTTACAACATACGTTACTTTATAGCCGGTAGCTAAACCACCAGAAAACATGATATTATTGTATATACCAAAAATCATTAACCAGTTATGACGTTTTCAAGAAATTTGGGAAAATCAGTATTTTTTTTAAACCACCTAAACGAAGCAGTATCGGATATAACTAAGTTGACTTGAATCGACCTATTGTGATGTTAAGAGTCCGTAATCAAACGTGTACATATTTTTTTTTGGGGGGGGGGCATTGCCCAGTAGCTCCTCCTTGGCTCCGCCTGTGAATGATATCGAATTTATTAAATATTTTCATGAGAAATGTTAGGCTTTTGTTTAAACTGTATAATTCCTAATGACGGCCAATTTAATATCCACTTATTGCAAAAAAGTATTATCGGCAATATTACATGTAACTTCTTATCAAAATTACTAAGATATAAATCTTTATTATAATAAACAAAAATGAATTTTAACCAAAGAACGTCCCTATATTTAATTGTTAGACGTAATTTTAAATATTTAGATAAATAAGTTTTTTCAATCTAATTAAGCATCTATTATCTTAACAACGAAATAGTTCATAACATATATTACCCTATAATTTTTGTTCATAGTTTTATAAATGTATAGTTGGTCTTTCAATTATTTCAGAATTATCTTACTCTGGAAATATGAAATGTGCCCAATTTATGAAGAATAAAATATCGTTTTCTCAAATAAAATTTAACATGATGTTCTGAAAAGACGTTAGTAGAAAGTAAGAATAAACACAGCTTTATTTTATTTACTAAAACTTGAAAAAATAGAGCGGAATTTGTGAAGGTTCTGAACAAGGAAAAATGTTTAAATAGAAATGGGACATTTATATCAGAGAAACTATTTTAGTTCTCAATTAAATGCAAAAATGTTGCACTATAAGTGCGGACCTACTCTATTCTAACACGGTTATGGCCTCAGCACTGACTCGTATATAAGGAACTAAAATAATTTCCTTAATATAAACGCATTTATACACTCAATTACCAGTTTATTTTATCCGCTGTTAGTATATAGGTCCTTGTGAGATTTTCATGCTACGATGGGAGATGGCGCCGCTTATATTACACTTTATATTTCATTTGATATAGATTATGTAAAAGACTCACTTTTTCTGTGTTTAAGTATGCTTATCTACCCTGTATTGATGAGAACCATTGAGTTCGAAACCAGTGTTAAGGTAGCGGTGCTGTCATAAGAAAGGCTTCCATTCTTTCCTGGTATTTCCTTACATCTGAGATATTTCTTTGTCCCTGACAGTATTAGGACTGAGTATGTCTGCCCTTATAGTCAGTACGTTTATATCGACAGTTCCGAGCGCGGTTGAAGTCGAGCGCCTTCCACAAGCGGCTTAGAAATAACGAATTAAACGGGCGAGATTATACTTGAAGCCGGCTTGGATTTGTTAAGTCAAACCTGAAATGATTTAGGGTTGACTTGGCCCAAGAGCGCTTCGAGTGCGAAATTAACAACTCAAGCGCGCTTGAACTCAGCTGTTGACTTCTGAACGATTACGTCATGTGTCAAATGAGCGTTAGTATATTATTTCGAATTAGTTTTAATGTTTAAGAACACTTAAGTTAAAGGCCAAATGCAGAATAAAACATTTTACCCCTCACAGTAGTCAACAGTTGATTTTTAAAAAAGAAAAATATCCAAACAAGGGATTATTTTGAGGTTAGGTACAGACAAGATGTCAACTTTTTGCGAAAATGACTTGAAGCCAAGGTCAAGGCATGTATAAGTTTGTGAAATAAACGCCTAGATTTCAAGTAAGATATGAGGCGGCTTCGGTTTGAAGCTGGCTCGAAAAATGTAGATTAAACGAAGTCGGTATAAGGTATTTTCAGATGGTTGAGAACTAAAATAGTGTCTCTAATGTAAATATTGTATACTGCAAGTATATTATATTCACTGTTGGAAAATAAAACATGTTAACAAGTCTAGAAAAGTACAGAAAACTTATTCGCAAGATTGGTAACGGTGTGCACTTATTTCGACTCATAGAACACAGTCGGAAGATAACTCTTATTTGTGAAATCTGACTTATTTTCCAAAGTTGAACTTTTAGTTTTGAAACATAGTAGATTCTTTCTCCTTAAACGGAACAAAGATCATCTAAAAGTTCACTTGCACACAAAAGGAGTAGGGGCTCAAAAGATTCTTTAATAAATTCCCTTTCAAATATCCAGTAGCTTCTTCTGAAATCCTAAATAAACCTAATAGCATACATAGGGAAAAAACAATTTTGTAATCGATCTCATCGGCCGTACGCTTAACACATTTTTATTTGAAATACTAATCAAATCGCTATAGCTTATTAGCGAAACTCCAAATGGCACACTCAATATGTTCAAATTGAGAACGAATCGATACTATTGATAGCACGAGGACTGAAACTGTAAACAACGGAAAAATGCAAGTCAATAAGTGCCCGATTTAAATCTATTAAAAGTAGAGATCTAGAAATTAGTCCTATTACTTATTGTGTGCTTTGCCAGTAATCCTTATGTGGGAGTGATATATAATGATATATATCATTAATCATAATAAATAACATATAGGTGAACAGTAGATAAGAAAATCTTTTAAAATAGTGGGAAAATTTTTCTTTCATCATATCTGAATCTAGGAAGAAATGCTGACAGTATTAAAGGAATTTTATTTACTTATTTTCCCAGAAATGAATCCATTACCTATGCATTTAATTTGCAAAAAGTTTTTTGAAATGAAGCCTTAAAGCCAGAGACATCAGTAAGTGCTTTCTGATAAATACATCTATTTTCAAGGACTGGAAAAGAAATATTTGAATCAACCAACCATCTCGAACCTTTCTGCATGTCCTCTAGACAAGAAGATAAATGACCACGAGCTTCATATAATATTTCATTCTTGATCGCACTGCAGAAAAACTACACAAAGTAGATGAATAATTGATTTTGCTGGCAGCAGCGTATTATCATTTAGAAATTTTTTTAGCAACAATTAAGTACAAAGAAGGACTGATGAAATATCTAAAGACGTTGAAATATCATTATGTGAGTATTAGAAGATAATCACATTTTCCATTCAATTTGATGAGTCAACTCTATTAACTAACAAAACACAACTCTTACCCTATATACTATTGATAAAAGAAGAAAAAGTTTTTCAAGAATTATTATTTGCCAAAGATTTGGAAAGGGAGAACAATATTTAATTTTCGAAATATTTTTCTCAATGAAGATATATTCCTATTCATATTATTTTTTTAGCGGCTCCTGATGGTACTCAGATAATGACGGGGCGTAATAAGAGTTTCGTAGAGTATAAGTAACAAGCAGAATCAAAAATACTTCATGTACTCTGTATTGTTCACCACCAGCATTTAGTTGTGAAGAATCTGAATGATCGACTGCATACGTCGTTCCACTACGTTATTAAAGAAGTCAATAAGATTGATTGAGTAACATATTATTTAGCCAATTACGCATTGAAAATATTTCAATCGCTTACTGCTTTATATAGATGTTCTAAAGGTATAAAGTTTGAATCAATTGCCTCACTACTAGAATTTACTTAAAACAAAAATGTCATGGCTACTTTTATAGGGAAACTTTTGCTACTTTACGGAATCTCAGAAGAGGTGAATACAACCACTTTACGATATTGTAAGCAATATGTGCGACACGTTACTTATTTGCTACGATACTTAGACATTCTTCCTGATGATTTAATGACAAATTTTCAGGATATCCTAAATATGAACTTATTCAGTTTGGTTTTGGACCCATTCCCATATGCAGATATAGAAAAATCAAATTTCTAAGAATAACTTGTAGAATTTAAAACTAAACAAGCAGAATATAAATATTCAGAATACATTAAAAAATGCAACAAAATACCAATCACCAAGGGAGGTGCGGCGAGGAAAATCCCTTTGTTAAAATTGCGGCTAAAAAAATCTCTTCTTCTCACGTAACAGTAAGATTCGTCGCTGACTGTCTAGGAGAGATTATTTTCACGGTACCTATTTAGGGAGGCTTTTCTTCGCTCACAATTTTTTAGTGGAATTTTTTACACCGACGCTTACTGTGTCGGCGTACTACATTTTTGCATGTAATTAATTTTCCCTTATTTTTATTATTTTGTTTGTTGTTGCTGTCGTTGTTGGTTTACTCTACTGTATTGTATTACATGTAATTATTTCAGCGTTTGGAAGGTGTATCGAATAAATAAATAATTATATTAAATAATACTTCGCATTTTATAATGAGGGTTATTTTGTATTAATTTGGCCCTTGTCATACGGAATAAAAATAAATATTTTACCATACTTAAAAAGTATCGACATTTAGTAAAATATGATATCTTCAGGTTTCCTAGTTTGGTAAATAAGGTAGAAAATGGCACGTCGTCTAGGATAAAAAAAAAACATATTCTGACTTTGTTCCCTTTTGTTGATCGTGCAATTTTTAATTAGGTTTTCCTTTTTTGGAATTTGGTCATATTACTTTATGTGGAACTTATACATACTTTTGTTCTTACTTTGCGGTACATGTCATTATATAACTGATCTTCAGAGAATTAAACTATAAATAGGAAAAGGAATATGTATTTTGTTAACATATAAGTTGAAAAACTATTTTATTACCTAATGTTAGTTGGTAGTGACACTTATTTTAAATTACATTTATTTTTTTTTATATAAAGGGTGTTTTTTTATAGAGGTATAGAACTTTTAAATGGAATAAAACATAAATGAATTTTTTAAATTGACATAAAATTTACTTTATTTGAAAGATAACCTTCTGGCATTATAATTTAAATATGACTTCTGGCATATGACTGCCACGGCTGGCTCGGACGTAGCCTAATCTGGAGGTCCAATTTTCGATGACTTTTTCCAACATTTGTGGCCGTATATCGGCAATAACGCGGCGAATGTTGTCCTCCAAGTGATCAATCGTTTCGAGCTTATCGGCGTAGACTAGCGATTTCACATATCCCACAGAAAATAGTCTAGCGGCGTTAAGTCGCACGATCTTGGAGGCCAATTCACAGGTCCGAAAGGTGAAACTATGCGGTTACCAAACATTTCCTTCAATAAATCAATTGTGGCACGAGCTGTGTGACATGTTGCGCCGTCTTGTTGAAACCACAGTTCCTGCACATCATGGTTGTTCAATTGATGAACGAAAAAGTTAGTAATCATGGCTCTATAGCGGTCACCATTGACTGTAACGTTCTGACCAGCATCGTTTTTAAAGAAGTACGGACCAATGATTCCACTAGCCCATAAAGCACACCAAACAGTCAGTTTTTCTGGATGTAACGGTGTCTCAACATACACTTGAGGATTGTCTTCACTCCAAATACGACAGTTTTGTTTATTGACGTATCCATTCAAACAAAAGTGAGCTTCATTGCTAAATAAAATTCGCTTATGAAAATCGGGATCAACGGCAATCTTGTTTTGGGCCCATTCACCGAATCTACGCCTTGCTAGGTGATCGTGTGGCTTCAATTCTTGCACGAGTTGGATTTTGTAAGCACGCAAACCAAGATCTTTCCGCAAAATCTTCCATAAAGTGAATAGACACATATCCAATTCCTGTGCACGATGGCGGATAGACTGATTCGGCTCTTCGTCTACGCTACGCTCTACAGCAACAATGACTTCTTCTGTATGCATTGTACGATGTCTCTGTGGATGCGTATTATCATTTAGAGTAAACGTGGTGCGAAAACGTTCCATAGTTAATCGAATTAATTGCTCTGATGGACGATTATATTGACCGTAAAATGGACGTAGTGCGCGATACGTATTTCGAACAGAACCCTGATTTTCAAAATAAATTTGCACAATTTGGAAGCGTTGTTCAGGCGTCAGTCTATTCACGTTGAAATGCCAAACCAAACTAAACATAAATCACTTGACAGCTGACAAAATGGCCGCCAGTTAAAAAAACACCCTTTATAAAAACACACTAGCATATTTTTTACATCTGTTCCGTTGGGAGTTAGAAAACCAAAAAAATCGGGAAGAGGGATTATTTCATCTATTCACAATGCTTTTCTCCATTAGTCGAATCAAGTATCAGTTTATTAATATAAAAGCTCCTCTATTTGCCTGCCCTTTGGTTAGATTAATAAAAATTATTAGTAGTGGTAAACATTAGGTAATAAAATAATTTTTCAAATTATATGTTAACAAAATACAAATTCCTTTTCCTATTTACAGTTTAATTCTCTGAAGATCAATTAAATAATAACATGAACCGCAACGTAAGAACAAAAGTATGTATAAGTTCCACATAAAGTAATATGACCAAATTCCAAAAAAGAAAAACCTAATTAAAAATTGCACGATCAACAAAAGGGAACAAAGTCAGAATATGTTTTTTTTTATCCTAGACGACGTGCCATTTCCTACCTTATTTACCAAACTAGGAAACCTGAAGATATCATATTTTACTAAATGTCGATACTTTTTAAGTATGGTAAAATATTTATTTTTATTCCGTACGACAAGGGCCAAATTAATACAAAATAACCCTCATTATAAAATGCGAAGTATTATATAATATAATTATTTATTTATTCGATACACCTTCCAAACGCTGAAATAATTACATGTAATACAATACAGTAGAGTAAACCAACAACGACAGCAACAACAAACAAAATAATAAAAATAAGGGACAATTAATTACATGCAAAAATGTAGTACGCCGACACAGTAAGCGTCGGTGTAAAAAATTCCTCTAAAAAATTGTGTGGCCAAGAAAATTCGCCCTAAATAGGTGCCGTGAAAATAATCTCTACTAGATAATCAGCGACGAATCTTACGGTTGCGTGAGAAAAAGGATTTTTTTTTTGCCTCAATTTTAAGGAAGGGATTTTCTTCACCGCACTTCCCTTGAGTTATTTTCTTCGTAGTCACCATCGATATAACCGCAAAAACTGTTAAGATAAATATTAACACTTTACTGTATTTTTTTAATGTATTCTGAATATTCATATTATGCTTGTTTAGTTTTAAGTTCCAGCAGTTATTCTTCCAAATTTGTTTTTTTTGCCGTATCTGCATATGAAAATGGATCCAAAACTAAACTCAATAAGTTCATATTTAGGATATCCTGGAACTTTTTCACTAAATCATCAGGAAGAACATCTAAGTATAGTAGCAAATAAGTAAATAATCCCGTTTCGCACACATTGCTTACAATATCGTAAAGTGGTTGTATTCACCTCTTCTGAGATTCCGTTTAAGTAGCAAAAGTTTTCCTACAAAAGCAGCCATTACGTTTTTTGTTTTAAATAAATTCTAGTAGTTAGGCAAACGATTCAAACTTTATATCTTTAGAACATCTATATAAAGCAGCAAGCGACTGAATTGAATGAATTGAAAAATTATTTTATTACCTAATGTTAACCACTACTAATACTTTTTATTAATCTAACCAAAGAGCAGACAAATAGAGGAGCTTTTATATTAATAAACTGATACACTCCTCCTTCACAAATAAAACTTGATTCGATTAATGGGGAAAACCACTGTGAGTGATTTTTTTGGATTTCTAACTCCCAACGAAACAGATGTGAAATAATGTGCCAGTGTGTTTTTATATATAAAAATATAAATGTAATTTAAATTAAGTGTCATTACTAGTTAACATTAGGTAAGAAAATACTTTTTAAATTTATATATTAACAAAATACAAATTCCTGCTTCTATTTACAGTTTAATTCTTTGAAGATGGTTTAAATAATAAAATAAACCAAAACGTAATAACAAAAGCATCCATTAATTCTGACCGAAACACAAAAAAAAAGAAACACCTAATTCTGACTTATTTAATGGAAAAAGAAGCAATTTTTATGTGAATTTTGAAATTACTGTAAAAAGATGTTTCATATAAAATAATGTCAGAAAAGAATTTATATTCTCTATTTCCTTTTGGAAAACTGAATGCTTTATCGAGAAAGTATGCTTTTTCTTATCTAAAGGTAATTACATTGATTCAGCGAATTTTACCTTTTATAAAAATATCTTCAAGTTTTACTTATTGGCTATGGCCTCAAGCGTCTGTGTCTTTATGTTTTAATTTTTATAATTGTCATTTTTGACAACAGTAGCATGCAAACTGTAGATACTTCAAGTCTCTCAAATTATAAGGAGAAATATAAGAAAACAATTTTAATCTAGTAGTAAAAAATGAAAAAAGAAATAATTTTGAAACAGAATTCACACTGATATTGTATATATTACGTTTGTAAAATTGTGACAATTTTTTTCGCTATGTAAATTGAGAATGATTCCGTGTGTAATTTTCTGCGCCATATTTCACTTCAAAATCAAATCTTCAGGCAATTTCTTTTTACTGTTGAACATAGGATACATGTTTATATCTCCTTTTAAGACTAAATAACATTTGGGACTCTGTTCATGAATAGTTCAAATGTTCCAATAGAAGATTTAATTCAATAAGAAAAAAAAAAGACACGAGAGAAGCAAAACTTTCATACTTTCCTACTCCTCAATAGCAATAGTGGCATAATTTTCATAAAATAACAAAAATTAAAGATAAGTTTTTTTTGATATTTTTTAAGAAATACACCACACCACTGAAAAATATAAATCTATAATTATAATACAACAATTATTTAAGTACTTTAAAAATTTAAAGAGGAATTTCGGTTGACGGTCTAGTGAATTGGTTCAATTTTCAAATAACTAAATAAAAAACATTTATGTCAATAAAAAATACGCAAAAAAACTTAAAAACACTTTAAAATCAAGTATTAATATAATCACTGATTAGTGGTAAGATTTTATTACATTTTCTTGAGATTACCACAGGTATATATAAAATGAAAATGTTGACCAAAAACTGTCATTCGAAAAAAATGAACGGTTCCATTCTAATTTTCTTGTGCACCTTTTGGGGATCGTTACATGCTTTTACCATACGGACACCCGACATCTTCAAAGCTGATTCTACCCTCCAATTAGTTCATGTGGTAAGAATTTTTTTTATTAATCTAATCAAATATCAGGAACATAGAGGAATTAGGTCTTTATTTTAATAAACTGATACACTCCTGCTTTAGAAATAAAACTTGATCAGATTTAGGGGGAACATCTCTATGAACGGATGAAGAAAGACCCATTTCTCGATTTTTTAGGTAACTAAATTATTTATTTGGGTTTTTTGAATAGGGTGTGTTATAAAGCATACATTAAAGTTGTTTAATATACAAGTTTATTAAATTACAATTGAGCCTATGTATAATCATATTGTCCAAAGTTCGGATCGCTTATTCGAGAATAGTTGATCTGAGAAGAAAAAATTATATTTTTTAAAAATATGTATATACCTAGTTTTTATTGTAGCATTTTTCAAAAAAAAAATATTTTTGTAAGATTTTTACCTATACTTTACTTATATTCCAATACTAATTTAAAAATTAAAAAATTGTTACTGCAAATATAAAAATTTTTTGATTTGTAAAATTTAAAATGGAAAAATTATAGCAAAAGTTATGTTTCCGGCCAGGTCGAGAATAATCATTTCGAGAAAATTGCGATTGAGAGTTCAAGTACACAAAGAGAAGTTTGTGACATATGTGTATAATAAATTTCGTCGATTTTGGGCCCATCTTTGCCATTGTTGGCCTTGTTGTCGCAACTGTTGTAGATATAGGTACTATTTGTCGCACGAGGCACTTATGACTGTGCTATGTTTGTTTAGATATAATTTTTGCGTCTTTGAATTGATTTTTTTTTCTAAATACATATAGACATATATACTTTCAGAACAGTTAATGAAAAAAATAATTGTTTTGATCAGTTCCAGTGTCGTTCTCCTTAAAAAATTGTTATGGTAACTACATACTGATTTTAATAAGAGGACAGGTGTTTTCTAAAACTTATATTTTAAACCAAGAATGAGTGATGAGTCCAATTATACTAAATTAACTTTTTTTTAAATAAGCAATAAATAGTCTTCAGTATTCTAACAGAAACAATAAGATTCATTGTAAAAATAGTGATAAAACCGCGAAAATTTGACTGGTCTGTAAAATTACTACTTCCAAATTTAGTATAATCGAGTAAATATTTATAGCAAGAAAATATTGGTTTGTAAACATAATGTTTATAGTAAACATCGACTACTCCTATATGAATAATTGTTTTAATTAACTTCAATAAGGAGCTTCTCAATTTCACCTCAACATACTGTTTTATTATTATGATGTCTGTATGTACGCCGACTACAGTAAAGCGTTTGGAACTATTTTCACAAAGTAAATTGCTTTAGTTAAATCCAAGATGGCGCTTATCATATGCCGGGCAAAAAATATTTTTTGATATCACGGGGTTTTCGGGGTTGCATATTACGAATTTAAAGTTATATTAAAAAAAATAAATATAGCCAATTGAATATGGCTGATTAAAAATTTTACATTTCTTCAATTATTAAAAATTGGAGAGTGGAAATTACGAATTTAAAAAATAAATTTCATAGAATAAAATATGTCGGGCAAAAATATTTACATTTTTGTAATTCTTTCAAAATCGGTTTGGGGGATTTTAGGGACGGAAATTACGAATCTAAAATTAATGTCTTAAAATTCAAAATAGCAGATGTACCGTGGCTTACTAAATCTTTGAAATAATTTGGTATTTAAAGAATTACCAGAATCAAAAATCATGTGTTGCTTGATTTAGTGTTCTTATCAACAACTTGAGTTAAAATGGGTACTTTTTGCAATCTTAAAACTTTGTAAGGTATATATATATATATATATATATATATATATATATATATATATATATATATATATATATATATATATATATATATATATTGATCGAAAAATAGTATAAAAAAATTTACCGCCATCCAAAAAAGCGTTAAAAGGCGAAAAATAAAACTATATTTATTACTAAATGAAAATAACTACTAATACTAGATAAAAAATAGTTACAGTAAAAAACAAATTAAAAAAAAAACAAAAATGTTAATCAATTATAAAGTAAGTACGCAAACTTATATATGTATTTTTAGATATTACAGCGTTAAAAAGTTGTTAACATTTTTCTTATTAATTTGGCGCCAATTTCACAGATTTCAATTGAATATCAAAATTTTAAAATTTTTTTTTAGGTTTTTGGCGCTTCTTTGCAAAGATGTTATTTTTGTTTATTCATTTTTTAATTATTAGTTTAATAATATATGGTGGATTTATTTCAATATTAGTAATTTACTTTAAGTGGTAGCAAAGATTATTATAGCTAACGCTAAAGATACCTCACGCTTATGGCAGACCGTGTTTTTATTTTTCCGCAGCACAACCGACCGAAAAGGGAATAAATTGAAATTGGCGGTCCACGAAGTTTCACGATCGCTGGCAATGTTGTCAGATTAGTATAGCTAGAAAAATGAATTGATTTATTTAAAAGTAACGTAGTTTAATTGTCCGCTTCAAAGGGCGACAAATATTGAAAACTGAGCGTTAGGTTGTCGGCATAAGATAGGAATCTATTTTAAGTAGCCAATTCTTGTGATGGGATTGATTTAGACTGGGGGTTTATATTTTACTTTTTATTGAAAATTAAAAATGGAAAATTCTATATTTTTAATATTAGAAACAAACGAAATAGTAATGAAAATATTAAATCGTTGGTATTCTTTTGCAATTTGAAATAATGTTTTATTTCTAACCTTGTAAGAAAAGAGTACTTATATTGGTATCAGGTTTTTTCAGTTTGTTGAGAACTAAAATATTTTCTCTAATATAACGTAAGCTTAAACATTTTGAATTATAAATCTTATTAAGAAAAATAGTATCTATTATTGTTTTAATAAAATTGTTCACATAAGTACTTAAACTTTAAGAATACAAATTTCAGTGGCTCTATGGTAAGATTTTTTTTTATTATCCACATTTATGTGTTGCACTCAGTTAAGGCCTTTTGGTAGCCAACGTAGGGGGTAAAATGGTTCCTTTTGTTGATTTCTTAATAATAAGTTGTATATTTCTTCCAGATACTCTTTTTCGAAAATATTATTTCTTTTCTGGAACAATAAATGGACCACAACAAATGCCACTTAAAAGCACAAAATAAACCAAAAACTGTTCTATATTGCTATTAATTTAATACAGATTTACTTATTTACTTAGAACGGTTTTGAGCTCTGCTTTGTTTTAGTCGAATTAGTTCTTTTTAAGCTAATTATGGGTGAACTGGTATGTTTTTCCATCACAGTAGGAAATTATTTACATAGCTTCTGATTTATGTTTCTTTGTGCCTTAGTTGAGATTATTTTTGCAGTTTGCAGCTGTTTTCTATAGCTTCTAAATTTGAAGCAGACCTAAAAAAATAATATTAATTTTTTTGTCCGCCATACTATAGGCTTCTTTTGTCCTTTTGGTTTATTGTAGAAACTTAAAAGTTCCGCAAGAAATCAAATGGATTAATATTAAATCATCACGCTGCGCAGTTTAAAAAAAAATCGGAAAAAAATATGTTATTGTATTAATAAAAGCATTAACAAACTCATGTGGAATTTCAGCTCTTAAGGTACTCAAGAAGCTGAGATATGGCCATTGAAAGTGGCGAAATGGGCTCTTTTTATTCTATTTTTTGAATATTTTCAAATGCTCACCATATTTTTTGCCCCGATATATATTAAAAAAAAAACGTTTCAGATTACTTCAAAAGACCTTTCCAAATTCGTTAATCTATTTATTTCTAATTTTAATGGCCCTTTTTGCAGCATGAGTTGTGCAGGGCTGTTTCTGCGAAACTCTTATAGAATATCGACTTTTGATTCTTTCTAAACCGATAGGGTTCAGTTTTTTTTTTGTTCAAAATATACCTTTGATTTTTATTTTGAAAAGTTCAGATTGGTTAAAAAGAACTTGAAGTATCGGCCTTTAAATGGAAATCTGTTTTCAAAAATTACAAAAATACTGATTTTCGGAAAGTTAATGCAAAAAAACATATTTTTTAAATTTTTATTTTAAAAGCCTAAACCCTTACTTAAATGCATAGAAAACACTGAAAAGACTTGTAGCTTTTGTAACTGGCCCTTAAATTGTATTTCCATATCGATTTTTTTTTTAATTTTGAACGCTTTTTCATTTTTTTTAGATTCCTTTTTTTCTTTAAATTCTCGCCAGATCTAAAGTTTGGTCTCGATTTAAATTATAAGAAATGTATTTTTTGCATCTTGAAAAGGACATTTTAATCAGTTTATTTATTAAGTATTAATGATTAGAATGTGCTTTTTTAAACTACAAATTTTTTTAAACTCTGTTTTGCAAATTTTTATGACTTGATAAGCATGCTTTAAATCGTCATTCGTTCTTGAATTCTTATTATTTTTTGACCAATCAGATCTTATATTTTCATTTTAGAAAGACTTTTGATTTTATTTTAAAGAGCTCAGAATTGTTGTAAAGAGAAGCATGTGTCAGTCGCTAAAGGAATATCTGTTTTGAAATATTTACAAAATAGCTTATTTTCAAGAGACTAACGCAAAAAAAAAAAATTTTTGGATGGTTTTGAATTCTAAAAATTTTCTTCGACTTGCAAAGATCTTCGAACTAATTTCTTTATTATATACTTTTAATAATAATTGTTTTTTTTTACGATTCCATTTGTACAGCGCTGTTTTTGTCAAGTCTTGTAATTTTCAGGCATGCTTTAAAGCTTTGTGTGATCTCGAGTTTTGGTTAATTCGTTTTCTTTGAAAATATTTTTAATTTATTTTTCGAAAACCTTGAGTTGGTTAAATAGAACCGGATATACCAGCTTCTAAAGGAGGCCTTTTTTTAAAAACTGCTCTTTCATTTTCCACAGACTGATGCAAAAAAAATTTAGAAATCTACATTTTTCTAGAATGTAGCAGAAACTAGAACATTTGATATTCCGTAAAGACCGAAACTTTATATTGTCTAGTGACTTAAAAATATCTATTTTTACCTAATTACCCAAAAAGAAAATATGTTAAAGTTTAAAACCACCTTTCCTCACATTCACACATCATGTTTTGAATTTTAACACATATGGGAATATTTTAAAATATGGCTGAAAATAACGAAAATTAGCACAAACAATGCTGCACACAATGGAATTCTCCAACGAAGCAGATTCTAATTAAAAGTATATAATAAATTAACTGGCTGAAAATTTTTTATTTAGTTTCAATTAGAATCTGTTTTTTTTTTTATTATTAATATTCGTGATTTCTAGGCATGCTTTAAGGCCATAAGATCTTATTTTGTTGTGTTACTTCATTAACTAAAATTTTTTCTAAGATCTTGTAACCTTAGATTAACGGTTTCACTGTATATTTAACGTCTGTCATGTATTAAAACATTCGGAACGTGATAGTATCTGGAGATGTAGCTTTAAACCTAAAAAGGTAATTTAAAAAAATTGAAAAGAGGTTAAAAATCGGTGAAAATCGATATTTTTAGACGAAAAAAAATAAAAGATTCAAATACGGAAGATCAAATATTTACTTAGAGTTTCTACTACATTCAAGAAAGGGTGTAGATTTCTAAAAAAAAAATTTTTTTGCATCAGCCAATCGAAAAAGAACAATTTCCCAAAAAGACCCCCTTCAGAAACTAATATGGCAGGTTCTTTTTAACAAATTGGAGGTTTTGAAAAATGAATTAAAGGTCCTTAAAAGATAAAAAAAAAATGATCTTTTTACTTAAAAACTCGAAATCATTAAGGTTTAAAGCATGCCTGAAAATTACAAAAATTAACAAAAACAGCGCTGTACAAATGGAACCGTAAAAAAGTCGAATCTAATTAAACGTATGTAAATATTAATTAGTTCGAAAGGTATTTTCAAGGCGAAGAAAATTCTTTTTTCAAAATTCAAAACCATCCAAAAATTTTGGGGAGCATTTGTAATTGTTAAGTTAATCTAAGAAGAATGGAAAAAAAATAGATAATTTCAAGTTAAAAAAATATATTAGTACGGGAGTCCAATTTTTTTCTATGTATCTTAGGCATTCAGGGAAGAGTTTCTTCCCCTCAAGTGAAAAAGGAAAATATTTTTTTTCATTAATATTTTGAAAATATACTATTTTGCAAAATTTTGACAACAGGCATTCCTTAAAAGACTGATATCTGCGTTTCTTTACGGTCAATCTAAACCCTTCAAAATAAAAGCAAAGAATTTTCTAAAACGAAATTATGAGATCTTATAAGTAAAAAAAGAATGAAAGTTCAAGATTTTATGAGGCTTTCTACTATGCTTATCAAGTCACGATAATTAAGAAAACCGAGTTTAAAAAAAATTGTTTAAAAAATTCGATTCTAATTCGAAGTACATAGTAAATGAATTGGTTGCAAAGGCCTCTTCAAGACGGGAAAAAAAAACATTTTTTAGAATTAAAATCGAAATAAAACATTTCAAAATACATCTATCTTTAAAGGCCGATATATCTAGTTCTTTTTAACCAATCTAAACTTTTAAAATATAAATTAAATATATTTTTGGGACGAAAAAAATGGAACCAGTTTAGAAAGAATCACAAGTTGAGATTCTATGACTGTTTGAATTGCCCAAATATCATAAAAAGCCTCAGAAACAGCGCTGCACGACTGGTGCTGTAAAAAGGTCAATTTAAATTAAAAGTAAATGAATCAGCGGATTGGAAAGATCTTTTTAAGAAGTCGCAAATGCTTTTTTTTCAAAATTCATATCGACCCAAACCTCTACATTTGGTGGGCATTTGAAAATTTGAAAAAAATGGCCTAAAAAGAGCCCATTTTTCAACTTTCAATTGGCATATTTCAGCTTAAGCAGTAATTAGTTTATTTTATCTATTTAATAGTACAATAACATATATTTTCACTTGCTTAGTTTTATTTAGAAATTTGCAGACGTTTCGAAGAAATCTCATTAGGCTCGTTCTGTGCGTGTGATTTTGGGGAATCTGTGGATTGAATTAATCCCATACAAAACTATTCTATATTTCATTTAAACTACATTACAGTTCTGTAAGAACACTAATCAAGTTATAAGTTAGCCTAGAATGTAGAAATGTAGAAGTTGCATTTATTTAAATTTCCTAAAAACAGTAATTTTTAAATTTATTTCTTGACTACCATTAAAAGTGCTACAGGATTTTTGAGGTGTTAGCATGATGGAGTTCCCAGTCAGTTTTCCATAAAAATGGATAGGATGACGTTCGGAAACACCTTGGCTACCTAGGTCGCTCTTTAGATATTTTCCTCTGGGGGCGATTAAAAAATATCATTATAGAAGTACAGACCTTTTCGTATTATTGATTGCCTACAATAAATTAAAAGGTATTGTATTCGATAAATTATACTCCGTATCATCAGGAACTTTGTATCAGCGTAATCAAGAAAAACATTTATTTCTAAGATAGAGGGCATATGGAGACTTAAATGCTTTTTGATCCACTTGCGAGCGTTTTATTTTCTGTAAAGTTCTTTAAAATGGATATTTTTTAACCACTCTGTATATCTATTTTTTTGTCCTCGACTAACTTAAAACCTGATTCGTACTCTTACATAGTGGTAATCTAGTCAAAAAGAAATTTAGAATAGTATTTTATCACACTTTTTTAACCCCCAAGTAGGTTCTAAACTAATTATTTAAATCACAAGGTTATGTTCTCAAAATCATGTTATATCTACTGTCAAAATATACTTTTAATCTTTTAAGCCACCCTGTATGTTCTACATCTATTTTTTCTTCCCCACTGGTGAGAATTTCTTAAACCAGGTTAATATATATATATATATATATATATATATATATATATATATATATATATATATGAAATTAATTTTTTTTCTTTTTGGTCGATTAAAAAAAATGTACAATTGTCTCACAATTCAAATAATAACAAAATATATTTGTATTTATACCGTAATAAATAGTTTATCTATTTTAATATTTACAGAATACTATTAAAAGCAATAAAATTATTTTAACATCGGAACATTCGTTGCGAAACTAAACAAATGCCAGAACAAATCACGACATACCCATAAAACATTCAAAATGCTACTGAATTGTATTTTTTCCGTATCGACCGGCGACAGACAGACTTCTTGCGCCAGTTAAATGACCAGGCTCAAATTGGCAACGAGGCTCACGGCGAAGATCCATTACGCTACGTTCGGTACCGCTGGATCCGGCCCGTAAATCGGCTGGATCCATAGAGATTATCAAAAATTTAACACGGCGTGAGGTATCTATAGCGTTAGCTATTTAGCTATAATAATCTTTGGTGGTAGGTATTAATCGATACTTCATAATAAAAATTTTATTTTTTATATTTATTTTTAAGAGAGATTAATATTGCTTGCTTAATATTTTAAGACGAAAAATAACCAATTTTATTGATCCTAATGGAAGAAACAAAAAGTTAAGTTTAATAATTGTTGCCATCAATTTTGCCTAAGACAATTAAATATTTTATGGTTAGTAGCTAATTTATAATTTAGTTTCAGATAAACTAATAGACATCGCTAATGCCACCATATTGACTATGGCACCTTTAGTATTAGCTAATATTTGGGGGAGCTGTCTTGCCTTGTTTTATTCCTGCGATTCTATAAGATTTTGTTGTTTTCCAAAAATGAGGAAAATTGAGTAGTGATAAAATTCCTTAAATCAAAAGATTTCTGATATTGAGATTAAAAAGAAGTTATATGCTATATTGGGACAGTCTTCGTCATTTGAAATCGTAAAAACATGTGTTGTGGGCTTCAAGTGATCGTAAACCAAAATTTGTTATAACCAAGGAAGTAGTTCATATTATATCGAATTTTTCCAAATGTTTTTTTTTTACTGTGGATGACTCCTGGTTCTACTATTATAGCCCGAGACCAAACAATAATCAAAACAATAAACAAAACAATATTTTGTAATAATTTTTGCATTTTCCTTGTTAGGTCTGAAACATTTCCATCCTTGTGCATGATTTAGTTAGGATGGTCTTAAAACCATAAATTGATCTGATAAAAAATATTTTTATTGTTAATCCAAGACAAGCCGATATAAAATAGGTTTTTGGTATAAAATACTACTAATTGTTCAACAAATCGAAATATGTTTCGTTTTTATAAAAACACCATTATTTGTGTTATGTGGATAGTAATTTTTAATTTACTATTCCATTAATCATTTTTATGTCGATAAAGGTGATATTTTGTGTCTACCTGTGTTTTAGTTCCCATGACAACTTTAAGTAATCGATCAATACTAGATTCTATTTTTTTTCGTAGGTTTTCAGACATGGTAATAGAAATCCAGATCAGGCAAGTTTATATGAAGGGAACGCCTACTATAATGAGAGTTATTATCCCGAAGGATATGGCCAATTAACCAACGTAAGTAAAATAAGAACCTTTATTGCAGGCTGACTAGTTAAGTAAGCTTATCTGTATATTATGATTTATAATACTGGTAAAATGAGTTATCAGTATTAACAGTACCATAATCACCTAATCTGAAAAGTAACGAGATAGTTAATAAAAAGGATATTTCAACAAAAATTTGGATTTCGAATCGCGAGCCATTTTCGTCGTTCAATTATTGATTCAGTCATATTTGATGGTTTTTATATTGAATTATAAATATTTACTCCTAATTAATTAACACGGTTTAATTTTAAAATCAGTTTAAATTGACAGTTCAGGGTTTAAAATGACAAACGCAACTTTTGAACAATAAAAATTATTATCCTTTGTCACTAAACTGGCAAAAATGTAAAAGGTTCTTATTCCAAATATAGATTTGAAAGGCATATTTTTAGGTTTTCATTAATATTCTTATATAAGCATTAGTTTGTTAACATATGTAATATAAATAAAAAAAAAAATCATAAGAACTAGATAGGGTCAAAGTTATAAAACTTCTTAGTGAATCTGTAGTAGTTGTTAGTTTATTACTTATCAAATGATACTTGGCACAGAGATTACGCTTAATAACCTTTGTTATACTAATAAAAATATTTCTCTATTGTGCTATCAGTGGTCATTTTCCCTGAAACTCAAATATTAGTTTGCACATTTCTTTTTTGTTTTGACCGTTATTAGAAAAAAATTACATACAATTTTAAAGGAAAAAGAATACATAAAAACGGTATTCCTCATTTCAGTCGCTAAACTTTACTGTTTAGGCGCAAATTGGAATTTAATTTTTTATTATTAGTAAAATTAGTTTATGAAATGGAAGAAAAAAATGAAAACGATACCAGTTAAATAATTAATTTTTTTAATTTTATTTATAAGTAAATTAAATTTTTAACACAAAATTAATATTAAAAAAAAAGAATTATAACAGGAAACTAATATTTTAAAAAAGAAAAAGATATATATTATATTTTCAAAACGAAATATGAATTCATTTATATTAATTTTATGATTTTATATTTTGTATAATTAGGAATCCATTTATTATTTTTTGACGAAGACCCTCGATATCATTGAGTGTTTTACAAATGAAAGCTTTTAAAGGCCCCTCAGAGAAAATCCATTGGATTGATATCAGGTAAGTGCGGCGCCCAAAGTACTGGTCCGCTTTATCCTATTCATTTGTCATGGAATATTTCGTTCAGATTAAAATGAGATGAAGCACCATCTCAAAGAAACCAAATGATTACTTTGTTTCAATGGGAACATTTTTCAACAATTATGGAAAATCAATCCGTAGAAAGTTTAAATAAGCATCATTACTTAACGGTTCATCAAATAAGTGAATACCTATAAGTTGGGCTCCTATAATTCAGCCCCAGGTGTTCAGAGAGATTCCATTTTGTAAATGGTTAAATACCGTGTTAATTTAAGTAAAATGAAACTAAGATTTTATTTACTAAATATTATTTTATTAAATAAGATTTTTTTTAAAATATATGCCTGATTTACCTAAATTTGAAGCTGGTAACTTGATGTTTTTTTCTTTTATTTAAAAAATTGATTTTACTGGTAACAACAGCTTAGATTCCAAATAGCTCTTAAATCGTGATTTGAATAAGTAGTACCTTTTTGGTTAAATATTCTTTTGTCTCTAAAATGGCATATTCTTGTTTCCAATCACTGTCAAAATAAAAATTACATGAGAAAAATAAAATTTAAATATCAGGTAACGTGTAAAATTAAGAAAAAGAAAATTAAATTCGACAGGCCCTAGCTCGTAAAATATTGACTTTTTGTTAAATGACCTCATTATTTTACCAAACTGGATCACTTCTCCAAATATCCTAATGCATAACAAGAGATAAAATATTTCTTTGTATTACTGTTAATAAATAAAGATGTGAATTTGTGGGCTGCGATAAAGAACCTGCTAGAATCCATCACTCAAAATTAATCATTATTAGGTCTTACCTTTGACATTTTTTAGAAAAGAAAGTAAATTAAACCAAGAAAAGATTAGGAATATTGGAAGCTAATGAACATACAAGAGTTCACTTATTTTTACTTTTATTTAGGAAGGAAAAAGGACAGAATTCAGGTTGGGTCAGCTTTTAAGACAAAGATACGATGACTTCTTAGGACCAATATGGAATATTAACACTCTAGATGTAAGATCTTCTGACTACAATCGAACTAAAATGTCTGCTCAACTGATGTTAGCGGGACTATATCCACCAAAATTCAGTCAAAAATGGAATTTTCTACAATGGCAACCAATTCCTTATAATTATTTTCCAGTTGAATCAGATAGGGTAAGATTAAAGTTACACAGATTGTTTTTAGTTGGTCTGTACAAAACCCTAACGTAAATTCCTGGGGCTAAAATATAAGGACCTCGCTCAATTTGCTTTAGTTCAAAAGTTGATAGTTTAGTAAATACAGGGCATTAACTTTCTAATTTTTTTGAACTTTTACTTAAATATCTTTCTGAATACCTGAATTTGTTCCAAATTGGTAACCAACAAATTCCATTTCTTTAAATAGATGATTAAAATATCCTCCGTGTTCATTGACACAAAGATTAATTCTACCCTATCCTTTTCATCATGTCTGCACAGAGAGTTTATTAAATTTTGTATTTCTGTCCACAGTTCTTGGATGCTCACAAGTCTACAGTATACTCTCTGCTTAGGAGTTCCCCTCAAAAAATAAGGCGTTAAATTTAGTGAGCGGGATGGTCAATTACAAGGGGCATAATCTGCCCGATCCATTGATTTTAAAATCCTGATTTAAAAGATTTCTAATATTTAATGTAAAATGTAGCGTGCCCGTCGTGCAAGAACTACATATTTTATTCTGTTTAGTAGGCAGTGGAAGGTCATCCAATAAATTTGATAAATTTACTAGATGTTATAGGTAATTCAAATCATTTAAACGAGGTAGTAAGACGGCAGTATCAATAATAAATGTGTCAATCATCACTGCACATACATGAATTTTAAATTCATTTCGCTAATGCAAAACCATTGTTGGATACGAGTTTTCCTCAGGATAAATATAATCGTTATGTAAATTTGTCATACCTCATTGGTAAACAGATTATTTTATAAGAATATACCATATATCATTTGTTCTTCGTTCACTAATAATCCGACAGAAGTCCCAATTCCAGATCGAGAGGTAAAAAAAAAGTTTGTACTGGCTGGAGGTGGAGTAAATGCAACAAATATTCTCTTAAATTCATGTCTACTGTATCTTTAGAAATTCAAACCACCGGCGATCCACTAGGGTAAAATGGGGGTGATTTTTATGGGTAAAAAACAGTCTTTTGCGATTTTTACGCATCTTATGGAAAAAAGTTAAATACAAAAGTTGTAGGTTGTGAAAGCTATTTTTACTCTAACCTCAAAATTTTCCGAAGAATACGCAAAAAAACCGTTTTTTCGCTTTTTTGTCCCAAATAAGTTATATTTTTTTTTGCAAAACTATTCAGTTGTTGCGGTTTTATTTAACTTTAAAAAAAAATTAAAATTTTAATCGCATTTCCTCTTAAAAATAATTGTCCGACAGGGTCCGGACTGGGATCTTTTTATTTGTTTTTATTTCTACTTTCAATCAATGAAAAAAAAATTATATACTATACTGGAAAAAATTGCCAAAAATCGAAAAAACGGAAAAAATATCTTTTTTCGACATGCGCTTTACGATTACTGTCAATAACTTGTTATTTTATTATTTATTAAAATTATTATAATTTTTTGAGTCACTTGAAATTCTTTGAGCTTTTGCATTTCTGTGAAATAATATTTCCGAATTTCTATTATTCAATTCATTTAAAAGCACAAGCAGATCAAAGTCTTGTTCAACAACTATCACAGTTTTATCATCTGCGGCGACTTCGCTTAGTATACATATTAGGAGGGTATCAGCATCTTCTGTTGCCTGTTTACATGTGAATCCTGCTGTTTCAAATTATTGTGTTAATATTTGTATGGATTTATTTTTATTACTTTAATTATATAAAAAATTTTTCTCTAAATATGGTATATTTCTCCACTACACTGTTCCTTTAAACTAAAAATAATCTTAACGATATAGCAGCTGCCCGCTCGATGCTGGGAAACGAACTGAGACCCTTCTACTAGTAGAAGCCAGTCCATTCCCCTCATTTGCTTACAATACAAGGGCCTTGTATTGCTCCATTTTCATTATATTCCAATATGTTTCTTCTAGAATATTACAAAATTCTAAAATACTGGCAGTACTTTCGAACCTTTCTCTTCTGAATATTAGTATATAAGTACTCGTAATTAATCAGGTGCCTCTCAGCGGGTGGGGGGACAGCTGCAAGAGCCAGGGTTGCCAGCATTCTCGGAATAATATTGAAAAATTTTGAGTTAACATATTTAAATTAACAAATAAAGAAAAATTAGGTCACTTATAAGTCGAACCTTTATTATTATGAAATAGATGACATCGGAATTGAAAAATTGACAAAGAAACAATTTCAAACTCCGACTAAGCAAAACTATTTTTTTTGTTTATTTGATAATTTAAACGTAGTGAATTTATAATTTTTTTTATTCATTGTTTGTAATAAACACTGATGTTTATTACGAACACAAATTATTGAAAATAATCGCAGAACGCATATCGAATAAAGCCATTTTTTCGGTTTTTTAGATTTTTCGGTAATCTGTTTCATTATACTATATTTTTTTTCCATTTATTGAAAGTAGAAATAAAAACGAATGAAACGAGCCTAGTCCAAACTATGTTGGACAATTAATTTTAGGAGGAAATAATATTGAAAATTTCACTTTTTTTTATTAAAGTTAAACAAAATCGCAACAGTTGAATATTTTTGCACAAAACAAATATAGTTTATTTGAAGCATCAAAAGATATACTCTTTCCAAATCTTAGTGTCTGGTACTTGGATTTGGATTTCCGACTCGTTCTAAAATTTCTTGCTCAACCTTCAATATCCTAGTAAATAGATTCCGGCCCTATTCAGTTTGGTACGAGTCTATTTGGAATTATGCCTCTGTATGCTCTCACCTACTTTACACCATTTCCAATAACCATAAACTAATATTATATCGATCATTTCAGCGTTAGTGTAATATTCGACCATTGCGAAAAATTTAAGAACTAAATAACAAATGTTACAATTAAACCATAAAAGTGTGTCAAATTGAATCATTTATCACTACTCTTTTATATCTCTTGATGATATTTATCATTATCATTTATTTTTATTATTGTCAGCATGTTTTTTCTGAAACACGCTCCAAATTTCTTGGGCTAGCTCTAAGCCTGGATAAGTTGGAGGGCTCCAACGAGCCTTAGTATACAATAAAACAATAAAATTCGATTATCTTAAAAACAGTTGCTCGAAGTGACACCTACTAAGTATAAGGTCTGTGGATAAAAGAAAAAAAAACTAAATTGGAAATTTAATATACTGAGACACAAAAAAGTAATGTAACACCACTTAGATGCCGGGTTCGAATCCCGGGTCTGGCTTGGGTGTTTGTTATTGGTATTAGATTTAAGTTAGATTTTAAGTTTGTAATTTGTGGAAAGTTATTAATAAATTGTGACTGGCTGCATGGCCGCTCGGCCCAAAGCCATAAAAGTAGCCTTGGCTACTTAAAAAAAAAAGTAATGAAGATTTAGATGTAGGTGCTGGTATCGTGATCTGTAATGTACATCAATGTAATCAGATCTTGATTTTTCATCCTAAAAAACCGTAAAGCACCAAATACAGTACAAACCAAGCTATTATTAGGGTAAATATTTACAAAATAGTTTAAAAATATATAACTTTGTCACCTTATATTTCCAAAATTGTCAACTTTCGGAGTATAGTAAATTGGGATAGATCCTCATATTTCAGCCTGAGGAATTTGTGTTAGAGTTTTGTGTCGACCTTTTATGGACACCCGGTACATATAAGTAAATAATAGGAATATTTACTCTAAGTGGCTAACGACGTTAATAGTCAAAGATGCTGATGCGCCAATGATCAAAATTTCTTTCATTATTTCTCTCTCTCTTTCAAAAGGGCTAAATGAATGGCTACCAGAACTCACATCGTCAGTCCGAACTAATTCTTTCGGTTAAATATTTTTTACTAATATGTATAGTAACTTTTGACAAGCTTAAATTTGTAAGTTGTTCTACGGGAGTAAATATTTTAATTTTGTTTAGTAATAAGGAATCTATGTAGAAAATGTACACATATATAAGCTAATATTTATAATATAAATCTTTTATTAAATCTCGAAATTCTATGTTACACTAAAAGCTATCAATTTCTCCCATTGGAACGGATACAAGATAAATTCAGCTATAATTTCCGAAGAATATTTCCTATCTATAATTTTTATGTAATAATTGCATAACTGATATTCCTCATTTCTATTTTCTATCGACTCATTTCAATACGATAAAAAATGTCGATGCTGTATGTTCCAAGTAAGAGTAAACTATTTTATAAAAGTAAATTTATAAAAGAACTTATTTTTAGATAATTGCCCCAATCCATGCCTGCTCTGCCAAAATGATGACCTTAAGATCAGAAGTTGAAGATAGTCCAGAAATTAGTGAATATATACAAGAAAGATATAAGGAAACTCTGGAAATAATATTTGAAAATATGGGAGAAACTATATCATTTTTGTACGCCGGAAATTATTATTTTGGATTTTTAGTACAGGTATGTTTTAGAGTTCATCATACATATGAAAAAGTTAGCTAACACTATCAAAGTTTTTAGTGCATAAAAGAAAATATATAAAATTTTATTTTTATAGGAACAGCTAGGTTTCCGGCTCCCTAAATGGACAAAGGCGATCTACCCGGAACCTTTAAGATCACTAACAGTTGATAATTATTATATCCAAACAAATAATACGGGTCTCCGACGAATAATGGCTGGTAAGAAATGTGTAAGACGTTAGGTCGGAATTCCCTAGAGAGATTAAGGAAACTATAAAAAAAATTTATATAGGGTGACCCATCTGAGATTATTTATTTTATAAACCGCGATATATAAAAAAATCAGATATAAATAGTCCTAAGAATATTTCAAATATTTCTATATAATTTAGATATGAGGATGAGCTGTTGTGTTAGCAGCTTTTTGTTATAAATTCCATCGAGTAAGTAATGTCAGACGTCATTATCCAACCAACTATTAAAATTAAAACCCTCCAGGTTAAATAAAGGAAACAAACCTCCTCATTTCAGAGACAGGGTTTAGAGATCTAAAATATTTTCGACTCATAAGTTCCTTTAATTCTGATTGATAATTTTTACCAAATACATTAAAATTCTAAATAATATTCTAAAGTTACTATGAAATTTAAAGTATTTCTCTTCAATTAAAATTAGGTTGGACAAAAAAAAATGCAAACCAAAATTGATATAAAATTATTCAGAATATAGAGACTTACTTTTTATTTAGTAAATTTTATTGTTTTCGGTGACAATCCTGAATTTTTTAACTTGTGTAGCTAATATGATTTTAAAATTTTTTCATGTCTAGAAATCTTATCACCCCCCTTCTCTCCACATTTACTATCATAATCTAACTTTGAAAGTTGGCAATAAACGGTTTTAATTAACAAGTGCAACAATGAGTATATTGTTTTGAATCTTAAAAACACAAAGATAGAAAAGTTAATTTTCTCTTATAATACAGGCCGAAAAATCGGAATACACTTTTCCGAGAGCTTTAGGTGTGACGAATCCGAATCTGGCTAAGATTTAAAAAATATGGGGTTTTGGTATTTTTGAGGTTATCTAACCTCAGTGTGTCAATTCTCTCGGCAAAACTCAAAGCACCATCCTATTTCTTCAAATTCAATTTTAAGTCGTTCAGATATCTTTATTTGTCTCTAAGAAATCATTCACCGAAATATGTTAGTGTAGAATTTTCGTCTATACCTGGAAATAGAGCAACATGAATGAACAGAAGGTGAAAGAGAGAATATTATTAATACATTTGGCAAACAGACCAACAAGCAAGCGGATATACAAAACAAGAGCAATAATACTTTTCGGAAAAGGTGTAGTCGTGTTTCTGGTTCTGATTCCAAATTTGTCGGCCTGTTAGTAATCTAGCAAAAACGAAAAATTATGTTTATGTTCGGAAGACAACTTCTTCTTATCGATCACAAAGTTTAATCTCCAGTTTTTAAGGAACGACTTAAATTTCCAGTAAATTAATTTATATGAACGAAACATTTATTTTTAGGTTACTTTTTACAGAAAGTTTTAGCTGACACAAAGTCAAAGATTGACGGAACCCTTAGTCCATCAGAGAGAAAAATGTTCATCTATTCTGGCCATGAAAATAATGTAGCTTCAGTTCTGCTATCACTTGATTCATTTAAAATCAGTTCTATTCCAAATTATGGATCTCATGTACTGTTGGAGGTACATAAAATCAATGGAGTGTATGGACTAAAGGTAAGTAATACATGTTTACAATACTATGTACTTTATGAACTTTTCAAAATATATATTGAAAACTTAAATAAATTGATTCCATATTGTTGAAAATTTAGTAAAAAACAAGTTTTAAAGTATATCAATTTTCATTTTGGTGATAACAACGAATTTTTGGGGAAAAAATTAAAAATTATAAACCTCCATATTTCTCGAACGCGTTCAAATATCGGCTACAAATTTGATACATGCACTAAACACGAAAAAAGTATTATTGCACTGGAGAAAAGATAAACGAGATAAATATATCATTTTCGTTTGAAAAACACCAAAAAAAGAGAAATTTTTTAAATATATTTTTAAAAATTTATGAAAGCTATGAAAGCAATATTCAACACACTGCATTTTATAAATAAAGCTATTTAGAACATAAGTGTATTTAAATTTTTGCTTCGGATTTTAATTTAGTTGATGATTTTCAAAACTAAAAACAGAAATCCACACATACAAATTAAAGTTTGAATTTGGAATTTGACCAGGAAAAAAAGAGATATAAATCGAGAAGCACGGTTCTCTTATTGGAATGTTATTTTATCAAATGCGAACATAATATAAATTTTCTTGGGTTCCGTCCATATGCCGCAGACTTATAAGAGTTTTTAATCCTTTACAATTAATTTTTTCGGATACATACATTTTAGTAATCCAAAAACAGATCTGAACTGAAATTGGAATAGAAAAATTAAAGTTCCTCTTACATAAAAAAATGGAAATGAAAAAAGAAATTATTTTTTACTCGACTATTTTTTCATGATTCATAACTATATCTAGCACACAATACTCTTTACTAACATTATCTTTATTATTATTAATTTTAGTTATTCTATCAAAACTACGAAAGAAACAATCCAGTACCAGTTAAACTACCGTGCTGCGACTACTTCTGCCCTTACGAAGACTTCTACAGTCTAGTGGAAGAAATTCTTCCAAAATCGGATGATGATTGCTCCGAATAAAAAGAAGAAATTAATTTTTAATAATAACATGCAAATATTAGGTTTACATCTTGTAACCAGAAATCACGTTCAATAATTAAATTAGTGGGTGTTTTCAAGAAAATTAAAATCATGTTATTAACACTAGTGCTCAATTTCAAATAAAAATACAATGGTCCTTCAGTACGTCTTGCATTATAATTATTAATATATATAATATACAGGGTGTCTGTAAAAGATCTGTATTAATGTTAGCGCAAATTTCGGTGTCTAAAATGTAAGGATCTAGCTCAATTTACCTTAGTATATATACGTACATGGTTAGTAATATTTTAATGAATTTCCAACCTTTTTTAGTTGTAATTTATTTTCTTTTGACATAAAAAAAAACATACCAAATTATAAATACCTGTTTAGAAAAATTGTTGAATTTAATCATCAAATAAAATTCTATTAAGCCACATTCAACTTATAATTAAAAACAGGTATTTATTAAAAAATTGTTTAAGCTGACACCTACAAAAATGGTCATTAAGGATGACTAATTTCATAAAGTCTGGTGCAGATGGTATTTTTTTTTCTTCTTGTTTCACTTGGATAGGCTTACAGTACATTTAGAATTAGTTATTCACTCCATTTCTTAAGAGAGCGTTTCCTTTCTCTTTTCCTACATGGTTTACTCTGTTTTGCTTACTTCTCCAAATGATTTTGGTTCATTATTTTAATATGTCTACTCCATTATTACGGCCTCACTGCCGATTTATTTTGCTTTAATCTATGTAGCTATTTGTTTCTCAATAATAAATCTTTTAGGAATCCTGATATTTGTGTAGATTTAGCTGTTTGTGACCTCAACTATTTGCATAAGTTTCTATCATTAGTTATGTGCACTTCTAAATGTTTGAATATGAGTACTTAATGGTTCTTCTGAGATTATCATGTATTTTGTTTATATGATATATTTCACACCGACTCATCACAAGAGTCGCGCTGTTGGGTAGACGATCTCTCTTAGGTTCCTCTGTTGATATCAAGGAGGCATTCGACAACAGATCTCACGATGCGATATGCAATGCTCTACAATGACGAGGTTGTGAACCGATAGTAGTCTCATGGATCAGAACAATGTTAACTCAGAGAATAAGATATAATTAGCCTAACAATGTAACTGTTAAAGCACTGTCAGGTAGGGGATGTTCACAGGGAGGAGTGCTATCGCCTTTGCTGTGAAGCCTTGTGGATAGACTGTCGAGTGAACTGAATGATGCAGGTTTATATACATAGGCCTATGATGATGATCTGGTCATTTTGTATCCTGGTCGCGATATCCGGGAACCGGAGGGGTCAATGAGGCGAGCTCTCTGGATCACGGAACGATAGTGCTACAGGAAAGGGCTCGGAATAAAACCGGAAAGGCCTAGGTGGTACTCTCTATAAAAAAAGAGGAAAATAGAGATACTTCTCACAATTACATTGGTGGGAAGGACTTTTCAATTCAAAAGGATAGTTAAATACCTAGGAGTAATTCTAGACTCACGACTGAGCTGGAATGATCATATTGAGGTTCGAACCAAGAAGCCATATGTACTCTTTGGGCTTTTAAACGAGCCTTTGGGTAGACATGAGAGGTGACACATAAAGTGATATTTTGGATATACATTATGGTGATCCTCCCCATGATTATGTACGCCGTTATTGTATAGTGACGTAGTACAACAAAGCGCGAACACAGTAGAAAGGATTGGGGGAGAGCAAAATCTTCCGAAAAATGGATCTTGGTGGTATACTGATCTCAACAAGATGCAAGAGCTGGAGCAGGAGTGTTCGGCAGGAGCACAGGAGTTAGAGAGTACTACTCTCTCGGACAACGTGCGACAATCTTCACAGCGGAAATTTATGCTATTCTGCAATATGCCCATCTCTGTGAGAGGGATATAGACAGGAATAAAGTAATAAATATATGCTCAGAGAGTAAGGCTGCGATATTGGCACTGAAGTCCAGTCGTAACTTCGCGACTCGTGTCTGAGTGCAAGGACGTACTGAATGGTATAACAAGGTACGGCTGCACAATCAGACTCGTGTGGGTCCCGGGACACTCGGGCATACGCGGAAATGAGGAAGCAGCTCGTCTGATAAACTTGAATTTGGCAACTGAACCGTATGGACCTCAACCAATGTTACTTGTCCCAATTGCTATTAACAAAAGGGAACTAAAATCGTTGCTGGAAAGTAAATTTATTGAATCGTGGAGGGGCGGTCCTGGAATGAGGTGTGCTAAGGAACATATAACTGGACCTAGTGCACGGCGGACTGAGACAGAGATATTTAGGCGACACAATTTTGTTACCGGAAGCAGTTAGGCAAGTTCATCTAACGAGGTTGCTTGGATTCACAAAAGCGAACGGCTTCGAATAAACTACAGCTATGGTGGGATGTAAAGGGCCCAATAGAGGCCTAGGTATTTACAATCTACTATTACCACCCCTTTTTCATTCATTCATTAATGATATATTTCTGCTAATTGAGTAAATGTATGTAAAAGTTTTTGTAAATTATCCTCGCTGTCAGACATAGGAACGGCATCGCTGCCTAACAGCTATTATAGAAACTATTTTAACATTAAAGAGGAAAGGGTTAAGATAGTCGTACTGTACGTACGTACCAGCACGTATTGACATCTCTACCATCAGCTGTAGTTCCTTGACTACGTTTTTTAGGCAGACGCTGAGTTCATGTTCCTTCATCGTAGTTATAACATCTGATAGTCTTATCCTATCAAAAGCCTTTCTTATGTCTACAAAATACATAAATATGGGTGTTCTGTTTATCAGCGTTATTCCTCCGTTATTTTAAAGGAAAATTTTTTTAACATTTCTTGAAAATCGGTATAGTCCTTTTTATAGTAATTCGGTATTTTTTTTTCGATTTAAGAATATTTCGAAAAAGTTTCGTCAGTCCTTTTGGGGAGAGCCATCTCCCTTATTTCATAAGCTCGCTTAGAATGTTAACTGATCTAGCAGTTTTTCTGCCTTTAAATATGTTAATGTTGACTTTACTAATAATCTGGTAATGCTATTCACCACTTGTGATTGTTCTTCTTCTTCTGTAACGATTGTGTTATCTTTCGGATTACTCCATACGCTTCTTATATAATTCCGAGAAGTATTCTTTCTCTTAACTTCGTGTTATATAATTTGTTTGGAATGTATTCTTCACTTCTTGTTTACTTTTTCTTAGCATCTTCTGTATTTGTTTCCCACCTCTATGTAGATCATGCTCCATGCTTTTAGGGAAATATTCCAAATAAAAATACTAGGAAGGCCCCATTGCAAGGAAGAACCTTATAATTTTTGTGTTAATGAAGTTCCTTTTATTTATATTAAAATTGCAATTATATCTTGAGTTTGTTCACATATATTGTAGGAAACTTAATTTTTTTTTACTTTTTGGCAATTCTGGGACTTCAGGTTATACTTGTTTTTATTTATTTTACCCCTAGTGTTTATGTTACATTTTCTGTTACTTTTTATGGTTAACTGTTGACTAGTGTTGTTTTTGTCGTTAATAGATCGTTGGTTAATTAAGGCTTCAATTCGATTTCGGTAAAGTTGATTTCTATTTAGGTTTAATAGCTGTGTTATTGGATTTTTAGAGGAAATAGCACGTAGATTAGAGTACTTTATAAAATTATAAGAAATTTTTAACAGTAATTTGTGTAGACATTAAAGCGATTTCTTATATTTCGTCCAGTATCCTCTCCAAACTTGGAGTTAACGTTGGAGGAAATTGCAAAATAAGTGGCTTTATTTATTTTAAAAATACTAGATTAACTGGAATATATAAAAAACGACCAAAAAATAATATTTAGTACTAAATAACTCAAAATAATCTTACTCACGTGTACCTGGGTAAGTTCACATAAGTAATTGTGTTAATCATATCCATTTGTGATAAGATCGCGTATGTCATAGATTCTTAATTGATTTCTAATTGCAAGTTAATGAAACTTTAGATCATTGGCTGAGAACCTAATATTCTAAAACTAGCATTTAAAAATTATATTACTTGGATGGCAATAACTGCTCATAGTAAAAGAAAATATCCTTTTTATGTGAGAAAAATGCTTTGGCGTATGTTTTAAAGATTTAAAAAAAAATTCTCTTTCACTTCTATATTATTTTCTTGACTTACTCCGAGTTACCCTTGATATCTCGAGAGAGTAAGTTTTATTTTTATATAAATATACAGTGGGGAATCTTACTGAAAACGTTAAAATCCTGTTCTCACGGAATTAATTGCAAAGTATAGCTGGATAACATTCTGATTTCACTCTGTATTAATATATTAATAATTTCACAGTGTCTAGGATTGATAAATATGGACCATAAAAGTTTTTCTTTTTTTTTGTATAAAAATTTAAAATATAACTTTATGTGAAAAAAACTTTAAAAAAGCTGCAATAAAGTAATCTACAAAAATATAAACAATATTAAAAGTTACCTAATTATCGAACAAAGCATATGTTTTAATACAGCGATCACCAACCTGGGGGACATGCTCTCCTTAGGGAGTGTCACGTAACAAAAGGGAAGGCGCGAATTTACATTTTAGGGAGATATTGAATTTGTGATGGTGTGACGAGACCAAAGATAAACTGAGTAAAATAAATTTAGTTAGAACTACAAAAATTGTCTGAATTTTGGGGGGGGGGGGGGGGTGACAAATGCTATGTTAAAATAAGTAATAACACAAGGTAGTTTTATTTTTATGTAGATTCACTAGTATCATCAGGTTTTTTTAGAATATACATTTTTTTATTTTACCTTAAGGCAAGTAGCTGGTACATATCTTTTAGGTCATAATTTATTACTGTTATTTTATGACAATTTTACTGGAAACAAATGAAAAAAGAAACTTTCCATAGTAAAACTTTCAAGCTACTACCTTTAATTCGGATATAACAGGTTCACAAATTTTTACTAAAATATTGCATTATCAGGATGATTGTTGCTAAAACTTGTTTATAAACAAATATTCTAAAACTAGCGTTTAAAAATTATTATTATTAAAGGTAGCAGGTGCGTCATAGATAGTACTATTTTCATTTATTACGGTCATAAAAGATTTACAGGTATCAGGATTTATAAATTCAATAAAAATTTTATGGAACGCATGTAGTGTCAAGTGAAAATGTTTGAAATATATATTACTGACTGTATCCGATATATTAGCAACATATGAAAGACATATATATATATATATATATATATATATATATATATATATATATCCTCTTCTCAACCTCAATACAAATAGTGATTTCATTACTTCTTGATCTTCTTCAGAAGTTTTGCACAACTTTGGTAACTTTGTATCATAACAAAAGTTTTTACGATTACCTAAATAAGATACGAGTATAATAATAAATATTTAAAATTTATTTGGCAATATTTTTTAAACCATTTTGTTTAATTGGAAGTCACAATAGGGTATAGGCTTATCCGAGCTGTCCTATTGTTAATAAAAATATGAACATTTTATTCATAAACTGCTCGTATGTAAGGCTAAAGACGACTAAAAAAGAATTGGTAAAATTTATCGAAAGTAAATAGCTTTCGGAATAAGACAAGAATATATATACATATACATATATATATATATATATATATATATATATATATATATATATATATATATATATATATATAAAGGGTGTTTTTCATAGAGGTATAGAACTTTTAAATGGAATAAAACAAAGGTGAATTTTTTAAATTGACATGAAATTTACTTTATTCGAAAGATAACCTTCTGGCATTATAATTTAAATATGACTTCTGGCATATGACCGCCACGGCTGGCTCGGACGTAGTCTAATCTAGAGGTCCAATTTTCAGCGACTTTTTCCAACATTTGTGGCCATATATCGGCAATAACGCGGCGAATGTTGTACTCCAAGTGATCAATCGTTTCGGGCTTAGTGGCGTAGACTAGCGACTTCACTATGCGATTACCAAACGTTTCCTTCAATAAATCAATTGTGGCACGAGCTGTGTGACATGTTGCGCCGTCTTGTTGAAACCACAGCTCCTGTACATCATGGTTGTTCAATTGATGAACGAAAAAGTCAGTAATCATGGCTCTATAGCCGTCACCATTGACTGTAACGTTCTGACCAGCATCATTTTCAAAGAAGTATGGACCAATGCTTCTACCAATCCATAAAGCACACCAAACAGTCAGTTTTTCTGGATGTAACGGTGTCTCAACATATACTTGAGGATTATCACTACTCCAAATATGGCAGTTTTGTTTATTGACTTATCCATTCAAACAAAAGTGAGCTTCATCGCTAAACAAAATTCGCTTATGAAAATCGGGATCAACGGCAATCTTGTTTAGGCCCATTCACCAAATCTACGCCTTGCTAGGTGATCGTGTGCTTCAATTCTTGCACGAGTTGGATTTTGTAAGTCTGCAAACCAAGATCTTTCCGCAAAATCTTCCATAAAGTGAATGGACACATATCCAATTCCTGTGCACGATAGCGGATAGACTGATTCGGGTCTTCCTCTACGCTACGCTCTACAGCAGCAATGACTTCTTCTGTACGCACTGTAAGATGTCTTTGTGGATGCGTATTATCTTTTAGAGTAAACGTGGTGCGAAAACGTACCATAGTTAATCGAATTAATTGCTCTGATGGACGATTATGTTGGCCGTAAAATCGACGTAGTGCGCGATACGTATTTCGAACAGAACCATGATTTTCAAAATAAATTTGCACAATTTGGAAGCGTTGTTCAGGCGTCAGTCTATTCATATTGAAATGCCAAACCAAATTAAACATAAATCACTTGACAGCTGACAAAATGGCCGCCAGTTAAGAAAGTTTTGGCAACCTAAAATTTTATACCTCTATAAAAAACACCCTATATATATATATATATATATATATATATATATATATATATATATATATATATATATATATATATATATATATATATATACTCAAAATTACCCGCCCTAAAATTCTTGGATTTTGGATCTCATGGTGAGCTCAAATTTGACCTTAAGCTTCACCTTCAAGGTAATTCTAAGGCCAAGTTGAGTTTTTTAAAGGGAAACCCTAATTTTTTTTATTACAGAAATAGAAAGCGGTGAAAATTTCCTGTTCAATCATATAAATAACATATGAAGTCAAAATCTTATTTGGAGATCATTTAAAGACCGAATATCCTTATAACATTGAATGGTGTAAATTAACAGCAAGGCCAATGTAGTCAACCTTACTATTCTAGAATAGCTGTAATCATTCAGAGACATGACTCCCAAAAGCAAGCACGCTGATATAACCAGTCTATCTGTGGTGTCAAAAGAAGTAGATCTCACTCGAAATTATGAAGTTGACCTTTAAATGTCCTTGAAGGTCAAGGGGAGGTCAAATTTGAAGTCACTATAAGATTTTTCGGATGAAATTCAACAACTTTTCTACGAATCACGTTTTCCAATACTTTTACTATCTGACCTTGACTTCAACGTCAAGGTCAAGGTCATATGTAGATGTAAAATTGACCGATGGAAACATCTGTGGGGTCAAAAGTAGAAGATCTTATTTAAAATTTTGAATTTGACCTTCAAACGGGCTTGAAGGTCACGGTCAAAGTCAAATTTAAGTTCACTTCAAAATGCACCGTTCGATTTCCTGAAGCCTATGCATGTTATATTAGCATACTATGTAACGATGTATTCCATATTTTAAGCTGGAGTTAGGCAGTTAACAAAGAGTTTTTGTTTGTCAAAAAAAAATTTAAGATATATATATATATATATATATATATATATATATATATATATATATATATATATATATAGAAATTTTTGAAGAAATATATTTCAAACAAATAAAATGTGAGCGGTTATGGGGATATATCTATTAAAATTACTATTTTTTGTTTAAAAAAATAAAATTTGATTTAAAGCAAATGATGGTAATAAGAGAACACGCAAAGGAATCAGTTTCAAAGTAAAGACATTTGATCGTTTTTCTCTGAAAAATCTCCGAAATTTGTCGGACCAGATTTTCAACTTATTGCTGAACTGCATAAAATGGGCATAAATTTGAAAAGTAGCTCAAAATATTTTCAATTGCTAATTAGTTTGATTTCTTATGCGAATATATTCATGTTTATAATGATTCGCCTTCCCCGGCATTGTTAGTATAAATATCTTGTTTTTATAACTCTATAAAACTGTAATTGATAAAAAAATATATAACGTCTATTTGTTTGGTTTTATTGACGCTTTCTTTGACTAGTTCTAACTTTTTCTTGGTAAAGGAGCCAAAATAAGCAAATAAGTAAATTAAATAATCTTCTAGCTTACATTGTGAAAACAAATATGGATAGTCAATTTACAAAACTAGAATACATAGAAACGGAAAACTGCAAACAGTAAGGAAAAAATATCAAGAAGATGAACTTCAGAGAAAAACTATCTAATAATGAGGCAGTAGTTGATGAGAAATATAACAAAGAAATTGGAAAGGTTGCCTTTTCTCCTTTAGACCATTAAATTATGTAGCTTTGTTTCAAAACATATACTATTAATAAGAAATAAAATAACAAGCCTTAAATAATAAATAAAAAGATCAAAGGGGCGCAAATCACTCCTGTTTCTTAAAATAAATTTGACCCAAAACTGGAACAGAAATGGCAATATAAAAATTGTCCTAAAATACTTCAAATATTTTAGTCATAAGTTTTGCCCCCTAATTCGTTCGATTCGGTCTCTATAATATCAAGATATATAGAGATAAGCATAAAAAATTAAGTATATGTATAGAGAATATGAAAATAGTAGGGTTTAGGGAGATAAGGGTGAAAACTGGGGTAGAAAAAGGGATGACAGAAGGAGAATAAATTCAATTTGTCAGTACACAGAAAGTCCCAAATTAGAATAAAGTAATAAAAAAAAGGCATACAAATTTTGTAACAAATTCTTTAAATTTAATATCGAAATGTTCTTTTGAAATACCCTAAATAAGGTAAAATATTTACAAAATTATATTGTAATAAATAGATCTAGCAATATTAAAATTTAAAAGATGTAAAGAAATTTGTAAATCATAAAGTGGAAGTGTGTTAGTTTTTTAAATTTAACAATCAAAATTTTCTAGTATTGTGTTTCGGTTTAGAAATAATTTTAAGAAATATCTGTCACAAACATAAATAGAAAGGAGGATCTACATTTGTTCGTTTTTATTATATTATATATTATTATTTTATGCATATCATATCATCATATAAGACCTCTAATAACATATGCATATATATATATATATATATATATATATATATATATATATATATATATATATATATATATATATATTGTTGTGTTATAGGTAGCTACGTTACCGGCTTTACGCCCCCTGGCTTCCGGCTCCTCATTTAGCGCCCGTGCCTGAGGAAGCAGCTTTCCTATACACTTGAAAAATTTTGGAGTGTTTCGTCCCGGTGCCAGTCGTAGGACTCATCAGCAAGATTCCGACTGACACCTTCCCAGACACTCGCTTGCCGTACTAATATATTGTTGGATCTTATATTTGAAGTGAAATGTCCTAGGAGAAAAGCGGTGAGAAACGTCTTTCTACGACACCCCCCCTTTAGACATCTCACTTGGCGTATTATTTAGAATCTGTATTCTTATTTCTGAATATACAAGTCGAGATGTAACTGAAGAACAGCGGGGACTAACACCCCGTCGTGGATCCAGCATTAGCACAATGCTCAGTGCAGACCCCTCTCTGCAACGGCCCAAACAACACCAGGGATGCCATGTTGTGTTATAGGTAACTACGTTACCGGCTTTACGCCCCCTGGCTTCCGGCTCCTCATTTAGCGCCCGTGCCTGAGGAAGCAGCTTTCCTATACACTTGAAAAATTTTGGAGTGTTTCGTCTCGGTGCCAGTCGTAGGAAAGGGCGAGAATGAGAAAGTTGAATGATGGTGCTGATAACATAACTCCTAAGTGAATTATGTCCTTCCGTAAAAAGACGAAAAAAGGTCATGATGTAAACACATTGTTATGTTTGAATTTCTCATGCTGAAAATTGATTAGCTAGCAAAATAATAAATATGAGAGGGAGAACATAAAAAACACACTGAATTAAATTCTTTAACAATTGAAACAAAAATTATAACAATATTTATAGGCAATAAAATTTCTTGGTGTATTTTGCCGAATATCTCTCCTATTTGGATAATAGTGGATAGGAATAAAAAAATCAAATTTTATTTTAATTATAGGGCTAGATCAAAGAACACCAAAAAGTATTATTGAAAATGACCAAGTCTGTGCTACTTAACTTCATATGCTCGTAGATGGTCTTTTATATATGTTATCTACGATGAACAGTTGTAGCTAATATGACACGACCAGGCAGATTATAATTCCAATTATTCTATTATAATATTTGATTTGTATTTTTCCTTTTTATTTTAGTAGATAATGGTCATACTAGTACCCTTTAATCCTGAGAACACATGAGTTCATCTTTATTAAAAATATTACACTATAATGGTTATTATTGGTAAAGCCTGTTACAACTTAGAGTATTATATTTAGTGTGACTTATGATGTTTTACGACCTTCTGTGATATCTGTGAATTCATTTTTTCTTAGAAAACACTCCGCAGTCAAGTGGTGTATTTCAAATAAATATATTATTACTTCTATTTGCCTATCTATTTAGATTCTACAGGAATGTTGTTGACTCGTATTAGGAATTATAAATTTAATCTCAATTTTAATAAAAACGTGTGGTTACATGTGATAATTATTGGTATTTAGTGGCAGATATATCATTAATAAAATCAAGGGCAAAATTATCAAAAATTTATAAAATTATATTGTCTATTTTTGAAAATATAACGGTTGATGTACTAAAACATTTAGCACTTTGTACTGGGAGAAATGAAGATTAGGTGTTAAACAGAAGAAATTCGCAAAAAAATATGTTAAATATATATATATATATATATATATATATATATATATATATATATATATATATATATATATATATATATATGAAGTAAATTGCAATCAGTAAATGCAAACCTCGTTCCAATCATATCCCTTCCATGCTAGAGGTTGCACAGTTTGAATAAATTGTGATAAAACACAATCCATTCCATTCCACCACCATCAAGATGATGGCCCACCTGTACCACCATACCGAGAATAAAGTCAAAACTTATCTCCCCGCCACAGTGATACGGCAGAGGTACATGTTTCGTCTCTACTAGATTCATCAGGGTACCGACATGCACCTGTCTGTGCAAAGGACAGATCGGAAGGAAGCATGCAACACTGAACGCGACTTCGCCGACCTTCCGCCGGATGGCGTATATATGTTTATGCGGCTTTCACGGATTCTTCCGTGTGAGATGCAATAGCAGTGGATATATCCACATTATGTCGTTGTAGTGCTGAAATCACATTTAGCAAACGTACAACTATATGCAACTCTGTGTATAAATGAAGTAAATTGCGATCAGTAAATGCAAACCTCGTTCCAATCATATCCTTTCCATGTTAGAGGTTGCACAGTTTGAATAAATTGTGATAAAACACAATCCATTCCATTCCACCACCATCGAGATGATGGCCCACCTGTACCACCATACCGAGAATAAAGTCAAAACTTATCTCCCCGCCACAGTGATACGGCAGAGGTACATGTTTCGTCTCTACTAGATTCATCAGGGTACCGACATGCACCTGTCTGTGCAAAGGACAGATCGGAAGGAAGCATGCAACACTGAACGCGACTTCGCTGACCTCCCGCCGGATGGCGTATATATGTTTATGATATATCCACATCCGTGAAAGCCGCATAAACATATATACGCCATCCGGCGGGAGGTCGGCGAAGTCGCGTTCAGTGTTGCATGCTTCCTTCGGATCTGTCCTTTGCACAGACAGGTGCATGTCGGTACCCTGATGAGTCTAGTAGAGACGAAACATGTACCTCTGCCGTATCACTGTGGCGGGGAGGGTAAGTTTTGACGTTATTCTCGGTATGGTGGTACAGGTGGGCCATCATCTCGATGGTGGTGGAATGGAATGGATTGTGTTTTATCACAATTTATTCAAACTGTGCAACCTCTAACATGGAAAGGATATGATTGGAACGAGGTTTGCATTTACTGATCGCAATTTACTTCAGTTATACACAGGGTTGCACATAGTTGTACGTTTGCTGAATGTGATTTCAGCACTACAACGGCATAATGTGGATATATCCACTGCTATTGCATCTCACACGGAAGAATCCGTGAAAGCCGCATAAACATATATATATATATATATATATATATATATATATATATATATATATATATATATATATATTGTCGTAGTACTACGGATAAAAATTAAAAATCACGATGTCTGGTCGATAAACATGCCACGAATAATCAATATCCTACCGACACGTTTCGCCCGAAAATAAGTACAAATATCAGTTCCAACGATATATAAGTACGTCCACACAGGGTGTCTGGGTAAGGCGTCGACGGACCCACTGATGAGTCCTACCGTCGACGTCGAGGACGAAACACCGCTGTAAGATTTTGGGTCTATTTTCATTGCAATTTCGGGGAACCAAAGGGACAAATACATATATTAGATTTTAATTAATTATAAAAATCCCCGGAATACAACAATATATATATATATATATATATATATATATATATATATATATATATATATATATATATATATACCATAGTACTATTTTTAAGTATTGTATTTTACTTGTTAATAATGGAAGATTTTTTTGCGTAAACATCAGCTTTTGAAAACTTCACCTTAGTATTTTCTGCTTGTGCTAAAGAAAAAGAGTGTCAGATTCAACAATTTACGAATTCCGACGCTTTAATATAGCCTAGTTTGGAAAAGTCGTGAACGATGTGGTGAGATTTAGACATAGAAAATGTTACTTTTGCATCTCTGATTAAGTTCTGAATTTCATATGATACTTTGTCCTTTTTATAATATACTGCCTACCAATTTTTTAGGTTCAAAATTACATGTCTTTATTTCGTGAATAGTAAAGTTGCTTTTTAAACTTGCGCTTATAGTAACTTCGGTATACTGATGTATTTTATAAATCCGATCTTGCTTTTTAAGACCTTTCTTTATAATGACAAAATTTCTGTCACAGGGCAGAAATCAATGGACACGTATTGGAAAAAATTGCTTTATCTTTTTAAAGCGGCCATTCTCAACTAGGGCTATACAAAATCAGACAAATCAGGTTCTTATTTTTCCCTAGACAATTGTCTGAAAATAGACGGAGTTGTGAAACATTCCTGGGTATACAATTTTCTATGAAGTTCATCACAAACGAGCATAAACTTTTGAATGCTGTATTTTCAGTATAAATATAATATACCAACTTATCGATTTTCATGTCATATATACAAGATGCCAACACTGTCAACTATATAAAACAAAACAAATCTTATACAGGGATAAGCGGCAGCTGTAAATTTTGCATGTAGTCAAATACCAGTGCCCCTAAGTCGTCACGCTGTTTACGTTCTTTTGCTGAATTCTTAAAGCATTGTAAAATTTTTTGCACGCCTCTTATGAATAATGGAATAGAACAACTACGTGTCAGTCATCGACGACTCAAGAATAGTTAGGGTAGCACCTGATAAATCATTGCTAAGCCGCAGAAGTGTAGGGCGACCTCGAAAAAGATGGAGCGACAATTTAAAGCCCGAGTAGGTGGAAGGGACGAAGAAAAAACAGGCATTTTATGCCTTAACTAAAGAAGAAAGAAGAAGAAGAAGGGAGGATGTTATGTCAGAAATTAATCAAAAATTTTTCTTGAGTCCTTGTATATATGTATATATATATATATATATATATATATATATATATATATATATATATATATATATATATATATTTATATGTGATCAAATGTAAGGTTTGCTGGTTAACAGCTGTCCGATTGTACGATCGGACGCTGTGAGTGCCTGTACGGACTACAGTGCGGCACAAGGTTCGCTCTTATCCATCATTGCATTTTACAACAGCGACTACTTGGCAGACTCCATCGAAATTAGATCAAAAAAGAGGTGTTTTGTTAACAAAAATGTAACATTAGTTTTTTTTTTTACTGGAATGTGTTCATTTCGGCATTCTATAGAACATATCTCGATGGTAACTCTGAAAGACCTGTGTAAAAAAAATGGCGGACCAAAAATGGTCACGATTTTCGGTTTTTTGAGTTTATCTCGAAAAGTAAAAGTTGTTTTGAAAAATGTTTTAAACAAAAGTTGCAGATAATTAAAAAACCTAATCATTTAATAGACGTTATAGGTGGCGTCACTAGTTATTGCGATATATTTTTTTTCGGTAAAATTTACTGTTTTTGTTTTTTTAAAAAAAGACATTTATTAAAAAACTACCGATTTAAAATTTAACACAAATGTGGGTATTATCATTCTAAAAAATGATCTCAAGCCCGGAATCTGTGAGTTTTTTATTCTTCGAGACATTCGATGTCAAACTTGAAAATTCAACCTAAATTTTTAGCTTTCCTAATTAAGATACAATGCTCAATTTTATTGCATATTGTTTGTATCGTTATATATTTTGACGCTCTATTTAAAAAAAAATTTTTTCAATCGTGGGCTGAAAAATTTAGCAAAAACAAATTTTTGGATCAAAAAAATTGCGATAACTTTTCACCGGATGAAGATAAAATTTTTTTAATGCGTGCATTGGATTTAGATGTATCATTTCCAATCTCAAAAAAAAAATTATTTTGGTTGAAAAAAACTTTTTTTTTTCAAAAATTCATAATGGCGTGGCAAATGAATATTAAGGGCTCAAATTTGCAGAAGATGCTTTTTAATACTTGTCCTTTACCTGTCAATTTTTTTGATCTAGGAAATACACTTCCGTACGATCAGTGAACTTTCGAAAATTGGGCTGAATCTAATCGAAAATAGCTGCGGCAGGCCGCTGTCGGCGGGTTGCCATAGTTCAGGCGCATTATTCATTGGCCCTTCAAGCAAACTTATGCATCACGAGTAATATTTATAATATTGATGTTGTTTTATTAATTTATATGATAATAACAATTTGTTTAGACATATTAATTATTAATTTGTTTGTTAAAAAAAATTACAAAAATTATAAAGAAAATCATACAAATATTATATATTACATATTCTACAGTTTTTTTCCTTTATATTATTATTATCTAACAGTTTATTAACAAATTTTTTGCAAAACATTGTAGAGAAAATCATACAAATATTTAATTATATATTACATATTATACTGTTTTTTTTTCCTTTATATTATTATACATCTGCTTCTAGCGCGCCCAAAATACGATACGATAATTAAAGAGCATAGTTTTGTTAATAAACTATTAATGTATTATTAAATATTTATATGATCTGCTTATAGACATTTTCGCAAAAATTTTGTTAATAAACTATTAGGTAATGATAATATAAAGGAAAAAAAAAACAGTATAATAAGTATTATATAATTGAATATTGGTGTGATTTTCTCTATAATTTTTTGAAAAAATTTTGTTAATAAACTGTTAGATAATAACAATATAAAGGAAAAAAACAATAGAATATGTAATATATAATTGATTGTTATCGAAAAAAAAATATATCTCGATAACTAGTAAAGCCACTTATAACTTAAATTACATGAATCGATAGGTTTTTTAATTCTCTATAATTTTTGTTCATTTTTAATTTTCTATAATTTTTATTCGAAACAACTTTTACTTTTCGAGATAAACTCAAAAAACCGAAAATCGTGACCATTTTTGGTCCGTCATTTTTTTTGCACAGGTCTTTCAGAGTTACCATCGACATATGTTTTATAGGATGCCGAAATGAACACATTCCAGCAAAAAAAACCAATATTACATTTTTGTAACTGACGACAGTTTATTTTCCAGAGAGTAGCAACCAAGTATCGTCAGTAACTCTATAAAAGCTTAAAATCTTCTTCTTGAGACGTAGAATCATGTTGGCTAGATTTCTTTATCACTTCATAAAGCTATTAATAAGAAAGCCTGTAAATAAATATCTTTACGAATTTTAGGTGAAAATTTCAACTTTAAACTATTGTAATTTTGTTATTAATTGGCATTTATAGGCTTGTACTGGACTTGAGAAGCCGAGTTATGATCGATTTAATTAGGTCCGAATTAAATTTTGCAAAGTTTTAATATTAATTTGTGCATAATTTTTTTCTAATTAATATTTTTTAAAAACTAAAAATTCCGGTCATTTCTAAGTACAATCGATTTGGCTAAGTTAGGACTCATGCCCTCAAAAAATTAATTCTTCTTACCAAAACACATAAAAATACATGAAAATATTGCGGAGAGCTAAAAGTGGCTACAATACCCCCCTATAGTGTGCTAACTTTTTTTGCTACAGGTATATGAATTTTATTTTAAAATAAAATTTTTATAAAAAAATAGAACCGAGTTCTAAAAGTACGTTATAAATTGAAAAATAACTAAAAATTTTTATATGAAATTAAAATTTTTGAAGTCAAACTAATACCTGACAAAATGCGATTCGCATAAACAGATGAAAAATACTTTATGTGTAATTGCTTTTTTACTATAATTTATATATATTAGTAGTTATTTATTTCATTTAGAAATAATTTGGCGCCGACTTCAAAAATTTCAATTTCTTATAAAAATTTATAGTTGTTCTTCACTTCTTAGCGCACTTTTAGAAGTCGATTAAATTTTTTTTTTAATTTTATTTTTCGATTTTTAGTTTTTAATTCATTATGATATCCAAAAATTATTTGAACTAGGTACTAATCGAAATCAGTATACTTCGCAATGACTTCAAGGTGGCAAAAAGTAGCCATTTTATCTAAGTTGCAAACCACCCTAAAATGAACTATGAAAAATTTTTTTGATACTTAGAATTCTCCAAATACCAGTGAAATTGTGTCAAACAAATATTTAGTCTGTAATAGTAAAACCACTATCTAAAATTTTATATTAATTTTAGATTGGTAATATAGGCCCCTAAACCTTCCAATGTCGATATTTAAGTACTTGAGATGTAAATTTCTTAGTCCGATATATTTTATACTGCATATTGAATTTATATATACCTCAAGAACTCCGCAATATCAATTTTGGACAAAATCAGAAAATGTAAAATTTTCAGTTTCTTATATTGTATCTTATCAACCTAATAGTTGTAAAAAATAACCTTCATATTCGTAATACACTCGACCCCAAAAACCACCTAATATCAAATCTGAAAAAAATGCGAATAAGTTAAAATTTTCAACCCACCATATTAAATTTCAAAAACATAATTTTAAACTCTTAATTTAATCTAAATCTTAACCCTCTAGTACCAAATTTGGATGAAATCCGGGAACTTAAAATTTCTAGACCGTCATATTGCATCTGACATATTAGATTTTCTTAAAATAATGTTATATTCGCTATTTACATCCTCAAAATTGATTCAGTCCCACCTTTGAACAAAATCGAAGAATTAAAAATTTTTAGTCCGCTATATTGGATTCGCCATATTGAATCCTGAAAAAATACTGTTAAATTCACAATTTACACCCTCAAGAACCTCTTATATCAGTTTTGTAGAACATCGAAAAATGTAAAATTTTTAGGATGCCATATTGAATGCGCCAGATTGAGTTTTTCAAAAAATATTTTAAATTCGTAATTAATACGAACAAAATCCTCGCGTACTGGTTTTAGACAAAATCGATCGATGTAGAATCTTAAATCTACCATGTTGAATCCCCGATATTTAATTTTTTTTAAATAATTTCAGATTCGTAATTTGCGATCCCAAAAATTCCCTCACATAAATTTTGAAAAAAATCGGACAAAATTAATCTTTTATAAGCCATATTAAATACGCGATATACGAAAAATAATTTCAGAGTCGTTATGTGCGACCCCGAAAACTCCCCCATACCAATTTTGGAAAAAATCGGACAAAATTGATTTTTTCGTCCACCATATTGGATCCGTCATATTGAGTTTTTTAAAAATAATTTCAGATTCGTTATCTACGACTCCGAAAACTACCCCATACAAATTTTGAAGAACACTGGACAAAATTGATTTTTTTTTCCGCCATATTGAATTTTTTAAAAATATTTTGGATTCTTTATGTGCGATTCCAAAAACTCCCCCACATCAATTTTAAGAAAAATTGGTCAAAACTAAATGTTTTTGTCCGCCATATCGGATACGCCATATTGAATTTTTTAAAAGTAATTTCAGATTCGTTGTGTAAGATCCCGAAAATTCCCTCATATCAATTTTGGAGAAAATCCGACAAAATTAATTTTTTTGGCCGCCATATTGTCGGTGCTATCTTGGATTTTACTGCACCAATTTCAACCAAAAAAATATGGGACTACCGCAGCAACTTCCTGAACATAACGTAAAAATTTTCATTCAAATCGGTGCAACCGTTCCGGAGTAATCGGTGTACATACATAAAAAAATACATTCTTGACGAATTGAGAATTTTTTTCGATTAAAAAAAATAGTCGATGAATTGAGAACCCCCCTTCTTTTAGAAGTTGGTTAAAAAGAGAAATTTATAACGACAACTTGTACATTTAGATTATAAAAATACGTGGTTAGTATTATTTCAGTAAATTTGCTACTTATTCTGTAATGTATCCTTACTGAACATAAAAAACATTTTAATTTACAGATATTTATTTAAACATATTTACCGAATTTAATCAATCGAATTTTTCCAATCAACATAAAATTTTTTAAGCATATTTAACCATATAAAAATATGAAAAATGATGTATTTTTTGCAATAATATGCAAGCCGAGAAATTATTGGCTATAAAAATAATAACCAAGTTATACGGAGGAAAATATGAACGTATTTTATAAAAGTGATTGTGAATTTTGAGTTTTTTGAAAAATGTTATTTGATTTTAGCGAAAACAATGAGTAGATTAGAGCACTCGAAACAAATGTAAAAAGCTCTTTAAAAGTATAGATATTGACATGACTTCGTTTTTTTTACAGTATCTTGCCAAACAAAAGCATAGAAACAGATATGATTACAAGTTTTTTTTAAATACCAGTTCAATTTGGGTATCCAAAACTATCGCTAAATATAATTAAAAATAAAAATTTGATCATTAATTAACTTAAAATACCATTATGCTCAAGTAAGTATACTATATATACATTCGTGAAAACCACAATAAACAGACATATGTAGTGTGGCAAGTACACGCATCACAGAGCTCTTTATTTGATTTCTAAAGAATGGTTGGAGTTTTAATGAAATGAATGAGTAAATATTTAAGAGTGGTGATAGTCCATCTACCATGTTTAGGCCTCATTGGGTTCATTACATCCCACTATGACAGCTAGTTTTTGAAGCCGATTACCTTTGGAAATCCAGTATGGTGGGTGATAATGTCCTGTCAGCAATCCCACCACGATCTACAGTTCTTTCATCTTTAAGAGAAGAAATGCATAAGTAACTCGCACATTAGGCCAAATATATGATCCTTGGCATATCTCATTTCAAGCACCTCCCTCCAGAACTAAGTAAATTTATTTTCCAGCAACAGTCTCGGTTTCCTTTTATTAAGAGTAATTTGAACAGGAAAATGGTATAGGGACTATGTGGCTCAGCTGCGGATTCCATCTTTGGTAAAAAATTCACTTTTTTATTTCCGTATACACCCGAGAGCCCCGAAATCTACACAAGTCTATGCAATCGTTTTTTGTTAAATTATTGAGTACCTGAATGCAGTCATATATTGGTGAAGCTACTACATTGGACCCCAGAGCCAATATTGCAGCCTTTCTTTCTAAGCGTATGATAATAGTAAAATTTATGTTTTTATCCTTGATGACAACATTCAAAATGCCATAAATTTCCCCTTTAAATACGTTACGTGCTGTCTTAGAGAGTAAAACTCTCTTACTTCTATACGACATTCTAGCTCCGGCTCTTGCATTCTGTCGAGATCTTATTGTAAACCAGGATCCGATCTGACTGAAAATTTGGATCATTGATTGTGAACTCGTCACTCCAAATTTCGATATTACATTAATTTCCAAGAACATTACAAAAAACCTATAGCAATAATGGTTGAAAATGTAATAGTATTTTCTATCACCATTTTGCATTTCTAAAATAGGTGTGTTTCAGAAACAAAAAAGGTATAGATAGATTCAATTAACAGAAAAATAAACAAATAATTTTTTTTACTTGTTTCTTAAGACCAATTAGGTTCAAAGGTTTCTTAATAAACCTAGCCCTCCTAAACATATCAGTAGTTGAAAATTATTATATCTCGACAATCGAAAACACTTCTTTTAAAAAGAAAATGTCCTTTTATTTAATACCAGTGCTTAAAAGTATGCTTTAAAAAAGAGTAGAATTTTCTCTACGACTTTCATGATTTACTACGCGTTGCCCTCGATATCTTGAAAGAGTACGTTTTGGTTTCATATAAACATAACGTGGGTACTGAAAGAATTGAAATCCCTGTTCACCAAAATTTGTTGTTTTAATTGCGCATATCTGTGTACAACATAGTTGATAGCCAATAAAACTATGTGCTAGAGGTTGACTAGGCTTCTTAAAGAACAGATCCATTAAAGGAGAAGACAATTCCAAAGGGCTGCCACTAGACTGGATAATATCTTGATTTTACTTTGTATTAAGATTTTAGTAAAATCGCAAAAACAATAATAATTTTTGAAGCTGTAATTGTCTCTAAATAAAGTAATTTATAATATATAATTTTCTATTATCTAGCTTTGATAAAAACTACAGAACTGAATGACGAAATAACACATTTTCTGAAAGTAATTTGGAGAAAATTCCTAGTTTACTTTTCTTGTGACATAAATTTTAATCAAGACAATTTTAAGAAAATATTAGATATAATAGGAAGGTTTTTTTTACCGTTTTTCCCTAAAAATATGCTTCTATGTGAAAGAACTTTTTCAAAAAAGTACTGCGAAAACTTTGGACAATATTGAATACTGCCTAATTATTTCGAAAAACCGGATATATTTTGCGGTGATTCTCAATATGCTGCCCCCCCCCCTAGATAGATGTCATATAATAGAACGGAAGGCGCAAATTCATTACTTATAGCGAAATATTGAAATTTTGTGGTGTATAAAGACCAAAGGAAAAGTTCATGAAATAAATTTAGGTGAGAAATGCCTCACTACTATCATTACTACTTTTTTAGAAATGTTTTAAGGTGACAGATATCTGTTAATCTTAATTTGTTGGTGTTACTTAATAATGATCTTGCGAGAAATAGGGGATGACTATAACATATTTTCCATAGTAAAACCGCCATGTTTTTTATTCTAATATTATAGATTTAGTTTTGATATGAAAATGTTACATTGTCAGGATGATTATTATTAAAAATATATTAGAGGCAGAATCATAAAAGATTATCCACTGGTATCTGGCATTATAAATATATTTAAAATTTTAGAGAAAGCTATTGATGTCACGTGAAAGAATGATTTAAATTTTTATTGACAGTGGCGAATATATCAGTAACACACTAAAATATATATGTATACATATATATATATATATATATATATATATATATATATATATATATATATATATATACATATATATATACATAGGAAAAACTTTCTAAGAAATCTCAATAATAAAAAAATACTCTTGCTTTATTCTAGTTGCAAATCAAAAGAACCACTTTAGATTTGCAAAAAATTGTAGAAATCCCTCTCACTGGCACTGTACCGCCACATGAAAAAGTGGTTTCGAACTCATTTGTTCTCATTAACACAAAGTAACATTAAATGTTTTAAGCCTAAAGGCTTATTTGAACCAAATGAGAAGTCCGATACAGGCTGTACTGTCTTTCGGAATTCCATGCAATCTAAATACAGAAATCTCTTGCCAAGACTTATATATCAATAGCGAAGTATGAAATGATATGCTTGCAGCCCACCTATTCGAAAAAGTTTTTGCTCCTTAAGATCATTAAGCGATTGGGCAGAGGAACCGAGAGTAAAATACACACAAACAACTGCTTAAAATCATAATTTAGTAAAATATCAGCGGGATATTACCTGTAGAAATTTGATACCAGATTTTTATCATCTATGGTAAATACACTTCCGAACGGTAGGAAAATATTAAAAATAAATAATTTCATTGTCTACGTATTTGGAAAAGTTGTTTTTTCTCCCTAAGATAGTTAAGAAAGATGACTGACGAATTCCACTCTGGTTCTCTCTTCATGCTAGTTTCAACCACCTAATGGTTAGTGGCGCTGTAATGAACCGAGAGCAAAATGCACAAAAAACAACTGCTTACTTACGTAAACAACTTTTCCAAATACATACACCGAGAAATTAGGTATTTTTAATAATTTCCTACCTCTTTGGAATATATTTAGATTTCTGTTTATACTGCTGTTGATAATAGTCCAGCATCAATTTTGTGAGGGTAATATCCTGTCGACTTTTTCGAGATGGGGATTTGATGTATGTTTTATATAGTCAGGTAATAAGTTAAAAAAATATGATCCTGTAAATTTTGGACACTTTTTAAAAGAAAAATGAGTAAATTCCAAAGTTGGATATTATTTGCATGTGACGATTATAATTATTAACATTTTCTTGAAATCGAAATATATTTTTGTAAACAAAAAGCTACAATTTTAGCAGATACACGCCAGTAACCATGAATATATTATTTGCCTGAAATATAATTCCAAAAGAACTTATAACAATATGGCAAGTGAAATATCATTTTTAAAATTCTCTTGTGACAAACAAGAACTCTATCTATGTTAACTGCCTGATCCCAGCTAAAAATGTGGAAAGCGAAACTGGATAAACCATCCCACAGTATGCTGAGAGAATGAAAGCAACTGTTATGTATTAAGTTAGGTGTTTCAAAAAAGATTTTATTAAATTTTGAGCACACTGCATAAATCAGAACTGACCAGGCCAGAAAAAATCTAGAAATAAATATTTATGCTATCTTCGTCAAAAATAATATTACTATGTAGATTTCTTTAATTAATGATTAAGTCATTCTCGTTGCACTAAGTAAAATATTCCATTATATCATGAATTTTCTATATATGATATTTGGATTCATGTCTCCTACTTTAATTTCAGTGCCATCATCAAATATATTACTACTGCTCAAAAAAGTGATATAATCGGGAAAGGTATTATTAAATAATGAACAAATTAGTGACTCGAGCATACTTTCCTGATGTGTTCCGTGCGCAAATTTTGCCGCTCGTATAGTGGCATCCTGGATTTATCAGCAAACGGACTTCACTCTAAAAAAATTTTTAGGTAGTCCCCTTAAGTTACTGTCAATAAAACCCGGATTATCAATATCAGAGGTCGAAAACAAATCAAAAAATATCCTGGCAGTAAATGTAACCATTAACATTGTTCAATATACTTTGTATGAACGTCGTACTGGCGGTCGCAGAAAGTAGGTACCACGACCAAAAATTATGGAGGATGAGGGAAAAAGAACATTGCATTTATAGTGAATTTTGGTTATTTCCTCAATAATTATACTTTCATGTATGGGGGAATTTTCGGGGACGTAGACAACGAATCTGAAATTATTTTTGTCCGATTTTTTCCAAAATTGGTGTGGAAGAGTTTTGGGGTCGCAGATAACGAATCCAAAATATTTTTTAAAAAATTCAATATGGTGTATCCAATGTCGGGGACAAAATTTTGTTCGATTTTCGAATTGCTACGGGGGAGTTTTCGGGGTCGCACATAACGAATCTGAAATTATTTAAAAAAAATGCAATATAGCAGATCCAATATGGCGGATAAAATATTAATTTTGTCCGATTTTTTTCAAAACTGATATCGAGGAGTTTTTGGGATAGCACATTACGAATCTGGAATTATTAAAAAAAAAATATATGGCGGATCCAAGATGGCGTTCTACATCTCTTGATTCAGTATTGGGGGATTTTTGTTTGTGTTTATTACGAATTTAAAAACATTTTTTGAAAAACTCAATCTAGTGGATTCATTATGGCGACCTAAAAGTTTTACATTTTTCGATTTTCTCCAAAACTGATATAGGGGATACTTGAAGATATAAATTATGAATTTAAAACTATTTTTTAAGGATTCAATATGGCGAATCCAGTATAGAAGAATAAAAACTTTACATTTTTAGATTTTGTTGAAGGTGGGATTGAATCTTTTTGAAGGATGTAAGTAGCGAGGATAAAATTATTTTAAGAAAATCTAATATTTCAGATGCAATATCAAAATTGGTACTAGGGGGTTTTGAAGGGCTTAGATTTAGATTATATTAAGACAATACATTTTTTTTGAAATCGTATATAGTGGATCTGTGGTCGAAAATTTTACCTTATTCGTATTCTTTCTGATTTGGTATTAGGGGGTTTTCGGGGTCGTGTATTACGAATATGAAGTTAATTTTTTACAACTATTAGGTTGAGAAGATACAATATGAGGGACTATCAATTTTACATTTTCCGATTTTTTCTAACACTGATACTGCGGGCTTCTTGGGGCAAATACAAATTTAATATGCTGTATAAAATATATCGGGCTAAGAAATTTGCGTCTCAAGTTTTTTAAATATCGATATTGGAAGGTTTTTGGGCCTTTATTACCGATCTAAAATTTATTTGAAATTTAAAATAGTGGATTTACTATAATAGGTATTTGGAAAACTGTAAGATTCAAAAAATTTTTAGTCGTTCATTTTAGGGATTTACAACTTTGGATAAAATGTGTATTTTTTTGCCACCTTGGAGTCATTGCGTGGTATACTAATCCCTATTATGACTTAATTCAAATAATTTATGGATATCATAATGAATCAAAAACTAAAAATCGAAAAATAAAATTTTTATAAAAAAAATTTGACCTACTTCCAAAAGTGCGCTAAAAAGTGAATACTAACTATACATTTTTATACGAAATTGGAATTTTTAAAGTTGGCGCCAAATTATTTGTAAATGAAATAAATAACTACTAATAAATACAAATTATAACAAGAAAGCAATTACAATAAAGTATTTTTAATCTGTTTATGCGAAGCGTATTTTGTCTGGTATTAATTTGGCGCTGACTTAAAAAATTTCAATTTTATATAAAAATTTATAGTTATTTTTCACTTTTTAGTGCACTTTTAGAAGTCGGTTCAATTTTTTTTTATAAAAATTATATTGATGTTTTTCTGCTGTTGTAAATAATAAAATATTAAGATGGTAAAAAATTAGCTAGCTACTGTAAATGGGAATATATTTTCTGATAAAATTATTTCCCATTTTCACTTCACATTTTTGGTATATTTACTTAATTCCAATATACGACGGAAGCAAATATACCTTAAAATATCAAATTTTTCGACACAAAAAAAAACAATAACGTTAAATCCTATAAATTTTTATCCAGTAGCAAAAACTCCCAAAAAAGAATTGATTCATATCTAACTTTCTGTGCATTTTTTCAAATCCAATTTTAAATATTTTCGGTCTATTTCTTAGATTTAAAAATAAAGAGGCAGATCCACTAAGAAGATTTAAAAATTAAACCCGATCTAGTTGCTATCAAATTGATATCTTCTAGTCGGCCCGTTTTGTTTTCTTATGATACTGTCATAACTTATATTACATATGTCAAAAAACAAAAGCTTATGTAGGGATATTAAGCATAAAAACCTTGCAATAGAGCCTTGAAATATGCGAGGGAAAAAGTTATATACCGAAAATAAATAAAATTTTCCATTTTTACCGGTGCAGTACTAAAATAAAATGATATTTTTGTGCTTGTATTTTTAGGGTTTAAAACTTTCTTGACTTATTGTTGCTCTTGTCAATTTAAGCCCTTCGCTGTCAATTTAGGACAGTTTTAAAATTAAACGATGTTAATGAATCCGGCTGATAGTATTTTGAACAAGGATTACAAGTTAAGATCTTCCTTACAAAATCTAATAACACTTAGAAATTTGTTTTAGAAAAATGCGAATATTTAAAGAAGGTACTTCAACAGATTAAAATTAAATAATACAAATCAAATAATAAATGCAAGACTTTACAATTTTAGTACTTATCCTTAACCCAATGTATGTTAACTATAATTTTCGTCTAGCGTAGTGCAACAGAAAAAAAAAAGGAAAATTTATTTCCTTATTTTTTCAGTATATATTCAGAAGTATACTACACCACTGCAAAGTGTATATCTAAAAGTGTATTACCATATGAATATTAAAAGAAAATTTGACTCATGAATTTCGGTCTATGGTCTAGTCTATAAATGATATTTCACAACAAATTCAATAAAAAATATTAAAGTTAAATCCCTATACCCTTAAAGATTAGTAATATTTTGTGACATGCACGATCATAATAACTGATTATTAATACCCAGTTAATAATCTTAAATTTTATTACCTCCAAATTATAGCCCTAGAACCACAAAATTATATAAAATGAAACTCTTTCTTAAAAAGTGTGTCATTCGAAAAAATGAACGGTTTCATTCTGATTGTCTTGTGCGCCCTTTGGGGATCGCTACATGCCTTCAGTTTAGGGAGACCTGGTATCGTCAAAGCAGATCCTACCCTCGAGTTAGTACATGTGGTAAGAATTTTTTTTTATTAAATTAACTTCATAACTTAGTAAATAAATGTATTCATGTTAATCTATTTTAGTAACCAGTGACACGTTATTTTTCCACCAATAAAACTTGATCTATTTAAATAAACTGAACGAAAAATAAACATCAAATTTAAGGCGCTGGGGAACTTTTATCGTTTCGTTACGTAGGTCTGCTTGTTTATCTGTTCTTACACTCCGTATGCCACAGCATTACAACTTCGTCAGTTCCTAATATTGATATTGTCACAGTATGCCATCTAGAAAAAGATCATCATTTGTGGTAATAATTTGACAGGTATATGTTTCTCATTAGTCCAAAAACAGACCTAAGGCGATATTTTTTTTTTTAATTTGGATCATCGCATCACTTTCGTTTTCTAACTATTCTAATTATTTATGACAACAGATATTTAGATGCCCATCTTGATAAATTTTTAGGGAATTAAGAGCCATATTTTCTTTAATTTTCGAAATGTAGTTACAACAAGCACGAGAACAAAAAATTGGCATAAAATATTAATATAAAACGTCACGACAGAGTATAGTATAAACAATAAGGTATAATAGAATAAATATTTCTTGTACTTCCGCAGTTATTAGCGTTATTGGTTGTTTAACATCCCCTTGCTTCGGATGTCCTTACAGATATTATTTGCGTTTGGTTACTTTACGTTCTCTATTTCTATCCTTTATTAATTATTATAAACATTTGCGAATCTGATTCATACTTAGGATTATTGTTTTCATTAGTTAGGTATTTGTAATTAACTTTAACTTTACTTTCACAAAAATCTTCAAGCCTTAAAGAAATCTAGAAAAATAAAAGAAAATAACCCTATTTATTACAGTTATTATGTGATTACCAAAGCACTGCTGGCATATTGTTATATTTTAGAAATATCATAATATAATGGCTTGGAAATGTTTAATTAATTTTCAAGTAAGATGAGGGTATATAAATTTCAGGGTTAATAATAACGTTAATAAAATTATTTAATATTGTTCATTTCAAGACAAAAAAGAACTATTTTATTGACTCTCACTGGTGAACGAAAGAGTTGTTTACGTTTAATATTTATTCCATTTATTGTTGCATGTGATAATTACAGCTGACAATAACAAATTGTCAGCTGTTAACTTAAAATTCAATTTTAGATACATTAGAATAAGTAAACCATTATATCAAGTGAAAAACTAAAACTACAATAAAAAGTAAGCGCGAACATAAAGGTTAGAATAAAGTACCTCCTAATTTCCTAACATGGTCTAAATTTAAAACAGTCCTATTGTGATAACAAAGGTTTTAAATTGAGTGCAATGACAATCAATTCTTAAACTTTAAAAATTCGAGATCAAAGAAATTGTCTTCTTTTATTCCCAGAAAAGCAAACAACTACTTCTCGTAGCGAATTGAAAGCGTTATCTTATTTTTACCATTTGTTTTCCTTTGTAAAAGTTTATTTGTTGATCAACACCTACAATTTTGAATAAGAGTAGAGCTACATTTAGCTCAAAAAAAATTAGCCTAAAAATCTTAGTAATATTTCACAAAACTTGAATGGTAAATTTTAAATGCAATATTTATAATTAAAAAAATCGGAAAAAAGAAGTGCGAAAAAAGTTGATCTCGCAGAGTACTTTCGATTATTATCCTGTTGGAAAATAAAACGCAATAGTATTTTCCCTCTGCAAAAGGTATAATTATATTTTCCATTTTATCTATATAGACAAATCGATCATCATAATTTAAAAAGATAACCCCATTCTATGGAAAACAACCTCAAAATAAAACGCTGCCTTTACCATCTTTAACTGTGGGACTAACTCATTTTGAATTAAACCTTGTATTGATTGACCGCCTACACATCCGTAAAATTTAAAATCTTGCAACGTATTTTGTAGCTACATAAAACTTGTTTTTACTCGTCCACTCTGCCCTCTTCAAATAATGAAGCGCAAATGCAAGCAAATAAGAAACTTGTTAGCCGAGTGTCTACTAACCAGATTTGCGTTTACCAATCTAGTCAAAACCCTCGGTGGACTAATCATTATTCAATAACTTTAGATATGGGCTTCCAAGGATCGTTTTGAAAAATTCGTTCAATGCGTTTGTAGATCCACAGCCTTATTTTTCTGGATCTTTCCGATTTCGGCAGATTCCCTAAATGTTTCATTTTCATAATAATACAAAATTATTTTAGATACACTGTATCTGGGTTAAACCACTTGTCCTGAAATTGAGGTATATTTTTAACCTTCCAAAAATGCATTCGATACTCTGAGTTTGAATTCTTTTGAAATTGGAATACTGATAAATACTGATAAATTCAGTATATAAATGTGTATTACACATATAATAAGCTCCACCAAATTATCCTAGCTTTCCATGAAAATTTTATTTTTTCATATTCAACGGTTTACGTTAAAAATCAGTTAATTTGTTGTGATTATTGGAAACAGTTGTGATCATTAATAACAGCACCAAACTGTGATATTTGAAATACAATGTAATAAAGTTGCATCATGTTGAATACCCTGCTGCTCGATAGTGTATAAGACAAATTATAAGAATATTATCAGCAAAAGTGATCAACTAAGAAGATCTAACTTCTATAGCAACTAGATCGGACTGAAAGGTCAATTTTTTTAATGCATCTGAGGATATTTTTTTTAAAGTAGTAAGATGAAAAAATAATTATTTTAAAAATTTTTAAATACACCATTTTCATAAATTAGACTTCATTGCAATGCTCGGTAAACATGTGTAACTAGAATGATTTTAAAATAATGATTTGATAACATTTTTTGATTAATCATTCCAAAAAACTTGAAAAGTATTCAGTTTTTATTAAATATGAATTATCAGGTGTTTTATAGACAGAAATTTTTAACTAACTCTTTTACTCTAAGCAAACCCAGATGAACTGTTTATTTAAAACATTCTTAGTTGACAACAGGGTTATCTTCTCTTTACCTGTCCTTGAAATCTATTAGCACTTTTAACTTGTCGGAAATAATAAATTTTATATTTTCTGGCAGGTTTTCAGACATGGTAATAGAAATCCCGAACAGTCGAGTTTGTATGAAAGCAATGACTACTATGATGAGAGCTATTATCCCGAAGGATATGGTCAACTAACTAACGTAAGTAAAACAAACAATTTTTTTGCACGATGAGCAGTAAACATATTTAATTAAGCTTGTCTATTGGTATTTCATAGCTCATAATCGGCAGTGCCTTAATTACTGAAGTTAATAAAATTTACTTAATAATTAATACAGCAAGTCTAACCATACAGTTTAATTTGTTGCAAGTACTCACAAAGAAAAGCATTTTAAACTCCATAGAAAAAATATTTATTATAGTAAACTTGGAAGTAAAATCCCAGTATCCAAGCATACCGATAGATGAAGCACAGAACCAGATCACCTAAAGATTTCGCATATTATGTTATAGATCTTATCAGATATTGCCTTAAGAACGCCTATTTCCTATTCGATAAATAGGTAAGGAGGCGGATGGATTACGCTACCATGGGCTCATCACTATTTCCAGCTGTTGCAAATATTTTCCTGATCTATTGCGAAACCAAAGTTTTTTTTAATTCATAGATTTTCTTCATTAATTAGGTAACATCCAAAAATTTCAAAACATTCAGAATTTTGTGGGTAACCCAAATATGTTAAATGTGTGTGGTTTCAAAACTGCCACCTTTCTTTATTACAATTAAAAACCAGTAAAATTCTTAATGCTTTTAATCATTATAAGGTTAAATATTTTTCATAGAAAAAAGGGTATAATTTGATATAGAGATATATTAAGGGTCCTTGGGCCAAAAATTTGCTTACTTATTTGAAATTTTATTTAGGAAGGAAAAAGGACAGAATTTAGGCTAGGCCAGCTTTTAAGGCAAAGGTACGATGACTTTTTGGGACCAACATGGAACATTAACACTCTGGATGTAAGATCTACAAACGTGAATCGGACCAAAATGTCCGCTCAACTGATGTTGGCTGGATTATACCCACCAAGGTTTAATCAAAGATGGAGCCCCCTGCTATGGCAACCCATTCCATATAACTATGTTCCAACAGCATCAGATAGGGTAAGGAAATAGATATGTAAAAAACTGAAATATTTACTATCGATGGCAAATCACTTATTTCCAATTTTTCAACGGGAATTTGTTGTGTCAGCCCGAAATGATGTTTTCCTAGTTAAGTTGTGTATTTCGCTAAAATAGTTTTTATTGATATTTTTGTAACTGATGAGATGCTTGAATTAGGAAACAAATTAGAAACTGTAAAATTGTTAAATCACTAAAAAAATTTTGATTTGAGAAATTCACTAATAATGAATTTATAAATAAGATAGATTTTTCCAGTTTAATTCTTGTAACCATTTTCCAAATCCAAAACTACATTTTCTTGATGACATAGTTCTTAGTTTATTTGTCAAGTTGATTTTTTTATAGATAATTTCCCCATTTTCGGCCTGCGCTTCTAAAGTGAGTACCCTGTTATCGGAAGTTACGGACTCTGCCGAAATAAGTGCCTATTTGCAAGAAAGGTATAACGAAACTCTAAAAATTATGTCTAAAAATATAGGAGAGTCGGTATCGTTTAATTCTGCCGCTGGTTATAGTAATGGATTTGTAGTACAGGTATGTTCAGAGTTAATAAAAAAGATCTAACACAACTAAATTTTGAGTTAGAAAAATATTTAGACATCTTTATTTTTACAGGAACAGTTAGGTTATCCACTCCCTGAATGGACCAAGGCAGTTTATCCAGAACCTTTAAATGCATTATCAATTGATTATTATTATCTCGAAACAAATACTACCGCTCTCCGAAAAATATTGGCTGGTAAGAAACTCATAATATGTTTGGTTTGCATTCTCTCGAATTACAAGAATTGTAAATAAGATTTGTTTAGAGTCGCTTATTTCACATTCACAAATTTTATGCTTATAAAAGCATCTGTATCATATATAATTTCATAAATTTGCACTTTTTAATAGGAAAAATCAAGAAAAATTATCAAAAATCTTTAAAAACAAAATCGCCCATTTCATCTGTCAGCGACATTAATCATCTCGAAAGAGGAATAACTTTCACTGCTGCCATAGCACAAATACGATTTCTGTAATATAGATATATATTCTCTTCTTTTTATTAAATCTGTAAAGAAAAGAACCCGAAAAACATATTTGGTCAGAGCGTAGAACACTTCCATGGTTACCTATCGGAACATTTGCTTCGACCATAAAAACATATACCATGATTTTTATAAATAGATGGGACAAATTTATCCCCCCTCTTTTAATGAGAATGGCGAAGAAAATTAGGAATTTGCTTCTATTGGCTGTTCCTTTATGCAACATATTTATTCTATTGTTCTGGTGCCAAACAATAACCGTGTACAAACGAATTTATAAGCCTAATTCATTTTTATTCATCTTGGTCTTATAATTTAACTAACCATATTAATTTCTGCAGCAGATACTAAAGAACCCTACTAACATAGACCTTTCGAAATTTCCTTCCCTGACAGAGATTGTTTCGCCTCCATGTGGTCTCTGTTGGAGAGTAACATTTTTTAATTAATATAATCTAGGTCAGTTTAGGTTAGTTCAGGTTAATTTCCTAAACTAATCAAAAATTTCTGTTGGTTAAGATTAATTTTACGCTTATTTTTACAATACAAAAATTTAACTATGTTGTTGACTAAAATGGACAAGTTTTTTCAAACACAAAAGTTTATGCTATGAAAATGTTCTACATCTGGCAACATCGTAGCGTATATAATGCGTTTTCAGTAATAGAAATACTATGAAGTTTACGAAACTTGTTTTTGCCTTGTTCGATGAAAATATAAGTTTTTCATAATTTGTTTGCTAAAATTTGTGTAAAAATAGATGAAATATAAAGGGTTTTCCAATAAGAGGTGTCATTTTGAAAAGCCCGCTATTTCGGCAGATGTCACTTTTGAAGCTGTAAGTTTTTGACGTTTGACAAGTAGAAACTACGCCATAAATAAAGATGGAACGATACACGCTTCAACAACGCATTGAAATTATTAAAATTCACTATAAAAATGGTGAAAATTTGGCAGAGACGGTTCGTAAAACTCGAACATTTTTGGGTCGTCATGAAGCACCTTGTCGGAGCGCAATAAAGAAATTGGTGAAAAAATTCGAGCTGTTGGGACAAGTTAGTTATGTGAAGAAGAAAACCCGTGCACGTCGCTCAAGAACAGCCGAGAATATTGCTGCTGTAGCCGAAAGTGTTGAAGAAAACCCAGGTTTGTCCATTCCTCGTCGTTCTTTGGAATTAGGGATTCCACAAACGTCATTACACCGTATTTTGCATAAAAATTTGGGTCTTAAGGCTTATAAAGTTCAGTTAACGCAAGAACTCAAGCCGGCCGATCATCAACAACGTCGTGCCTTTGCTGATTGGGTTCTTGAAATGCATGAAAATGATCCGGAATTCCATCGAAAAATCATCTTCAGTGATGAGGCCCATTTCCACCTCGGTGGCTTCGTCAACAAACAAAATTGTCGCATCTGGGGCTCGGAAAACCCAAGAGTTATTGTTGAAAAGCCTCTCTATCCTGAACGTGTGACTGTTTGGTGCGGTTTATGGTCCGGCGGGGTCATTGGACCTTACTTTTTCGAAAATGAGGCTGGAGCAACAGTTACGGTGAATGGATTGCGCTATCGAGAGATGATTAATGATTTTTTATGGCCGGAATTGGATGGTATTTATCTGGACCACGTTTACTTTCAACAAGACGGCGCTACGTGCCACACAAGCAACGAAACCATTGATCTTTTACGGGAAAAGTTTCCGGGCCGTGTTATCTCTCGAAGAGGTGATCACAATTGGCCACCGAGATCTTGTGATGTGACACCTTGCGATTTCTTCCTTTGGGGCCACGTGAAAGACAAGGTCTACGCCAACAGCCCAGCGTCGACTCAAGACCTCAAAGATGGAATTCGTGAGGCTATCGAGGACATAGGGCAGCCACTTTGCGATTTGGTTATGGAAAATTTCATGAAAAGGATATGGTCCTATAGGCATGGTCGTGGTGGTCATTTGGCTGATGTTATTTTCCATCATTAACGGCATACCTTCCCCTTTATAATGTAATAAATATCCGATCATTTATCTTAAAAAATGGCATTTTTCTTTGAATATCAAAATAACACCTCTTATTGGAAAACCCTTTATTACATACAATTCACGTTAATAAGTACTAATGAAAATAAATGCCAATGTTTCATGTTTATTTCATAAATAATAGTGAATCTGTGAAGTGAAACATGAAATTTTTGTGTTTTTCGGAAAATTTGGGAAAACCCTAATAATTCATAATTATAGAGAGAATTTCATTATTGCATTTGGATATTTTGAAGAAAAAATATAGGCGGCTCAAGTTTTATTTTTGAAAGATGGGGGGTTATTTTTCCTTAAGCAGTGTTCTTCGATATGTCTGCAACTGCTTTAGATATTATATTGAATTTTGATAGATCTAAATTAATCATGAAGATACATATTTTATTTAATAGAATATCTTCTACTTCCATCAGTGGCAGCCGAGCTGCCATTTTCTTGAATAATTTTACAAGGAATATAATAAATATTCAAGAACATATTAGCACAGATGTTATTTTTGGAAGTAGAAAAAAATTTTATACTAAAAAAGGTGATTAGGCCAAAAATTTTAATATCCACGAGCGGTTGCGCACCAGAGGTAATTTAAACATTATTTTTGAACTCATTCTATACGTACGATTGGGAAACACTTTGTATACATTTTTCACTCTTAGCAAATCAAATAAATATATTTCAAGAAAATTCAGATTAGTATACTCTTGTATGTTGTTTGTAAAACAGTCATTTAAAATAAAGCAGAAAATAAATTACACATATAGTTTTGTGCCACTACTGGTTCCTTTGACTTGTATCGAAAGCTTTGTTGATTCGAAAGACAGTATTGCCTTTTCTGCTTTTTGAGTTGGGGACCTCTGTCAGACAATTTAATTTGCTATCGCATGTACTTTATACAAATATTTATTTTGTCCTTAGGTTTTTTCCTACAGAAAGTTCTGGCTGACTCAAAATCAAAAATTGACGGGACCCTTAGCCCATCAGAGAGGAAAATGTTCGTTTATTCTGCCCACGATCTTAATGTAGGTTCGATCATATTATCTCTTGATGCCATCACGATGACCGCTCTTCCAAATTATGGATCACATATACTCTTCGAAGTACATAACGTCGATGGAGTTTATGGAATAAAGGTATAGATTTGAAAATTTCTGGGTACATTTTCCATATATAAGAATTTTAAAGTTTCCCGATATGCTTAATAAACTTAGATTTTTCTTTTTCTGTATAATTTATTATTTTATAATTTTGTATTGTTTTCAGCTCTTTTATCAAAATTATGAAAAAACCAATCCAATACCAGTTAAACTACCGGGCTGCGACTATTTCTGTCCTTACGAAGATTTCTATAGTCTAGTAGAAGAAATCCTTCCAGAATCCGACGAAGATTGCACCGGATAATAAGATAAATTTCATCTCAAAAATAACACCATTTAATAACTTAACGCACCTAATTGTGCGTTTTCAGTAAAATTCTAATATTCTTGTTGACTATTGTTCAATTTAAAATAAAGGTACACATTCCTTCTTATTACGCCTTTTATTGCAATATCTGGGATATGAATTATACGTTTCGATAACCTGCCGTTGCTAGGTGTCATCTGATATATCAGTTGTAAAGCTTGTCATATTTTACGGTATACGAACATACTTACAACATTTATGTTATTTAGAGTATATTTAAAATTTCAGCTTGATCAAAAATGAAGTTAACTCTTGAACATTTTTATGTCATAATTTTTCACTTTTTACGGGATTTATCTCAATAGAAGTACATCAATGAAATTAAATCTCTCCACATCAGTGATTTAGTGGATCTAAACGTGGCCGCCGTTCGCTTACAGACGAGTCGTCTGAAAGTTGTCCAGAATCAGTTGTAGTACGAGAAAATAATTATATTGTGCGTGAACTAACAATGCAAGATCGTCATGTGACACCGTGAGAGCATAGCATTCTCGGACACTAGTATATACAATAAATTGCATGGATATTTGACAGTGAAGCAGCTGTGTTCGGGTTGAATCCTGCATGATTGTGCAATCACTCCAAAAGAAACTCATGTCGATTGGTGCGTAGAAATTCTCAAAAAATAAAATCGTGATGCTTCAAAAATCACTCCTAAATCGTGTTATGTGAGTCCTGGATCTACAGATATGAGTCCGAAAGTAAACACCAGTCAACCGTTTGGCTCTTCTTTGATGAGAAAAAACTAACAAAAACTGCTCGCGCACACAACACTTCAAAGAAAATGTTTTTTTCGAGAAAATTATCCATGTTGTAGCCATGCCTTAAAGAATCGTAGAACGGCCAATTTTTAATGGTATACAGCTGTTTGATTGCAGGAAGTCTTTGGCAAATTAAGGAAAATAAATCCAACAGAATTCTCCACTATCACAATGCGAGCTCTCAAACATAGGCTTAGGGAAGTGACTTTTTCAACACTAATAATTTGGAATTGGTGTCCTAATTTGGCTCTAGATTTTATTGTTCCCATACATGAACAAATTTCGAGATGAATGAATCTCTACGCCAGAAGAGGTGATTCATGTGTTAAAAGACTATGTTTTGAGGATACCATCTTCATAGGCAAAAATGCTGTTCAGATTGGCTCGAGCGCCTGTAAATATGCATTAATTATCCTGAAAATAACTGAAGTTTTGGCAATCAATCTGGCAGACATTCATATAAGTTCAAAAAAGCCCAAAGCTTTTTGAATTATTGAAAATTAGGACACTGTAATTTAGAAAAATGAGTCATGCCTTATTATTTGGAAATTGTTCGCCAGACTCAACTTTATTTTTTATCGTTGTATTTTCATTTTTATTTTAGGTTAGGCATATTTCTATATTTCTCATAGTTAAGGATAAACTGTCCAGTTTCAATGAATATATTTAACTAAGTATTAACATGATGATTTTAAATCCTATGAATAATATATTATTTCTATTAAAATATTTATAAATAATGTTTAAAATACGCGAGAACGATAAAGATTCACGTGAAACTTAAACAAACACATGTGATTATTTTTTATTCGAAATTTGAATCAATGATTCCTTAATATTTAAAATTTTAGAGAAAGCTATTGAAGTCACGTGTAAAAATAATTTAAATTTTTATATCTAATTATTATCGACAGTGGCGGATATATCAGTAAAACACTAAAACATATATATATATATATATATATATATATATATATATATATATATATATATATATATATATATATATATATAATTTATGAGACTATCTATGTTTAGGAAAACTTTACTAAGAAATCCTAATAATAAAAGAATAGGCTTGCATTATTTATATCTAAATCTCTCTCACTGGCACTGTATCGCCACCTGAAAACTGGTTTCGAACTAATTTGTTCTCGTAGTACAGTAGACATCTCTTGGTTTGTAGGTCTCGCAACAGCGCGCCCGCAAGTTAATTCGCGTGAAGGTTTTATTTAAATTGAATAAAACAAGTTTCTCAAAACACTTAAATCTATTTAACAAAAATAAATAGAAAAACGAACTATTTACAATGAGAAACTTAAAACTAATAACAATTACGAAAAACTAATATAGTTGCTCTTCTCGGCCGTTATTTTAACCAAAAACGTAAAACTCAATTTTGAAAAAACACATATAAATAACTTGATAAAATATTAAACAAAAAAAATAAATAAAACGCGAAAAAACAGCTATTTATATTACTTAATCAAACCTTATGAAAATCGCGAAATGCCCCACTAAAATAACACACGATAGTCCCTTAATTTTCCAAATTAAACAAAGATATCCTTCTTTCCCGACAATTATACCCGTGATGTAATTATTCTACTGCACTGGTACTCACGGTACCGTTCTAACGACATTCAAACTGTGACTGACATTTACTATTCCTTAAAAGAGTGTCTTCGAAACTTACACCCCTCGACGCTCCTCTGATTCCCGTTTGTACCCATATTACCCGATGGAACCCGATAAACGTCAATTTCATTCCCTTAAAGTTCGAAGGTTTCGATCGTTACGTGCTGAGGGCGTTAGCTATTCTATACCGGATGCTTGATTCCCGAATTTGCCTCTGAGCGTCTTAATAATAATTTTTATATAAGCACAATTAATAAAACTATTCTATATCTTTCTATAACTAAAGGAATAAGATAATATTATGTCTGCGAAAAAACCTGAGTGCCCTTTTATTCCTATTGCTATGCTGAAACATTGTTTCTTGCAACCAGGAAAAACAGACGCTACATACCTCCTTTCACAGATCAAACGTTATATTACAGTATAATGAGTTTATTTGATTATTCTTTTGTTTCTTAATAGTGGGAAAATCGTTCAATATCTTAGTACATTTTAACGGTATTTCATATACCATATGTTAAAAACTAGCCTTCACACGTCTGGTTTTACTTATAATCAGAGTAGGATTATTTCGACAGATTTATAGCCAAATCTTAGAAAGGGTCTCTTAGTTTTATGTCTTCATAAATTTACTGAGTTTATATATTTTAAAGAAAACATTTAAACGACAAAGATAATAAAAGTTTAGCTCGATAACTGATTTACTTTTCCTTTAGACTTTCGTGGATAGTGATAAAAAAATATAACTACCCTATTCCCACGGGATATCTATTCACAGAGTGATTATTTAATTATTCATTTTAACGGAGTATAGTTCATATTGGATGGTGTAAAATAATTAATATTTGTTCCATTACAGTCGTTTTCTGCAAATCTAAAGTTTTTGTTTTGATTTTTAACTAAAATAATGCAAGCCTATTCTTTTATTATTAGGATTTCTTAGTAAAGTTTTCCTAAACATAGATAGTCTCATAAATTATATATATATATATATATATATATATATATATATATATATATACATATATATATATATATATATATATATATATATATATATATATATATATATATATATATATATATATATATAGCGTCTGTTTTTCCTGGTTGCAAGAAACAATGCTTCAGCATAGCAATAGGAATAAAAGGGCACTCAGGTTTTTTCGCAGACATAATATTATCTTATTCCTTTAGTTATAGAAAGATATAGAATAGTTTTATTAATTGTGCTTATATAAAAATTATTATTAAGATGCTCAGAGGCAAATTCGGGAATCAAGCATCCGTTATAGAATAGCTAACGCCCTCAGCACGTAACGATCGAAACCTTCGAACTTTAAGGGAATGAAATTGACGTTTATCGGGTTCCATCGGGTAATATGGGTACAAACGGGAATCAGAGGAGCGTCGAGGGGTGTAAGTTTCGAAGACACTCTTTTAAGGAATAGTAAATGTCAGTCACAGTTTGAATGTCGTTAGAACGGTACCGTGAGTACCAGTGCAGTAGAATAATTACATCACGGGTATAATTGTCGGGAAAGAAGGATATCTTTGTTTAATTTGGAAAATTAAGGGACTATCGTGTGTTATTTTAGTGGGGCATTTCGCGATTTTCATAAGGTTTGATTAAGTAATATAAATAGCTGTTTTTTCGCGTTTTATTTATTTTTTTTGTTTAATATTTTATCAAGTTATTTATATGTGTTTTTTCAAAATTGGGTTTTACGTTTTTGGTTAAAATAACGGCCGAGAAGAGCAACTATATTAGTTTTTCGTAATTGTTATTAGTTTTAAGTTTCTCATTGTAAATAGTTCGTTTTTCTATTTATTTTTGTTAAATAGATTTAAGTGTTTTGAGAAACTTGTTTTATTCAATTTAAATAAAACCTTCACGGGAATTAACTTGCGGGCGCGCTGTTGTGAGACCTACAAACCGAGAGATGTCTACTGACCAACTAATTAGCAGCCTTTCCTGGGTCCAGAAGATCTGAGTCATGGTTGTGGTAAGCTTTAATAACCGTAGTGTTTGGTACTAAAGCTGCAAGAGAAGTTGGACGACCACACTTGCAGAGTGTCTTTATTACTGTGATATTTAATTGTAGGCTATTAAAATAGTTACTAATTAATATGGGGCAAAAAATGAATATAGATAAAATGATTAACGCTACCTCAATATGTCATTGGCAAGAGTCTATGATCATATTCTGTCACACGACCACCTAATCGTGTCATTATTGGAGTTGTAACCAACCGAGAGCAAAATGCACAGAAAAAAACTGCTTACTTAAGTAAACAATTTTTTCAAATACATACACTGAAAATTTAGGTATTTAAAAAATTTCCTAACTCTTTGGGATATATTTGGATTTCTGTTTGTATAGCTGATGATAACAGTCCGGCATCAATTTTGTGAGAGTAATATCGTGTCGACATTTTTCGAGGTGGGGATTTTATGTCAAATTAAATAAATAATAATTTGTATAGTAAAATTTAAATTATGTTTTGGTAAAGCTGATAATATCAATAAAGAGAAACAAAACTATGCAAACGATGCCTGACAGTGAAAAGGAATGAGAGTCAAGTTTGTACATTCCTTTATTCGCTTAAAAAATGAAACCAATTATCAATCTAAAATGTTTTAAGTGAGTTTTCATCTGTTTTATATAGTCAGGTAATAAGTTAAAAAAAATTACCTTGTAAATTTTTGGACACTTTAAAAAAATGAGTAAATTCTATAGTTGGATATTCTTCGCTTGTGACGATTATAATTATAAACATTTTCTTGAAATCGAAATCTATTTTTGTAAACAAAAAGTTACAATTTTAGTAGATACACGCCAGTAACCATTAATATTTTATTTTCCTGAAATACACTTCTAAAGGAACTTATAACTATATCGCAAATGAAATATCATATTTGTTGATATATTGGAAGCAACTGTTATATGTTAAGTTAGGTGTTTCAAAAAAGATTTTATTAAATTTTGAATTATTTATGCTATCTTTATCAAAAATAATATTACTATGTATATTTTTTTATTTAATTCGCTGCACGAAGTAAAATATTTCATTATATCATGACATTTCTATACAGTATATTTGGATTCATGTCTCCTACTTAAATTTCAGTGCCATCATCAAATATATTATTACTGCTCGTGAAAGTTATATAATCAGAAAAGGTATTATTATATAATGACCAAATTAGGGACTCGAGAATACTTTCCTGAAGTGTCCCGTGCGCTAAATTTTGCAGCCCGTACATTAGCATCTCGAATTTACTAACAATTAGTCTTCGCACTAAAAAAAATTTAAGATGGTTCCCTCAAGTTACTGGCAATAAAATCCAGATTATCGATATCAAAGGTCGAAAACAAGTCAAAAAATATCCTGACATTGTATGTCACCATTAACATAATTCAATATAGTTTGTTTAAACGTAGTATTGGCGGTCTCAGAAAGTAAGTACCATGACCTAAAATTTTGAGGGGCGAGAGAAAAAGAACACTGCATTTATAGTGAATTTTGATTATTTCCTCCATGATTATACTTTCAAGTTTTTTTGAAAAATAGCTTATCAGTGAAATAAAAAAGTAATTTTCCAAGGTATGCGGATCCCACTTTTTATAAATTGATAATACGAAAGCAACTTTTAGACATGTGGAAATTGCAACATATTTTAATGATCCATTAAAAACAGTTGCTAAAGTCTGAGATTTAATTTAATTTTTCAGTCAATGTGATGAAAGATAAAATTGTTGGGACATAGTAGATGTTAGTAATTTCAAACAGCGAGGTATGCGTGGTACTCGTATGGTGTAACATGCTCAATGAATCTCTTGAGCCAGACAATTTTTGAGGGGTTACTTACCTACATGTGAGTGATGTGATGATCACAGCATATCATCTTAACCCATAATAGCACTATACATTTCTTTGTACACTACCAACCTTGACTTGAGTAGTGTGGCCATTATAGATTCGCAACCACCTTCTAAGTCATCATCAAATATATAATCTTCCTAGCCATCATCAAGGTTCAATGTGTAGATATGTGATTATTAACTTAAATTTCTAAGTAAAAACATGAAACTTAGGTAGAGCTGCTGCAGAGTTACGCTTTCTGGTCATCATGACACCCTCAGGGTTCAAAATTGTCACTGGTTTTATTTGCTAAAATTGTTAGTAAAATAGTTTCTGGTTAATTTATAGATTACAATTATAGAGACGTGTTACGGAAGTTTTGTAATTCCGTTACTCTATTTTTCCTAACACCCTCATAAGACTACTCCGCACGCGAAGGTGATTATCAATCACAGGTGACGTAGTCCAATGAACGATTTCTTGACATTTTCCAGTGTTTTGTTTTCAAAAAAGGGAAAAGAAAAGGTAATTAATTTCTCTATAACGTATTTAGTTTAAAAGAATTTCGTATTATTCTAGTTAGTTAAGTCACTTTTTTTTTAATTCGCTTGTTTAATTCTGACAAATTTAAAATAAATCTGTCAAATGTCTTTTGTCTCCATGTGGTGGGGAGCCGGAACCTGAAATTCGTGGTTTTCCTTCGCTTATTACGAAAGAATGAGGCACTGTTAATATTTCTTTTCAAGTTTATCAGATTATCGTGTCTGAGATACAAATTACCTTTTGTTTTTGTTAAAGTATATCTTGATACATCTGCACAGTATAAATTCTTTGATTTTTAATAGTAATGTAAATTTTACAGCAATTTTTTCTTAATTAACACAAGCCCATGAAAATTATCTTAAGTGCCTGTTACTAGTCTTAGTTACCTATTCTCTTTATTAAAACTACTGTTCCTAAAGAGTTTGGGCAATCTAATATCGTGTTAGGAGTTGTACTGCTTCTCTTTGTTTTTTTTAGCGCTATCTTCAGGATAAAATGTAGCTAAAGGCTATCGGCCGCTGCGCCATGAAAGATTCCTTAAAGGATAGTATGCTAATCTGAGGGAACTTGGCTAACAAAGACTCTACGAATGACATTTGGGTCAAAATATATGGAAAAGAATACTCGAGTTCCATCCTACTTCGTCAGGTAGATTGAAAGTGAGTTTAAATTAGGAACTTTGCAGAAGAAAAATGATCTAAAAATGCATTAAGCTATATTTTCTTGAAGTTGTCTTTAAGTAACAGGATTTATTTGAATTGCCTCATTATATCTTTAATCTACCGTTATCCATCTATAAAACGTCTTATTCTTTTCTGTTTTCAGTTAAGCTTTACCCAATTTTCTTTCTTGTGTTATACACTTTTTTTTGCGTTATGTACTATTGTAATTTTCTTCTCTCCTTAACATCTTGTTAAAATGATGAATGTTAATTTTAAATATAACATTAATTGTCAGAAATTATAGAAGACCAACCTATTTAATTTTATTGACATATTACAGGCTCGGCACAAAATTTTTTTTTTATTAAGAAATTGTTGCTTTTAATTTTACCACATGTAATATGCCAGAGTCGGAACTAACTCTGTGGTTTGCTATATATATTTTCTATGGTGTACACTCAATTTTGTAAATTGCCCATACACTGCTTCTTTTAAATCTACATTTTCTTAAGTTAGTTTAGGACCCCCCCCCCGAGTTTTACTTTCAAAAATTTGTAGGGGATGCAAATTTAAAAATAATATTCTTCATATGATTCTAAGCTCTATAGTGTTGGAATAAAGTTGGGAATTAATAACCACAAGTTCCTCCTATTGAGGTAACAAAATGGAACCCACGACCCTGAGATTAAAAATTGATATTTCATGACATTTTCCAGTGTTTTGTTTTTAAGAAGGTTATAATGACAGGAAAAAAAAGGAATTTAATTTATTATGACATATTTAATTTAAAAGAATTTTGTATTATTCTTGTTAGTATGGTCCCTTTTTTAATTCGCTTGCTTTGTCTTGACAAATAAAAAAAAACTATACAATACCTTTTGTCTCCGTGGTTAGGGGCCGAAACTTGAAATTCGAGGTCTGCGAAAGAATGAGTTACGTTCTATCAAATTTAGCAGATTATTATGTCTGAGATGTAAATAACCTTTGCTTTTTTTACAAAATGTTATATTTTTTATACACTTATAGTAATAAATTGTTCATTGTTCTTCTGACTTTTTTTTGCACACACACTGCTTCTCTTATCCCAATATTTTCTAAATTAAGATTGGAACCCCTTACCTGAGCTTGATTTTCAATAATTTGTAGGAGATGAAAATTTAAAAATAATATCCTTCATGTGATTCTAGGCTTTATTATGTAGAAATAAAATTTGGAATTAATAATCACAAGTTCCTGTTACTGAGGTAATAGATGTGCCAAATATAGTCGTTTAATATAGCAAATTCTATATTGATTAAAGTAATTTTTTTTAAGTTATTAACCTTTCAAGTAAATACGCATAGAAGGATAATCATCCCTTAGTGATTTTAACCTAAATTTTGAAAATATTTTTACATGACATTTCGAAAACAAGGTAAACAACACTGACATAAAATGTTTTCTAAACCAAATTAAAATATTACATATTTTCTAAGATGAAAAAATCTAAAATTAATATACTAATTTTTATTTTTCCTATTTTTCTGAAGCTGTTGTAAATAAATAATTAGATGGTAAAAAATTAGCTAGCTACTTTAAATGGGAACGTTTTAGTTCAATTTGTATACGAAAACTACGGCCACACAATTAAATATTTTTTAATAAAATAATATCCTCTTTTGACTGTATATGAAATATTTTTAATATATTTACTTAATTCCAATATAGAACGGACGCAGATCAACATTGAAACATCAAATTCTTCAACCAAAAAGAAAAAATACAATAACGTTAATTTCGAAAAAATTTTATCCAGTAGGAAAAACCTCCAAAAAGCAAAATTCTTAAACACAATCGAGACTAAAATTAAATAAGATTTGTTTTATATCTAACTTTCTGCGCATTTTTTAAAATTCAATATTAAATATTTTCAGCTTAATTCTTGATTCAAATAGTATTTTGAACATGGACTATAAATTTAGATCATCTTTGCCAGACAAAAAATTGTTTTAGAAAAATGCGAATATTTTAAGAAAGTACTTAATAAAAGAGTATATAATTAAATTTTCGTACCTCTTTTTATAACAATGTATGTTAACTATAATTTTCGTCTAGTTTTGTGCAACAATAAAAATGGAAAATCAATTTTTTTATTTTTTCAGTGTATATTCAGAAGTATACTAGACCACTGCAAAATGTATATCTAAAAATGTTTTATCATATAAATATTAAAAAAAAATTGACTGAGGAATTTAAGTGGATGATCTATTCTACAAATGACATTTTAGAACAAATTCAATAGAAAATATTAAAGTAAAATTCCTAGACCCTTAAAGATTAGTAATTTTTTCTGACATGCATGATCATAATAACTGATTATTAATACTCATTTAATAATATGAAATTTTATTACCTCCAATGGGACCACAAAAATATATAAAATGAAACTCTTTCCTAAAAACTGTGTCATTCGAAAAAATGAACGCTTTCATTCTGATTGTCTTGTGCGCCCTTTGGGGATCACTACATGCCTTCAGTTTGAGGAAACCTAGTATCACCAAAGCGGATCCTACCCTCGAGTTAGTACATGTGGTAAGATTTTTTTTTATTATATTAACTTCATAACTTAGTAAATAGATGTCTTTATGTCAATATATTTTAGTACCTAGTGAACGTTATTTTCCACAAATAAAACTTGATCTATTTAAGAAAATTGAACGAAAAATACACATCAAATTTGAGGCGCTGTGGAACCTTTATCGTTTAGTTACGTAAATCTACCTTTCTATCTATTCTTACACTCTGTATGTCACAATCTTATAACTTCGTCAGTTTATAATATTGAAATGGTTACAGTATGCCATCCGGAAAAAAATCATCATTTGTGGTAATAATTTTGCAAGTAGATGTTTTTCATTAGTCCAAAAATAGAGCTGAGGGGAAATTGCAAAAAAAATTCTTCTCCACTTATGAGAAAAGAAGGTATAACAAAAACTTTATGCGTTTACCCCGAGTAGGGTATCATTAGATAGGCTTTCAAAAATAGAATTATTGTTTTGTACCCCCTTAAATGACTTTTTAAATCTCTCCCTCATCTAATTTTCCTAGAGTAAATTTTAAAAATCTTGTACAATACCTGCAATGCAATGAAAATATCGTAATTGTTACGTCCACTAATTTTTGAGATAAAAAACTTTTAAAATTTAATTTGTCTTTTCTTTTTTTATGACTGAGAGGCCATTGAATAGGTTTTCAATAATGGAATTAATTTTGTCATATTATATCGTTTTACAAAGTCGTCTTATTTTATGGTTTTAAAAATTTAATGATCTAAAATTGTGTACTATTGTCGTTATATTTTAGGGGAACGACTTTTGGCGAATGAGCCAGGTTAGATATTATTGAGATCCTTGTTATGGAAGCACGGGGTTTCAACGGGTGTATTCCTGTATTTCTACGATATTTCATTTGCACACACGTTTCATTATTTATTAGCCAAATTTATCCCTTTATTTTTAATTTTATATCTCAGTTTATTAAATAAATAATAAACTACGGATGTTTTTTATATTAAATTAATTTGTTTTAGATACAAATCTGAAATTTTACTGTGCTCTGCCCCTCTAGTTTTCAAATTTAATCTCTATTATTGCTGTACGACAAAAAGCCCATAATTTGTCATAAACTTTTGTAGATTAGTTTAAAACCAGATAAGTTGCTAATTTTTCAGAAAAAATTAACAACCACTAACTGCTACAAAACCCTGATATATTGGCCTCTGGCAGGTCTTAGGCCAGTTAGTTACATTAACAACAAGCAATTGTCAGTATTTCCATAAAAACACTTCGCAAATAACATACAGCTTTAGCGATACCTTTAAAGATACAGGGTTCAATTTTCGTAGCCTTGTTAGACTCATGATCTATATTGGATTGGGAAAAATTGATAAAATTGGGAAAGATAACGTTGTTACACTGATACAAAGTAAAATATATATTAAAGCTTTTTTTTGTAATTTGGAACATCGCTTCACTTTCCTTTTCCTATTATTCTAATTATTTACTACAACAGATATTTAGATGCTCATCTTAATGGATTTTTAGGGAATTAAGAGCCATATTTTCTTTAATTTTCGACGTGTAGTTACAGCAAGCGCGAGAAAAGAAAATTAGCATAAAATATTACTATAAAACGTCACGACAGAGTGTAGTCTAAACAATAAGGTAAAGTTCAATATAGAGTTGATCGATATATCGTTGACCGTGATTTAGTCGCCGTAAAACTGCAAGGAACATATCTGTATTCGGTATTTAATAAAATAAATACTTCTTGTACTTGCGCAATTATTGGCGTTATTGGTTGGTTAACATCCCGTTGCTTCTGATGTCCGTACTGATATTATTTGAGTTTGGTTACTTTATGTTCTATATTTCTATCCTTTATTAATTTTTATAAAAACTTGCGAATCTGATTCATATTTAGGAAAATAGTTTTGATTAGTTAGGTATTTGTAATTAACGTTAACTTTACTTTCCCAAAAATATTCAAGCCTTAACGAAATATAGAAAAAGAAAGGAAAATGAACCTCTTTATTACAATTATTATGTAGCTATCAAAGCACTGCTGGTATGTTGTTATATTTTAGAGATATTATAATATAATGGCTTTAAAACGTTTTTTAATTCATTTTCAAGTAAGGTGAGAATACAGAAATTTTAGTGTTAATAATAATATTTATAAAATTATTTAATATTGGTCATTTTAGGAGAAAAAAAGAACCATTTTATTGACTTTCGCTGGTGGACAAAAGAGTTGATTAAGTTTAATATTTGTTCCATTTAGTGTTGCATGTAGAGATGGCAATAACAAATTGCCAGCGGTCAACTTAAAACTCAATTTTAAACGAACTTATATAAGTAAACCATTATATCAAATGAAAAACTAAAATTACAATTAAGAGCAAGAGCGAACATAAAGGTCAAAATAAATTACCTTATAATAAATAATAAAGGTTTTAAACTGAGTGCAATGACAACCAATTCTTAAACTGTAAAAATCCGAAACCAAAGAAATTGTCTTTTTTTATTCTTAGAAGAGCAAACAACTACTTTTCTGAGCGAATCCGAGCTTTATTTTTGTTTTTATCATTTGTTTTCCTATATAAAAGTTCGTTTGTTGATACACACCTACAATTTTGGATAAAAGTAGAACTACATTCTGTTTTGGCTCATTTGAAGAGAAAAAAAATTAAAAACTTGTGATCCTTAGCAAATAATGAGATATTATTTTGACAATCTTAGTAATATTTCACAAAATTTGAATAGTAAATTTTAGATGCAAATATTTATAATTAAAAAAACTAGAAAAAATAAGTGCGACAAAAGTAAACCTCGTAGAGTGCTTTCGAGTATTATTATGTGGAAAATAAAACGCTAGTATTTTTCCCTCTGCAGAAGTTATAATTACATTTTCCATTCTATCTTTATAGACAAATCGATCATCATTAATGAAATTTAAAAAGCTCACCCCGTTCTACGGGAAACAACCTCAAAACAAAACGCTGCCTTTACCATTTTTAACTGTGGGACTAATTTATTTTGAATAAAACCTTGTGTTAATTGACCACCTACACGTCATTAAAATTTAAAATCTTGTAACATATTTCGTAGCTACATAAAACTCGTTTTTACTCGTCTACTCAGACATGTTTAAATGACGTAGCGCAATGCAATCAAATGAGGAGCTTGTTAGCCGAGTGTCTACCAAACAGATTTGCGTTTACCAATCTAGTCTAAACTATCGGTGGACTAATCATTATTTAACTCCTTTAGATGTGGACTTTCAAGGATCGTTATGAAAAATTCTTTTAATGTGTCTGTAGGTCCACAGCCTTATTTTTCTCGATCTTGCCGATTTCGGTAGATTTCCTAGATGTTTCATTTTCTTAATAATTAAAAATTATTTTGGATGCGCTGTATTTGAGTTAAACAACTTTTTCTAAAATTAAGATTTATTTTTAACCTTCCAAAATTGCATTCGACACCCCCAATTTGAATTCTTTTGAAACTGGAATACCTCGGATAAATTCAATACAGAAAAGTGTATTACACATAAGATAAGCTCCACCAAATTATCCTCCTTCAATTTCCATGAAAATATTATTTTCACATATTCGACGACTTGCGTTAAAAATCAGTTAATTGGTTTTAATTATTGGAAATAGTTGTGATCGCTGGTAACAGCACCCAACTTTGATATTTGAAATACAATCTGCTGCATCATGTTGGATACCCTGCTGCTATTTTGTTATTAGTTCGCCATGACGGCGAGGTGTGGCGAAAATACAACAATCGAATCTTACAAAACTGTCACTATTTCTTGCCATTTGACATTCATTAATAATAATCATTCCGGGGCGATTAAATTACAATCACGAAGATTATTATTTTTAGAGCATGTGATAAAGTTATTTCAAGACATGCGATAAAATCACGATCCGATATCCGAAGAAACAGAAATCAACACTATCTAATGTTAAAAAGACTAAAAAATTTCAAAAACTTTGAATCTAGTGTAAAAGACAAATTATAATAATACCATCAGCAAAAGTGACCAACTAAGATTTAATTTCTAATGCAATTAGATCGTATTGAAAGGTCAATTTTTTTTTATTAGTCTGAGGCTGTTTTTTTTTAAATACATTATTTTCATAATTCAGACTGCATAACATTTTTTGATTAATCATTCAATAAAAATAGAAAAGTATTTGGTTTTTATTAAATATGAATTATACGTTTTAGAGACAGAAATTTTTAATTGACTCTTTTACTATAAGCAAACCAAATTGAACTATGTCTATTTAAAACATTCTTATATTGATAAAAGACTTATCTTCTCTTTACTCGTCCCTTCGGTATATTAGCAATTTTAAGTGATCGGAAATAATTTTTTTTTCTGTCAGGTTTTCAGACATGGTAACAGAAATCCCGATCAGTCGACTTTGTATAAAAGCAATGCCTACTACAATGAGAGCTATTATCCTGAAGGATATGCTCAACTAACTAACGTAAGTAATACAAACAATTTTATTGCAAGTTGAACTGTAAACATATTTAATTAGGCTTATCTATTGGTGTTTTTTGGTTCACAATCGGCAGTTCCTTAATTACCGAACTTAATAAAATTAACGCGTTAATTAGTATAGAAACTCTAACCATATAATTTAATTTGTTGCAATTCATATTTCAATTTATTTCTTGTTGAGCTTTTAAAAGTAAAACACTTTTTTAGCTACGAAAAGCTTTCGCAAATATTTATTTTCTTTGTCAGGGCTAAAATAAAGTAATAATAATAATAACAAGTGTCATCCAGCGACACCATCAAAACCAACACCAGTCTCATACGAAGGGGAATATTTCGGGGCGATTCACTTAGCCCATTGTGGTTCTGCCTTGCAATGAACCTACTATCACGCCGTTTGAACTCAACCAGATACGGCTTTAGTGTTAGAAATAACAACGAAGAAGTAGTCAGAGTGAATCATCTTCTATACATGGATGATCTTAAACTGATGACTGCTACCAGAAACCAGCTGGAACAAATGCTTAAAATTGTAGAGCAGTTCTCAGAGGATATCGGAATGCAATTTGCACTTGACAAGTGCCGTGTTTTGAACATCGTTAAAGGGAAGATACAACCGGGGACTTTTAAAATACAGAACGGTGAAACTATAGCTGCAATGGAAGCAGACCAAGCAATGTCGACAACTCAGCATCGAATTACTGGTTAATTTCAGGACAGATGTTTCCGGAAACGGAGGGTTTCTTGTTAGCTATCCAAGACCAGGTTAATCCGACGAAGAACTATCGGAAGTTCATCATTAGAGATCCCTCAATAGAAAATGACCAATGCAGATATCGCTGTCTAACATCGGGGACAATTCCGCACATAACTGGAGGATGACAAGCGTTTGCCGCAACCGAGTATACGGAAAGACACGTCTCAGCCGCTAAGATACTCTACCAAGAGTTAGCAGAAAAGTTAAACCTATTACAGGTAGGAAAAGTGCCTTATTACAAGTACAATCCAGAGCCTATTCTTGAGAACAACCAGTTCAAGTTATATTGGGACCGAACCGTTCTGATGGATCAGACAGTAGCTCATAATAGACAAGACATTATACTAATAGATAAAATTTCTGGGCGAATTACACTAATCGACATTGCTATACCTAACAACAATAACCTAAGGCCAAAATACAACGAGAGGATCGCCAAATACAGAGATCTGGAGGTCCAAATTCAAAGATAATGGGTAATAAACAGCGCCCAAACGATTCTCATAATACTGTCAACAACTGGAGTGATACCAAAGAACCTCCTGCAGAACATCAAGGGACTGGGCCTTAGTGAGCATCTGTTTAAGCCGATGCAGAAAAGCAATTCTCCTAGAAACCGCACGAACCGTCCAAAAGTGCGTAGGAAATATAGCAGAAAACGTCACCTTCTAGGTGGAAAGGGTTTCCACAGAGCTTCATACTTTTGGTGTCTTTGTATGCTTGGTATGAGTGAATAATCCCTGGAGAGAGTGCGAAGCCCTTTAGCTTGTAAAACATAATAACAATGGTACACTTATTTATATGGCCGTTCTTTAAAATTAATATTAAATACTTAATGCTAATGATTTCTATTTAAATGACTATAATGGAAAAACAGAATTTTAATGTGCATTACTGCTCACAAACATTTTCTAAAAATATATAATAAAGTTCAGGACGAAAACTACTGTTTTAAATTTTTAAAGCTAGTTTCTTTAAAAAAAATATTTTTTTAAAATCATTGTCACTTTTTTGTTAATTTGACATTTTAGTCACTAATTTACAACAATTGTAATATGAAGGTGCAATAATAGAAAACTAAAACGAAATATTTATTGTGTCAACATCAATGGGATTATCATTATTTAGATTTAGTAAGTTTGAGTATATTAAGCTTAGGGACTTCTTGTTCGGTTAAAAGCTCTTCCACTACTTCTGTACTAGTAAAAAAGTGTCCATAGTGACATTCCAGTGTGTCTCAGAAATCGACTTGCAAAGCCTAGAAACGAGAGAAATAAGACTATTTTCAACTTTATAAGGCCCTCGAGTTGTTGACCAACATATACTTCTATCTTACCAGTATATAATAGTCAACTAGAGCATATATTTTGACACCATATCTATTTGGTTTATTGGGCCTAAAGTCACACTTTCCCCTAAAGGCTTCTAACTTTTCGCTTATGGCAAAAATGCTTTGGCAAAATTGAATTAAAAGCATCTAGAAGTTTTCTTTTCTGTGCCAATTTATCATATTTTTGGCGTTCTAAGCGCGTTCGTTTATCGTTAAAGCGAATATGTCTTAAAAGGAATTTGAATCTTGTTTGAAATATAGTTAATCGAAAAATTTCCATTGAAGTTCCATTTGTCCTAAATAAGTCTCTTGCATTTGTATGATTTTTTTGACATCTCTTCTATAAAAAATAGATCGAAAAGTGCTTGGAGCTCTGAAGCGTCTATTTTTGTAGCGATTCTATTATTTCTGGAAAAGCTATTTCTATTCAATATCTATATTTCTTCTGTAAAAAAGCAACTCCATACATCTGAAACAGTGTTCTTTTCTGTGGCAGCTTCCTTAATTCCAGGCGAAAACTTAACTATATTTTCAGCACGTGTGCGTATACGGCGATTGGTCCTATTATGCTTTCTCAAGCGAGTTGTTCCTTCTTAGTCTACGAAATATAGTACCCTTGGTGCAGCCTACATATAATCATCGCTGGGAAGATCGGAAACTTCTGGAAAACCATCAGGAAGTGTACAACATATAAAAGCTATCAAGTAAAAAAAGGTCTTCTGCACTGGTCCAACAATTGTTAAGTACAGATGTGAAAACCTATCCACAACAATTTTAAGGGAAGCCATCGAAATTGAAAAAAGTCCCAACAACTTAAATAGCAGAGATAGCCTAATACTTGGAAAAATCTGCTTACAAAACATCAACCAGCAGAGGTCGAAAAGAAGCGGATGACAATTCGGTAACAAGACCCCCAACACTGGCAACAGGGCCAGTGACATGCCGCAGCGCTTGTAACCTCATTGGCCAGAACCATCTAGCCAACGAACGCGCCCCACGTACATACGGGATCGACAGCACCCTAGTCGCAAGCGTTACTTCACCCACAGACCCCGTACTATGAATGAAAATGGTGAATAAGATTTCACCGAAACGTCAGCTGCCTTACGGTCCTCAAAAAGACTCAGCATACATACGGGATACCCGAAAGCAGTCAATTACATACACATATATATATATATATATATATATATATATATATATATATATATATATATATATATATATATATATATATATATATATATATATATATATATCATGTCTCTTAATCAAAAGTATGCTAACCTATTTTAACTTTTATTTAGGAAGGAAAAAGGACGGAATTTAGACTGGGTCATTTTTTAAGGCGAAGATACGATGACTTTTTGGGACCAACATGGAACATTAACACTTTGGAACACTACAAACGTGAATAGGACCAAAATGTCAGCTCAACTGATGTTGGCTGGATTGTACCCACCAAGACTTAATCAAATATGGAGCTTCCTTCCATGGCAGCCAATTCCGTACAACTATTTTCCAACAGCTTCAGATAAGGTAAGGATATAAATACGTAAAAAACTGAAATATTTATTGTAAATTGCGAAAAATATCTTCCCAATTTTTTGACAGAACTTTGTTGTATCGGTCTAAAGTGTCATTGTGCCAGTTAAGTCATCTCTTTCCGTTAAATATATTTTATTGATATTTGTTGGAACTATTGATGTGTTTGACTTGCCGACCGGTTGAATCGCAATATTGATTTTGATTTTAGGAACGCAATATTAAGGAATCTATATAGAACGTAGAATTTTGCCGGATAACTCTTACAAGAGTTTTCACCCTAAACTACATTTTTTTTCTGGAGAAACCCTATGAGTCATATAGTTTATTTTGATAATATAGTTTCTAAGTAAAAGAATATATCAAAGTAAGAGTAAAATTATATTTGTTAAATTAATTTTTTTCACAGGTACTTTATCCATTCGGGGCCTGCTATTCTAAAATGAATACCTTATTATCGGAAGTTATGAACTCTCCCAAAATAAGTGCTTATTTGCAAGAACGGTATAATGAAACTCTAGAAATTATGACTAAAAATATAGGAGAATCGGTTTCCATTTCGATGGCCGGCCTCTATAGTGATGGATTTGTAGTACAGGTATGTTAGAGTTAGTCATCGATAAAAAGTTAACTAATATAACTAAATTTTATAGCGTGATCATGAGTTAGAAAAAAATTCAGAAATTTTTGTTTTTATAGGAGCAGTTAGGTTTTCCTCTCCCTAAATGGACCAAGCCGATTTACCCAGAACCTTTAAACTCATTATCAATTGATAGCTATTATCTCCAAACAAATACTACAGCTCTCCGACGAATAATGGCTGGTAAGGAACTCATAAAATATTCGGTTTGATCCTCCCGACGAACTACAAGAATTCAGAATAGATTTATATAAAGTGACTCAGTTAATTTTGGTTCTTTAAAAACCGTAAAAATGACAAAAGGAAATACATTTCAAAAGTTCCTAATTTTAAAAAAATGTTTTTGTAACCGGGTTACTTCTACATATAGGACCAGCTTAACCTACCTAAGAAACTTTGTGTTTTAAATAGGATATTTAAGTATATATTTCACGTCATTTATTGGATATATTTAAGATTTTGGAGTAATTTATAAGTGTTTTATAACTGCATGCAATTTAATAAAGGATATTTTGAAAAAAAAAATATGGGTCTTTGGTTAATTGGTACCTATAAAAATTCAACCAAATACTTTAATTGATCTGGGACATAGCGAGAAAAAGCTAACTTAGCCTTAAGTCAGAAAGCCGAAAAACTGTTGTGGCATCTACAAACGATTGCGAAACTGAAGTAATCCTAATTTTTTTTTTCAACATATCCAAGAATTCCGTTAATTATCAGCATACAACTATGTAACAACTTAAATAAATTTTTCACTGTTGGCAGAGAAAATAAATATATTTCAGGCAAATTCAGTTTAGCAGAAATATTAAATAGGAAGTTTCCACAAAAGGCATTTTACCTAAAGCTTGACAGGGGTGTCTTTTTTACGATAAGAAAGGATGGTCTGAAAAAAAATCGGTTAAAACCCATGTCGATTTTGAAAGAAATAGGGAAAATTTAAAATTTTTGGTCCGCCACATTGAATTTTAAAATATCAATTTTAGAGTTATAACGTATAACTTAAAATTCCCCCAAATCAATTTTGGACAATGACGGAGACTATTTTTCAGCCGTCATATTATAAGTGCCATCTTGAGTTTTACTGAATCAATTTCAACCAAAATCATATTACATCATGGAAATTAAATCAAAAAAGAGGGTTTTTTTTTACTGGAATGTGTTCATTTCGGCATCCTATAAAACATATCTTGATGGTAACTCGGAAAAACCTATGCAAAAAAAATGGCGAACCAAAAATGGCCACGATTTTCGGTTTTTAGAGTTTATCTCGAAAAGTGAAAGTTGTATCGAAAAATATTTTAAACAAAAGTTGTAGGGAATTAAAAAACCTATCGTTTCATATAATATAAGTTATCGATGGCGTCACTAGTTATCGAGATATATTTTTTTTCGACAAAATTTAAGGATTTTGTTTTTTTTTAAGACATTTATTAACAAATTACGGATTTAAAATTTAACACAAATATAGATATTATCATTCTAAAAAAGTATGTCAAACCCGAAACCTGTGATTTTTTTTTCCGAGAAATTCGATGTCAAATTTGAAAATTCAACCTCAATTTTCCGCTTTCTTAATTAAGATACAATGCTCAATTTTAATGGAAATTGTTTGAATTGTTTTATATTTTGAAGATCTATTAAAAAAAATTTTTTTTAATCGTGGACAGAGAAATTTTGCAAAAACCAATTTCTGCAGCAAAAAAGTTGCGATAACTTTTCATCGGATGGAGATAAATTTTTTTAATGCGTGCATTGGATTTAGATGTATTATTTTCGATCTCAAAAAAAATTCATTTTTGGATGAAAAACGTTTTTTTTTTCAAAAATTCATAATGGTGTGGCAAATGAATATTAAGGGTTCAAATTTGCAGGAGATGCTTTTTAATACTTGTACTTTACTTGTGAATTTTTGGATCCAAAAAATACACTTCCATAAGATTTGTGAACCTTCAAAAATTGGGCCGAATGTAATCGAAAATAGCTCTTGCAGGCCGCTATCGGCGGGTTGCCATAGTTCAGGCACATTATTCATTAGCGTTTCAAGGAAACTTATGCATCACAAGTAATATTTATAATATTGATGTTGTTTTATTAATTCATATGATAGTAACAATTTGTTTAGTCATATTATTTATTAATTTGTTTAATAACAAAATTTTTACAAAAGATTATAAAGAAAATCATATAAATATTCAATTACATATTACATATTCTACTGTTTTTTTCCTTTATATTATTGTTATCCAACAGTTTATTAACAAAATGTTTACGAAAAAATATAGAGAAAATCATACAAATCATACATATATTACTTATTTTACTCTTTTTTCCTTTATGTTATTATTACCCAATAGTTTATTAACAAAATTTTTACAAAAATTTCAGAAATGTACAGATTTGTGTGAGCACTGTAATGGACAGTGCGATAATTGCTATGAAAATTTTATTCCTTTCGATATAGAAAACTATGATGACAATTCAGAGGAAATTAATAATACGTGTGAGAATGATTTTGATTATGAAAATGTTAATAATGATGAGAATGATATGTACAATAAAATTGAGAATAATGATGAAAATGGTATGTGCGATGTAAGTGAGAGTAATAATTGCGATGATGAAATGGACGCCGACTGCATAGAAGTAATATAAGAAAAAAAGAAAGATTAATATATAATTGATATATTGTATTTATAAGATTTTCGCACGTAATTTTAATGTATTATTAAATATTTATATGACGTATTATATATTATTATTTTATTTTTATATGATTTGCTTATAGAAATTTTCGTAAAAATTTTGTTAACAAACTATTAGGTAATAATAATACAAAGGAAAAAACAGTATAATATGTAATATATAATTGAATATTTGTATGATTTTCTCTATAATTTTTTGTAAACATTTTGTTAATAAACTGTTAGATAATGATAATATGAAGGAAAAAAACAGTAGAATATGTAATATATAATTGAATATTTCTATGATTTTCTCTATAATTTTATTTTTAATTTTTTTAATAAACACATTAATATTTAATATGACTAAACAAATCTTTACTATCATATAACTTAATAAAACAACATCAATATTATAAATATTACTTGTGATGCATAAGTTTCCTTGAAGCACCAATGAATGATGCGTTTGAACTATAGCAACCCGCCGACAGTGGCCTGCAGCAGCTATTTTCGATTAGATTCGGCCCAATTTTCGAAGGTTCACAGATTGTATGGAAGTGTATTTCTTGGATCTGAAAAATTCACAGGTAAAGTCCAAGTACTTAAAAGCATCTTCCGCAAATTTGAGCCCTTAATATTCATTTGCCATGCCATTATGAATTAAAAAAAAAACGTTTTTTTCATCCAAAATTAATTTTTGTTTTTCTGAGATCGGAAATGATACATCTAAATCCAATGCATGCATTAAAAAAATTTTATCTCCATCCGGTGAAAAGTTATCGCAATTTTTTTGGTGCAAAAATTGGTTTTTGCAAAATTTCTCGGCCCACGATTGAAAAAAAAATTAATGGATCCGTAAAACATAAGACAATACAAACAATTTCCATTAAAATTGAGCATTGTATCTCAGTTAGGAAAGCGGAAAATTGAGGTTGAATTTTCAAATTTGACATCGAATTTCTCGGAAAATAAAAAAACTCACAGATCCCGGTTTTAACATACTTTTTTTAGAATGATAATACATTTATTAATGATAAAGTTTAAATCGGCAATTTGTTAATAAAAAAAAACAAAAACCGTAAATTTTGTCGAAAAAAAATATATCTCGATAACTAGTAGCGCCACCTATAACTTATATTATGAATCGATAGATTTTTTAATTCTCTACAACTTTTGTTTGAAACTTTTTTTGATACAACTTTTACTTTTCGAGATAAACTTAATTTTTTTTAATAACTTTAAATTATAATCTCTCCCGTGGCAATTTTTGACAAACTGGGAGAATGAAAAATTATTATTCTGCTATGTAGAATTTATTTAAAAAATATATATTTTAAATTCATAATCAGCGACCCCGAAAACTTCCTCATGAAAAAAATCGGACAATACTATTTTGTCCGCCATATTTTAAGGGCTATCTTGGATAATTAAGGCCAAAATTATATGGGCTTACCAGAGTAATTCTTTAATTTTAACGCAAAAACTTTAGCAATCCAATTAAGGTCGTTTAAACTCGGTTAAAAATTAATTGTACACAAAATATATGTAATATAATTTTTTGAAAATGAAATTAAAAATCTGCGTCAAAAAAGGTTATTGAATTATAAGCAGTGATAAATTATAACAACTTGTTGAGTAAAAGTGCAATTTACAAATATTTTTCTCTTCTCATTATAAAATTTCCCGTTTTAATTGATTTCTAGGTTGCAATATGTGCAATATTTGTTTACGTATGAATATAATTTTTTTTACTAGTTTTATTTATGTACGTATAATGGAAACAAAGGGATCTAAATAAAGGAAAGTTTTTATATAAGCTATAAAGTAATCTTAATGTAGTTAAAAATAGTAATAATAGTTACCATAGTACAAAAATACTTTTGATAAATTTAATTAAAATTGCTGTATAGAGCGCTCTGTGCTGAATTTATCTTAAACTATTTCAACAGCTTTGATATATCAGTAAGTGTGACTCTTATATATAATATAATTTTAGTTTAACTTAAAACAATCGAAATTTTTCACATAAAATATTTGGGTAGAGAATGAAACAGATAAAGTAATATGGTCAACACAACTGTTATTAGATGGGGAGTACCTTGTATATCCATCAAAATTGTAAATATGATTCTAATATAACATGAAATTTAGAGTTTAAAACAAAAAATTGCTACCTGATTAGACGTACATTCATATGAACAAAAATATACTCAAAAATAAGATTCCTTTATACTAATTTTTTGTCAATTTTAGAGGGCGTTTTGTGGTCATCTGGTATGTCTAATTAATTGTGTCCCTAATATCCTAAATTTATTTATTTAAAATATATAGTTGATATATACAGCCAATGGAAAATAAAACAAAAATTTACGCCATGCGAATGGATAATGCTTTCAATCAAAATTAAAGATTCCGCTGTGGCAACACCCTTCAGAATATCTGCTGTCAAAGCTCGGTCTTTTACCTAGAATGAAAGCCTTGTTAATTCAAAATACAGCATTGCTTTCTTGGATTTTGAAGTTGGGGTTCCCTATCAGATGATTTAATTTTCTAGCGAATGTACTGTGTACGAAGAATTAACTTATTTTTAGGTTATTTTCTACGGAAAGTTCTCTCTGACACAAAATCCAAAATTGATGGAACTCTTAGTCCATCAGAGAGGAAAATGTTCGTATATTCTGCCCACGATATGAATGTAGGTACGATCATGTTATCACTTGATGCCATCACAATGACCGCCCTTCCAAATTATGGATCACATATACTCTTCGAAGTACATAATGTAGATGGAGTTTATGGAATAAAGGTATAGATTTGAAAATTACCGTGTACATTTTCCTTTTATAAGAATCTTAATGCTGTTTAATATGCTTAATATGCTTGGATTTTTCTTTTCTTGGATAATTTATTATTTTATAATTCGTATTAATTTCAGCTCTTTTACCAAAACTATGAAAGAATCAATCCAATACCAGTTAAAATACCGGGCTGCGACTATTTCTGCCCTTACGAGGATTTCTATAGTCTAGTAGAAGAAATCCTTCCAAAATCCGACGAAGATTGCACTGGATAATAATATAAATTTCATCTCAAAAATAACACCATTTAAGAACTTAACGCACCTAATTGTGAGTTTTCAGTAAAATTTAAATATTCTTGTTCAATTTAAAATAAAGGTATACATTCCTTCTTATTACGCCTTTTATTGTAATACCTGGGATATGGATTATACATTTTGGTTACTGGCAAGACTGCCGTTGCTAATAGTCATCTGATATATCAGTTATAAAGTTTGTCATATTATACGGCATACGAACATACCTACAATATGTCCTTTAGAGTAACATTAAAATTTCAGCTTGGTCAAAAATGGGGTTAACTTTTGAACATTTATATGTCATTATTTTTCACTTTTTACGGGATTTATCTCAATAGGAGTGTATATATATATATATATATATATATATATATATATATATATATATATATATATATATATATATATATATATATATATATATATACATGTATATCCATGTTTAATTGTTAATTTCAAAAAATCGATTTATAGTTATATATTCTTGAAGTAAGATATTTCAATAATTTAATCGTAAGACCTAAAGTGGATTCGTTCACAAAGCATGTGCTGAGTCCAGGTATTGGTCTTTCTTGACAGCAACCATACCCATATTTCTAAACGGAATCTAGTGTAAATTTATGTCTTTACAACACACATTATGACTTCAGTGACTATATTTGACTTTAGCTGTATTCTAACTTTCTTTTTCTGGGGTTGTATTTTTAGATTTGTATTTATTTTTTTACCACAATAGATGTTCTGGGTGTGTTATTACTAACATGATATATTACCTTAGCATCCTTGCAGTGTAATCCTTTTACCTGATTTCTGTTAACTCAGGGTTCTTGGATCAATGCAATTTCCAGCTGATTTTTAGTGAACGTCCTAGCGATTACAGCTGTGGTGCCCTTAGCATCGTAGACGTTCACTTGGGCGATATTGATGCTTGCCATTTTTGTTATTAGGAGAGGGTATGGTCCAGTCGTATGAGGATGCTGTCCTCCCTATCATCTTCTCCTTCGGTTTCTTCGACCCTCGTTGTTGTTTCGTCAGATGATAGTACTCCGGTATAAGAAATGGAGATGTGAATTCTCTCCAAGCTTTCCACATCATCGATTTTAGAAGTAATGGGAACAATAAAAGAGTACAACCCTCTCGTCTTCTTCCAATGTCTGCTTCGGCTTATCAACACTTATATCTTGTATACTATCAAGTTCAAGTGTGGCTATGCACTCAACTGGACGCAAAAGATTGAAGTTGGAAATTAATAAATAACATTTTGTAGCCAATTCAAACCTTACTCCCACTTGCTATGGGAAGACTTCTTAATACTGTTTTTTGTTATTACAAGAAGGTTGAGTAAAAATTGTGGTTAAAAAAAAGGAGGATTATTTTTTTCACCAGTATATACCAATTGATAAGACAAGAAGGGGAAAAAGAAAACAAAGATAAAGACATTACTGTTGAAGTGGCATTTGAAGATTATCACCCAAACTAAAATTTTCCCGAAATTAATAATAATCCGTTCCAGTTTAATCATTACTAATACTACCATTTTTATAATACATTGGATACTATTTAATAAGTATACTACCTCTTAGATGATGCATAAATGTGTGAAAATTATTCAGAAAAGGACTTTTTTATCTTTTGAAATCGCGATATCTTGGGAAAGGTGATACGTAGGAAAAAGTATAAGAGAAATTTTTGTAGAAAATTGCATGATCTATAGCCTTTGTCTGATCTATTTTTACGATGACACCGTTGACGAAAACAATGTGAAAAGCCGATATTTTTGACAATTGACCTTGAATAACATTTTTAGCAGTCGTAAGATAGATGGGAACATTTGATATTTTGTGTGAGAGAGTGTATTTTAGTCCCGTTCCAATTTTTAACCTCATGCGAATCTTTGCGATGTTACCACTTTTTTGTCTATTTTGATTGGACTTATATAGGTCTGGAAAATCCACACCAGAAACTGGACGTTTCTTAAGTAAAATAAAGAAAATACTATATTATTCATCAAATCAGAATGAGACAGAAAAATAAGCATCGTAAGCATCGACATACGTATAAATTACCAGTTTGGTCCTCGGATGAGGGGTAATCCAATGCTGGCGCGGTGAAAGCGGGCGGCAGCATCCGCCACGCCCTAGCACAACAAGACGATTCCAAGTTATTTGCTTTCATTCGGCCGTCGAAGCGTAAGTACCGTGTTTCGCGCCATTTTTTTTTGTTACAATGGTAGTTTATTCCATGGAACAAAAAGAGCACATTATTAAGTGGTACACTATTCTGGTAAATAATAGGCAAATTTGTATTTATGTGCGAAAAACATCCTGCTCCTTGAAAATTTAGAATTTCGGAAATTATTAAAAAATTTGAGACAACCGGTTGTCTAAAAATTTGTAAAAAATGCACTGATAATAATGAGGAGCAGCCGGTTCCTCAAATTACTGAAGAACGAGCAAATGGGGGAGACTGACGTTTGTAGTTTAGCAGAAATTAATTTTCCTTGCAATAGTACCGTAATTGTCTAAGAACTTGACATGAACGCTCGAACAGTTCGGAATATTTTAAAGCTAATAGGGATATAACCTCTGAAGTTTTGGCAAATATGTGAACCATATTTTACAGTAGACTTGGTTATTGTCTCGCTCAAAGTGGAGGCCTGTTTGAACACCTCTTGTAGACTTTTAGGTGTTTATTTATGTACAATTACTAAACGTGTTACTTTTATTTTTTACCAGAATTAAAGCTTATTTTTGAGAATGATTTTTAATTTTAAAGTGGTCTATTAGCTTCTTAACTTAGAAATTACCGTTGCGTTTCACTAATATTTTTATTAGAATAAATGTTTATTTTGTAACAGAAATATCAATTTTCTTTACGCTCAACGCCCAACAAAAACTATTTTTTTTTGTATTTCGACTATTTAATGTATTTAAAACAATCAATGTATCAAATAGTCTTTAAATATTCCAAATTCCGTCAATTATGTTATAAGTTTAGACTAAAAGTAAATACACCCTCTCATTAGTTTCAAGGTACTGCTCGTCGTCGTATCGCACGGAATTTAGTGGGGGTAATATTACGATAGGCGTTCCCTACGATCTTCTGTCCGAATTAATCTGAAAGAAGTTAGACGGTCTTAGTGGGTTAGAATTTGAGAAACAGCCAAAATAATTTCTAGTTAGGAAATTTAAAATAGAAGTTTGGCTATAGTAACGTTTCTATTAAACCTCGGTAATATGAAGGGCCAGTCTTTTCTTTCTAAAGTTTCATCTCATATCAAAGGCAACAGTGTTGTGGTTGCATCGCGCCCAGTTATATTTGTGCGACGCTCTTCTATTTGACATTGGATTGTCGAGAAACAAATATCAACGATTACAAAAATTGGGCTAAACTAAAAGGCAGTAATATATTTTCGCCGTACTCTGGTGTGTAGAATACAAAAAAAAGCGTGTTATCCACATGATGAGTATCTAACTTTTACTAAATCAAAAGCCGAGGTTAAATTCCAAGACTTACTGGATCATAAAGTGGATCGAATTATATTGCTTAAAATTAGACGCCCTTGAACAAATCGATAAATTAGATTTGTAGATATGAGTTTCATATGCAAATGGGTTTCGATGGAACGTCAGGTCAGAGCCAGTACAAAATGAAATTCACTGATCCGACTATTTCTGATACAAACTTATTCCTAACCTCTCTTATTCCACTTCAATTAGCAGGTATTAATACGCAAACTCAACAAGAACAGATTGTGTTGTACAAATCCAAACCCTCGTCTACTATGAATTGCGGGCCTCTGAAATTTGAATTTATTAAGAAAATTGAACAAAAATCTCTAACGAAAATAGAAAATTATGAACTCAAACCAGACAACTTGCACCATATAATAGAGTTTTCGTTGCCACCCGAGCTTCAGTACAGTACAACTTATCTATGACGATGATAGATGGCTAGGTGAATGCTTTGCCTGGAGCGAAATCGGTCCAGCATTGTTACCTCTGCCAAACAACATCTCAGTTCAACAACATTCTGTGTCCCAGTAAATACTGAGTATTTCAAGCACAGTTATTATAACAAGAGTGAAGCGAAAACTGATCCTCCTGTTTCCCATCATTTTGCAAACTATTGGAAGCGGACATTAAACTGCAATAGAGAAATTTTGGGAATACAAGCTTCAAACACCAAGATTATTCTTCAAAGGATATTCTTGGTAATAGGTAAACTATCGAAAGATGCACACAAATCAACGGACAAGTTGATAAGAAACTATCGTCTAGACTTTGCCCGAAAATCTTCTCGAGAAAAAATATGGAGGATGTGTTCCAAAACTTTTGGTGTCGATGGATCCTTACACTGTTTTTGACATAGTAAGGATTCGGATAACAATTCATACGTATTGGAGAATGAGAAAAGAGCTGTTAACACAGAAGGCAGTGATTAAAAAGTTCTTTTTATTATTTTTAATACAGTCGTATTATTTATTCATTTATGTGAATCAATAAATATTATATTACTTACAAATTATTTGCATTGGTATTTATTAAGAAGTCTTAAGCATAGAGGAAAAAGTACTTTCGCGTTTTTAACGATTATCGATATCCATGTATTTATTATTATAGTATTAAATTAAAATGTACCTTGAAGTCAAGTGCGATATTTTATTCATGGATATACAATTATTTTTTTTATTTTATTTTTAAAGCGTTGAACCACATTAGACGTTTCTCGAATTTATTTTCATGATTTTAAAATTTCAGTCTTCGATTTTTATTTTTAATATTAAATCCGTGCTTTCGACCCACTGTGTTTTGACGACCCGAAACCAGCGAAAAGTCCTTGCCCGACGCCATTTTGCTAGAAACCAGGAAGCAAGGTACGATACAACAGTATGCTTTATTTCACTTCTTCAACATGGCTAAACGGGTTGTCCGTCACTTTTTGTTACGTTCCTTTTTTTAAGAGGTTCTGTTCTTGACTTTCCACACCTGAATATTGCGAGCAATTAATGTCAAGTGGCAATTGCACGCAGAACGTAACCTGTGTAGAGATTATTTTTCGAAATTTTATTGTTGGCATATACAAATATAATTTATTACCATCGTTAAGGGTCTGAAACCGATAAGTCAGTGTAAGCAGAAAACAAACTATTTTTTCTAAGGATAAACTCCTTTCAAAATTTTATTACCATTTTCAGTAGTTTTTAAATCGATGATCGCAAGTTTCCAAGAACTATATTATCGATTTCGATATAATTTTGTAATATTATCGTCTATCGAAAGATTTTGAACAATTTCCCCTTGATTATTGACCATCGTCATTTTGACCTTAACTGAATTGCAAACTATCAACGTCAAGAAAATAAATATACTAAAGAACTTTCGCAAGTGCTCCTTTTTTAACATTTAGTCAAAACATGTATCCTAACAATTATGAAAGATACAGTGATCGACAAAGATGTTGCACCATATAGAAAAAAATGTTTGTGAAGCTTTTTTAAAAGTTAAAATATAGAAAGTAGTATGTGTAAATCAAAAAATCATACACATAAACTTGTAGCGTATAGAGAAGAGAGTCAAAAACACAACGTTTTCTCAAGAGTAAAGCAGGAGAGAGTCCCCCAATATCGGACGTCTTTTTTAGCAAAAACAAAATTTTGTTTCACTGAAATGGATTAGGAAAGTCATAAAACAATACTTCAGTACATCATCTATATATCGTAAAGAGTATATCGTAATATTTAGTTTAAGATATTAAGTTTTTGGAAATTACCATTATGGAAAAGTATAAGGTAGTATCGGACACACGTACAAATTATAAAATAATAATCTTTTATTGAAAAAAATCTCACAAAAATTATTAAATGACTAATTTTCATTCCTTAATTTCCAGAAAAACAGTCTCTCTCTATCTCTCTCTAGCAGCCCAACTTTGTCCAGCATATTTTCTGTAATCCGGTGGCAGTTTCTACCTATTTTCCCTTTTATATCTATCCATCTTTTTGGGGGTCTTCCGCTACTTCTTTCTGATGACCTAGGTCTCCATTGCAATATGTGTGTTGTCTTGCCTAGCGACGACGTGAAAAACGTAAAAATTTAATTATCTCTTTGCCCATTAGTTGGTCATATCTATCAGCCTGCAAACTTAGATACACATATCTCAGTTGTAAAACACATCGTCCTCTTCTAAATTGGTACATTTCTTATGGGCCCACGTTTGACATCCAGAACACTGAATTCAAATTTCCTCAAAATTTTCTGCATAAATAATACTTTTTTTTAGTTATTATGTGCTTGATTATAGCAACTGAGCTGATCAAATTTTAATTTTTTTTTCACATTTACTATTCAATCAAACTTTTTAAATTTCTTGATAAATTCACATTTTTTGACTTTTGTTTTAATTAATTAATATCCTTCTTTCCTTCAGTCAAATCAATTTTTAATTTTTTACTTACTTTTTTTCTGCAACTTGGTTCTTATAAGAGTGGATGTCAAGAGTTCACTTTTTTACCACGGCTTTCACGTGATTTAAACTCTACATGCGCAGCGGTGAAGTTCCTAGCAACATATTTTTATCAACAAATGCATGTGCTTGAGGAATGGATTTCTTTTGTTGCAAGATATGACGACAAAGTCATTTTGCCCTTCACTGTTGCAACCTTGGTTTGTAAATCTCCCAGGAGCTGGTTCTTTGTCAACTCTTATAGACGATTGAGCTATAGTTGCATCACCACTTCTGTTTTCTTCATCATTGGTGAGTGAGGCAGAAAAGTCTAGATCTATAAAAACCTTTCGATTAAAAAGATGAATTCCTGTGAACTTGAAATCTAATTGTGCTAAATCAATTCTGCAGATTCTTGAAAATACCATGTTAACTAGGCCAACTATGTCTTTCAGATATATATTCAGGTTGGGATATTTTCTCATCCACAATGTTTCATTGTAGGAGTTTTGAATGGCTTCATGATAGTCCTATCTAAAGGATGTAATTTGTACGATGAATGCGATGTGAATAAACCAAGCATATGAATATTGTGTTGCTTAGTACAAGTAATAATATTAAGGTCCTGATGACTTGAGTACCTATCCACTATTAATAAGACAGTTATATCTATTCAAAAAAGCTCTCAGCTTTTTGCCATAAGAAATGCTCCCCATTGGAGCATCTTTTTCAGGTCCTGATCGATTCGGACACGAGGATAAACAAAAAGGGGCGGAATGAATATATGATAATTGGCATTTATACACAAAAGAACTATGACATTTGTGCTCCTTTCCACGGATGTTAATTTTCCTACTTACTTTTTCCCTCTGGCAGACATTTCCTTGAGTTTGTTGTTATCGAAAACTGAGACATCTGTTTCATTGGCATTAAATATATTAGATAGACTAAAATTATGCTTCTCAACTAATATTGACAACTGGTTACTTACGCTTTATTAAAGCAAGTAGCTCTTTGTAGGTTGATCGAATCAACCATCCTCAAGGACAAATCTTGGTGACGGCTCATAAAATCGTAGTAGAAATCTTTCTCAGCCATTTCCTTTTCTTTATGGAAACGATGTTTAATTTTTATTCGTTCTGGTAGTTGGTAGACACGCTTTAAGAACTCAGCCCTACTGAAAAGCATGAGCTAGTAATCGAGAGTTTGTAACGAAGTTACTAATTTTTGGGCATGAGTATGTTCGCCGGGATTTAATTTATTTATTTTACATCCGAAAAATCTTGCGGGAAAAGAATGCTTAAAGTTTCAATATTACCGGAATATAATTAGATTTACCGCGCTATGCCGGGAAATATCATTTTCCGAGATTTTCAAAGCGTCCGACCATAGTAATCGCGCACCGCATACAGCAGTATTGTATGCGCGATCACCGCACGTTGTCACATGTCAGCGTAGTGGGAGCTCGGGTCGTCTATTTAAGCCTGAGCAGACCATTACTTCGCTGAGAACTGCACGTTCTCCACTCGGGTCAGCAGTCCAAACGGATTGGACTGGGTCGCCTGCCGGACCGCGCCTTCCTGGTCTAGCAATGTAGGTGAGGCTAGGCTTGTGTGTATATGGTGTTTTACCATAAACTTCCTTCCTTACGTTCTACCCCTCTAATGGCCAGCATTGCCGAGGACCCTTATAAGAACGGGCAGTGTCGGTTCCTTTCCTAATTTCCTACCGCTATTGGTCGACATTGTCGAGGACCCTTATAAGAACGGGCAGCGTCAGTTCCTTTCTTTCCTTCCTACCGTCACCTATACACACACTCACACTGATGCCGTAAGTCTAGTTTTTTTTCCGTATTGACCAGGAATGTGTTTTACCGCCAGGTGCCCTCCGATGTTCGTTGGCAAGGGCGCTAAACAACTGCCGCCCCGACGCTTATCGCCGCCGCCGCGTGTAGAGACTCCGCTATCGCCGAACGATGCCAAGTTATTGTTACATACCGTGTATACCGCCGTCGGTCGAATTTTAATACGAAGCGCCGTGAACCGTGAACGCGGATTTTAGATACGAAACGTGATAATTTGCGTACAAGCCGTCATGAATGGCGTCGTAACCATGTAGTACGAGGTACGTGAATAGCGTCGTGAATGATACCGCCGGGTTACCGTCTTTAGCGCATCCGACCAGTACGAGCTACCGTGATCAGCTCTCGAAACATACTCTTGTCCTCCAGACCATTTATTTGTTTATATTATTGTCCATCTTAGATTTTAAGTAGGTTTTAGGCCATGTCTTTGTATAAAAGAATGGAATACAGGATACAGGATGTTTTGTAACCGTTTGTTTTATTACCTAGTCCCATTTTTAACATTACATATAACAATTGGCAGCCGGCAGCCAGCACTATACACGCAATGACCTCTGGCTTGCCGTTTCTCCACTGTAACAAGCTGCCCGGTGCATAAGTGGGCCCTCGACCACATAAATCCCGAGGGTGGCGCCCGAAAACCGACCACCGAGTGGATGTTTTGACCTTCAGGCAGTCAAACCGTTAATCAGTTGAGAGAGCAGGGATATCCCGAATATAAGTAGATACCGCCGACCCGATACCCCTGCGCTGAGCATTTGACCGATGACTGTCTGCACGAGAAATATCCACTGACCAATGTTCCGCTACCGTGAACGAAGTAGATCCGTAGAGCACGACTTGCTCCCCTGCTTCCCCCCCCCCCGATACAAAAACGCGTCACAACTTTTTACATGTTTATACAGAATTTGTTCAGTTTCTTCATCAAATGTTCTTTGAAATGTACGCTTTTTAGCAGTGTAACGGTTAGATGTAGCTTCTTCTCCCCCAGAAAGTAATTTTGCGCGATCACCTACACTGTAAAAAAGGAAACGCATTAAATTTAATGCAAATGTGCTGGACGCAAAATTCCCAAACTTTTATTGAATGCATTAAATTTAGTAATTTACACTAATTTTTCAGTTACCTTATCGAAATTTAAAATACCATTCAAACAAACTTACAGTACAACGAACTAATATTTGAATAAATTGCTTTAGATTTAACATAAATGTAAATTATTTAGAACTTTTGGTACAAAATCATTAAATTTAATGAACGAATGTATATTAAACCTGCATTAAATTTAAGATTATTTTTAACAGTGTAATGAACTTTTAGGTACAGAACAACATGAATTGTTTGTTTCATGTTTGCCCCCCCCCCCCGTTTTCCGCGAATTTTCAACATTTTCATCTGTACAAAAAAAATACTCTCTTGAACACAAATTTTTAAAATTTGACTCACTGACACTCAAAATTAAAAAGAGAATGCCACGAAAAAGTAGTGCTCCAATCACGGTTATCGGCTGAAAACAAATTAAGAATCATCTAAGTTATATGCTAATCAAGGGCGGATCCAGGATTCCTTTCTGGGAGGCAGAGGATTTTATCTAGGGGGTACAAGGGTGAGATGGGCAAAAAGTGTTTTCATTTTTGCGACCAACAAACTACATATAACAATAACTGTAAGAAATAAAGTTTTAATAGTAATATAAAATATGGAAACGATAAAAAAATTATATGTTTAAAAAAGACAGTTTTCTTGTATGTTTTCTTTTCGACCGTCTCTGGAGGTGCCCACTAAATTCGTCCTTGATGCCAATAATAATAATATTATAATACACTCCGCTAAGTCAGTTTCAGTCACAAAGGAAAAAGCAAAAAATGCACACTGACCTGCTGTACTTTGATACAAGATGACGAGAGTTCACCTTTATCGTCTTAATCGTCAAAAAAAAAACAATAAAAAGGTTTCCTATTTTTACTGCGAATAATTTTTAAAGGTCTCATTTTGACCCCTAATTCGTTCGATCCGTTGTCTATTATAATATTAAATGGAGATAAGCCAAAAAAATTAAATATATGTAGAACAGAAAAAATATGAAAATAATTAGGTTTAGGCAGATAAGGGCGGAGACTAGGGTAGAAAAAGGGATAATAGAAGGAGAATAAATTCAATTTGTTGGTGCACTAAAATTTCGGAATAAGAATAAAGCAATAAAAAAGGCATATAAATTTGTAACAATTTTTTTATATTTTATATCGAAAGGTTCTTTTGAAATAAATATAGTAAAATATCTGCAAAAAAGATGTTAGCAAAATTTGTAAATATCCAAGTTGAAATTTATTAATTTTTTTTAAACAAATGAACCGATCATCAGTATTTTGTTTTAGTCTAGGGAATGCTTTCCTACTTTGAATATGCATATTTTTGTAATATTATACAGCTGTTTGTGGATTTCTTGGTAAATATTAATCTTATCGACAAAATATTATCTAAAAATATCATAAATGATTCTTAGTGAACATATATGACCTCTAATAAGATACATAAGATATATACTTTGTTTAAAAGGGCAAAAATGAGAATGATGAATTAGTCATATAAGATATAAAAGTATGTCTTACTATAAAACTGTTGTTCCCTTTTAAATGATACAAAAATATTAGCTACGAAACAATAAGTAGGAGAGATAGGGATATACAGAAACCACTTTATAAAAGCGTTGAACTTTATATTTTTCAAATTATATTACCAGGTATTTTCTTCAAAATAGGAAATTAAGTTACTCTACTATTGAAGAGATAACCTTGTTTAATAATTTTTATCAGCAATATATTGCTTGGGTGTATTTGGTCTAGTATCTCCCCTACTAGGTAATAGTGCTCATGGGAACTGATACCAAAAGTGTTGTATTCGATATACACCATGGTGATCAGCCCTATGATTGAGTACGCTGAATAATTATATGGAGACGTAGTACAATCAAACACAAACAACGTCTAACCATAATAATAAGTTCGATAAGGACTGCTCCTACCGAGGCACTGGAGGCCATAATCAATCTCATCTCTACTTATAAAGAGAGAACGAGGTCTTGAAGGTTGTTTACCATCTCAGTTACCTAGGATAGCATAGAACTGGAACTAATGGCTACCCTTGTAGTTGGAAACATAGTGGAGAAATGTCCATCACTTCCCATGTTTTGAAACCTAACCACTTTTTTGAGATAATTTTGCCAAGTAGAGAGAATTGGGAGGAGCAAAAATCTCGACAAGATGAAAAAACTGGAGCTGAAGTATTTTTTTTGGGAAGAAATTTATGCTATTCTGCGATGTGGCCATCTTTGTGTGAGCGACACAAGCAGAAAATAAGGTAATAGACATATGCTTAGCCTGTAGGGCTGCAATATTAGCACTGAAATCTAGTATTCTCGCTTCCCGACTGGTATTTGATTGGAAGGCTGTACTAGATAGTCTCACAAGGGACGGTTACTCATTAAGACTTTTGTGCGTCGCAGTTCGTTTGGGTATACACGGGAACGAGAAAGTAGATCATCCAGTAAAAATGGAGCCGCTTGGACCATTCGGACTCTAACCTGTTCTAATTATAAAACTGGCATTAAGGATAGCCTGAACTCAACCAAAGTACAGTTAATGAGGATAGCAGCCATGGTGAGATGTAAATGACCCAGCGAGGCCTAGGTATCGAAATTCAAGTGTCACCACTTTCATTCACTGATTCAGCTGACCGAATTAAAAAAATCTGACTTAATTTTAATTATACAAATACATTATAAAAGATCAATAAATATTAATAAAAATTACGTCTGTGCATATTAACTCGAAATACCCGTAGGGTATTACTTTTATGATGTGTTAATTACAATGGATAGTTGGATCTGATGTGATGCTATCAGGCAGATGATAACTCCAAATGTTATCTTCCAATACTCGATATAGTTTTGTATTTAAATTTCATCTTTTTTAATGAAATTTCTATTTTAATTTATTTTAAAAGACAATAAATCTGTCTAATTTTCCGTAATAAAACAATCCTACTGCTGCTCTTTATTCTGTCAACATATCCGTTACTTTTTACCAAAAATGTTACATTAAAACGGTAATTATTGTTAGAACTTGTTAAACAAATAAGAATGTGAGTTTTTACAGCTAATTAAAATATATCTCTTCATTAATTATTTCAATGGGAAGTGGTGTTCTTAAAATAAATGTAGTATTACTTTTATCTGCTTATCTGTTTGGATTCCAAGATACTATTTATTGGCTTGGATTAGGAATTATTTGTTTAATCCAGTTTTCATTAAAACGTGTGTATACACGTGATAATTGAATATTTAATAATTATTGATATTCAGTGACGGATATATTATTAATATACTAATGGATAAAATTACTAAATATTTATGAACTTTTATAATTCTTTTTTGAAAAAATTATTTTATGCTAAATATGACGTTACTAGGATGCTATATACTAGACACATTGGGGCTAGGAGAGATCAATGTAATGTGTCTATCTGAAGTGATATTTAGCTGGTCATTTGTGCAGAAATGTGGCCAATAGATTGAGGAAGGCAATATACACGTGGGAACTTTAACTTTGCTGTCGCTAAGAGGGCTCTGTAATCTCCAATATCCAGAAAGCGATGCCCGTGGTAGTATAGCTACAGGTACAGCCATCCATGTCGGTATTATCCAGAAGCGACGAAGGGGAAGCTAAGAAAGCACATACCAGCATCGTTTGACCCATAGTGGGCGGCTGGGAACACCGTCCGCGAATGGGTGGCTGAATCTATACCTCGAGGGTAACTGGCAATAGTCATTGGACGCCAACATTCATCCCTTACCAACTCGACCTTAGGTAGCATGGAAGATACGCCTCACAATCCCGAAAGCAGTGGATATAGGACAATCTAAACCACGGCCCTCATTCTCCGTAGGTGCAACTGGCCCCGGTACGAATAGTTCTTGGGAACCAGTCAGAAGGGCAAAGGGTGCTAAGAATCTGCTGAATTTTAATCACCACACAAATAGAACAACAACCTTTGACGACCTATAACTGCAGGCCATTATCAAATTAGGCCAAACCTATTGAATAAGAGAATGAAGCCGTTACCAAAATAAGATATTATTGGAAATAGAGAAATAAGATAGTAAGAAGAATAGTCAATAGAACGTAAACTTATCCTCTATCACAAAGGAATAACAAAAAATGATCCGAGATTCTTAATTAATAACAGATGGAAAGGTACACCATTTAAGTCATACAAGTATAGGCACCAACGATCTCTCTCTCAGAGAAAGGCATAGAATAATTCTTAAATGAAATAACAAAGGTGTTAAACAATAACAAAAGTCAATTTAAGTATCTAACTGGGGACTTCAATGCCAAAGTAGGGAAAGGATCCAAATCTGTCCAAAATGCATATTGCCAGAACTTATCAATCGCCAACACCCACTTCAGTAAAAAATGGACATGGAACCTCTCAATGCAACTATTAAAAATGAAATAGATTTCATTCTAACAGACAAAATAAAATTTGTTAAAGATGTAACCGTTCTCAACAAATTTCGAACAGGTAGCGATTATAGATTAATTAGAGCTCGAGTAGTACTGAACAAAAACTAGAACGAATAAAGTTACTCCATAAACCAACATGAGGAATAAACATCTTTAATATAAGTAACAACTCGGGACGATATTAAGAGCTTATCTAAGAAAGGCTACAAGATTCAACAGATAGCACACAATGGAGATGATTTTAAATTGCACAAAAGAAACTGGGGGATTACAACAATATAACTACAATTGAAAACTTTCCGATAAAACAAGAGCTCTTCTGAAATAACACAGACAAATGAAAGTTAACTCCAATACACATACATGGGATACAACGAACTATGTAAAATAATAAGGACAAAGATTGCAGAATCCTTATACTGAAAGGCTTGCAAAAAATGCAATTGAAAATGGTAAGAGCTACAAAAAAACTAAAAGTACATTGAGAATCGGCAGAAAATAAATAATAACACTCATGAGCGATGATGAACGAATCGCAAATAGGGATGAAATAATAGAATATGTAACTAAATTTTATGAGAGAGCATCAGAATTATAACAGTGGGGGAAGAGGTAACCACAGTTCAAGAAGGTGTTTCAGATGTTCCCGTGAATGAAGTAGAAGATGCTCATAAGAGCATGAAGAACAGTAAAACAGTCGAGAATGACGGTGTTACTTCTAAACACGCTGGGAAAAAAAATTGAAGAATCCTAGCAAATAAATATATATATATATATATATATATATATATATATATATATATATATATATATATATATATATATATATATAAATATATATATATATATATATATATATATATATATATATATATAAACATATATATATATATATATATATATATATATATATATATATATATATATATATATATATATATATATAATTATTTGCTTCATGGATTGTCAACAATGAACCTTTTCTGTGGCCTCTCCGTTCTCCTGATTTGACTGTCTTAGATCAGTTTATAAGGGGAACGATAAAAAAACATCATTTATTGTAATCCAGTAACAATGATGGAGGACTGTATAGCAAGGGTAAGGGACGCAGATTTTATTAGATTGATCACCCATGACAAACTAACTCTGAGTGGAAATTTTGAACATTTATTAAAATAAGTTATTTCCCTGTATAGGTAATCCGTTGAGTCGACGCCAAACTAATACCTGACAAAATGTGATTCGCATAAACAGATAAAAAATACTTTATTTGTAATTGCTTTCTTATTATAATTTGCATATATTAATAGTTATTTATTTCATTTAGAAATAATTTGGCACCGACTTCATAAATTTGAATTTCATATAAATATTTCCAGTTATTTTTCACTTTTTAGCGCACTTTTAGAAGTCGGTTCAATTTTTTTATCAAAATTTTATTTTTCAATTTTTAGTTTTGAATTCATTATGATATTCATAAATTATTTGAACTAAGTGCTAATCGAGATTAGTGTACCTCGCAATGACTCCAAGGTGGCAAAAAATTACCCGTTTTATATTTAATTGTAAATCACCCTAAAATGAACCACTAAAAATTCTTTGATTCTTAGAGTTCTCCAAATACCAATGAAATTGTGTCAAACAAATATTTGGTCTGTCATAATAAATCCATTATCTTAAATTTCAAATTAATTTTAGATTGGTAATATAAGCTCCAAAACCTTCCAATATCGATATTTAAAGAATTTGAGACGTAAATTTCTTAGCCCGATATATTTTATATTGCATATTGAGTTTGTATATGCCCCAAGAAATCCGTAATATTCATCTTAGATAAAAATGGAAAATGTATAATTTTTAGTTCTTCATGTTGCATCTTATCAACCTAATAATTGTAAAAATTTAACTGCATATTCGTAATACACCACCACCCAACCCCATAATACCAAATCTGAAAAAATACGAATAAGGTAAGATTTTCAACCCATCGCCATATTGAATTTCAAAAAAATAATTTTAACGTCTTAATCTAATCTAAATCTAAACTCTTCAAAGCCTCCTAGTACCAGTTTTAGATGAAATTCAGAAATTTAAAATTTCTAAACGGTCATATTGCATCTGACATATTAGATTTTCTTAAAATAATTTTATATTCGCTATTTACATCCTCAAAAACGATTCAGTTCCACATTTGAATAAAATCGAAACATGTAAAATTTTTAGTCAGCTACATTGCGTTCGCCATATTGAATCCTGAAAAATACTATTCATAATTTACATCCTCAAAAACCTTCTATATCAGTTTTGGAGAAAATCGAAAAATATAAAATTTTTAGGACAACATATTGATTCCGCCAGATTGAGTTTTTCAAAAAATATTTTAATTTCGTAATTAACACTAACAAAAATCCCCCAATACTGACTTTAGACAAAATCGTGAAATGTAGAATCTCTAATCCTCCATCTTAGATCCGCCATATTTATTTTTTTTAAAATAATATCAAATTCGTAATGTGCTATCATATCAATTTTGAAAAAAATCGGACAAAACTAAGTCTTTATCCACCATGTTGGATACGCCATATTGAATTTTTTTAAAATAATTTTAGATTCGTCATGTGCGAGTTCAAAAGCTCTCCTGTATCAATTTTGGTGAAAATCGGACAATTTTTTTCGGCCGCCATATGGGATCTGTCATATTTAGTTTTTAAAAAATAGTTTCAGTCTCGTTATTTGAGGCCCCGAACACTCCCCCAATTTTGGAGAAAATCGGATAAAATTGATTTTTTCGTTCGCCATATTGAATCCGCCATACTGAATTTTTTAAAAATTATTTTAGATTCGTCATGTGCCACCCTAAAAACTCCCCCGTACCAATTTTGGAGAAAATCGGACAAAATAGATTATTTTGTCCGCCATATTGAATTTTTTAAAAATGTTTTGAATTCGTTATGTTCAACCTCGAAAACTCCCCCATATCAGTTTTGGAGAAAATCGGACAAAATTAAATTTTTTGTCCGCCATATTGGATCCGCTATTTTGATTTTTTTTTAAATAATTTCAGATTCGTTGGATATAACTCCAAAGATTCCTCCATACCAATTTTGGAGAAAATCGGACAAAATTAATTTTTTTATCCGCCATATTGTAAGCGCCATCCTGGATTTTACTGCACCAATTTCATATAAAAAAATATGGGACCACCGCAGCAACTTCCTGAATATAACGTAAAAAATTTCATTCAAATCCGTGCAGCCGTTCCGGAGTAATCGGTGTACATAAATAAAAAAAGATACATAGTCGACGAATTGAGAACCTCCTTCTTTTAGAAGTCGGTTAAAATATGACGCTTAACGATTTTTTCAAGTTAATATTTAATGTTAGTGTTTGATCATCCTTTATTTAATTGTTATTAAAATTTCAACCCACAATACCAAAGTATATTTGCTTCCAGAAGGAAAACAACTCCAATTAAATAACAATAACTTTTATATAGGAGAAATTGATGGTTATGTTTAAACCTATGAACGCAATTTTTGAAGTAGAATTTATAATATTGCAAAAATAATTAAACTTAGAACTTTATACATAAATTATATCTATGATTTTACTTAGATTCTAAAAATGAAGAAACATATATGGTATTCCATTTAAAATCAGCAAGAAGGTATCAATTTCTGATATTAACGGAAGTACCACTATCTTGAAAATATTTTAGCCGAATTACCACTATTGACATTAGTAAACTGACAAATTTTAAAAATGTACCAGTCTATTTTCCGAGAAGTCGATGGCGACATTTCGTCATAGGACATACTGTATATATTGTTTGTCGGACTGTAATTTTATGAATATTATTAATAAAGGAGTTTGAAAATCTATTTATATAAACTTTCACTGTTTGGCCATTATAGTATATTTAAATTTAGGTAAAGAGTATTCTATAAGGGTTCAATTGAAAATAATTCTACCACTCTTTAAATAATCAGTTTAGGGTAGATATCAATAAACGATTATTATTTTGTTCAGGAAAAAGAATAACTAATTTATTTTTGTATATTAAAATAAATAATCCGAACTTCGATTTTGTAGTACAATTTTGTTGCGAGAAACTACATCAAATGTATTTCCATTTTCATTCTTTAACGGTAACACTAAGTTTTCGGCACTATGTGCTCCTTAAGAAACGAAGGATTGAAAAAGGAATACATACTTACTGTTCGGTAGTTTGGATTATACTTGAATATCTTGTGTTATACCTGCAAAAAATATATTTGTTAAAATAGGATAATAAAGTTGTGTATAATATTATAAAAAATTATTTATTATAATATGCAAAATATCTATTTGTCTGGATATTAACGGCATTAAAATTTGTTTTATGCTTCAAACGAAGATTTAGTTCTCCCAGCCGTAGTAGATAGTGCATATAATAGGCAGATACGTTCTTCCAGATCTGTTTATATAGGGCATTCAACAATGATGATGATAAATTTGAGGTTTATTCTGCATAAGTGCAGGAGCCCCATATATATATATATATATATATATATATATATATATATATATATATATATATATATATATATATATATATATATACATATATATATATATATATATATATATATATATATATATATATATGTATATATGTTCCTAGGCTCCTCATTATAAATTAGTTGTTGTTTTTGTAGCTATACATTGTCAGCTTGCATGTTATGCCAAAATATATTTTATTTTTCATTATTTTAAGGTCAAACATGCTTTAATAAAATTTTATATTCTTTCAAGAAATTTGATTAATTTATTTTATTAAATTTTCTTTAACGAATATCTGTTTTTATGTTAAGAGAAAGTAATGAACACAATAAGTTGTATATTCATTGAAATATTACTAACCACTACTTTTATATTTTTAATTTCCAAGTTGTTCTTATAAATATCCCTCTTCTAAATAAAACTCATTTGTGTAAATATATTTTTTTTTATAAAATAATGTTGTTCGAATTGAGCCTCTTAATATTATTAAAATAAATAGAAGACGACAGGCATCTTAAAATACCACATAACAATTTCTAATCGAAAGAAAATATGTCTGCTGATCTGCTTCTGATAACATGTGACAAGTAATATTGCTTTTAAGTTTTTAGCAATAACTGGCTTTTTAATTGATAGTATTAAAAGTTTTAAACGAAATCTTAATAAAAACGTGTAATGACATCGGGATATATTTTATAAATCCTGCAATGATGTAGATATCACACTAGCTTACATTTTTGAACGCGAATGATAAGCAGGTCTTAATTTTGTTTACCTATCATAATGGTATTACTTATGCAAACTATTGGCTCGATTTTCTTATAGTGCCGCTTGCGATACGCTCTTGGGATGATAAAAGATTTTTAAATGAAAAAGAGTTTACAATATCGAAATCTTCGCGAAACCGATAGAGTGAATAGGTTCATTGTTTCCCCTGTAAGAATATTTTACCGGACCGAGAGCGTATCTAGAGCCACCCTATAGTGAGAATCGAGCGTAACATGAAACCATTAAATATCAAATAAATATGCAATAAAACCTGTGAATAACAAACTCATTATTCACCGTGGTAACACAACAAATCTAAATAAAAATATATCTTTTGGAGCTAGAGTCATATTCATAACTCAAATTCTTTTATTATAGCTACCTGCTCTATGTGTTGTAGGTTACAAATGCAATTCCAGATTAGATGTGTAATCGAAGGTTTGGTTTTGATAATGGTGAATGAGATTTCACTGAAACATCAGCTGCCCTATAGTCTTTTGAAGGCTCAGTATACACACGGGAATATATATATATATATATATATATATATATATATATATATATATATATATATATATATATATATATACAGGGTGTCCAAGATAAGGATCCTAAGCATGGGGATCTCAGTACCTGTTGGAGTTACAGCTTAGGTTAAATTAGAAAAAAGTTGCGTACTTTGAAGCGTATTTACATGCCGTTGAGAAACTTTAAAAATTTTCATGGCCAGCTGAGATATTGGGGAAAAACGAAAATTTGACGAAATAGATTTTATTTTTTTGTGACTTTATTTTAAAAGATATTAAAAAACTAATAAAACTTTTTCATTGGCACTTTTTAGATAATACGTGATGGCGTTTTTAAATTTTATATCCGACGTTTTGTTTTCGAGAAACCATCATCAACTTTATTTTTTTATATAGCCCAAAAAAAAAGTATACCCTGTATCTGATTCCATTTTTTATTACAAATTCAACGATGTATCACATGTCATATTTTTTTTGTTAGACAAAAAAAAAATGCGATTTTTCTATTTTTTTAAACATATTTTTAAGTAGGCTTTGCAAACAAATAATGCTTTGACACTTTGACGTAAATACCTGTTATTCTGTCACATATGACTTAATTTAATGTTTATGGTAAGATAAAATAATAATTGTTAAGTTGATTTAGAGTTATTAAGTTGTTTGTAGAGTTCTTGTCGTTGTTGTTACTGTTGTTATTGTTTATTGTTGAATAATTATTATTGTGTTATTATCGTCGAATATGCCGGGTGGCCATTATAGTCATGAAGAAAAGTTTGACATGCTGACCTGCTACATTTTGTGCCAGAAGAATACTATAAATCCTGCAGCAATGTATCTAAATAAATTTCCAGATAGAAAGCAACCATGTAAGTCCATTTTCTTACAGTTGGCGCGAAATTTAAAACAATATGGATCATTTAAAAAGCCAGTTTCATCCCGAAAAAAGGATTCTTCCGAAGAAACCCAAAATAACGTATTACAAGCAGTTGTTGAGAACCCTGACATCTCTTGCAGGCAAATTGAAAAAAATATAGGAGTAGCCAAATCCACTGCTCAATTTATTTTGCGTAAAAATAGATATCACCCCTATAAATTTAGGATTTGCCAAGCACTTAAACCAAGGGATCTTGAACGACGCCGGCATTTCTGTGAGTGGTATACACGCGCATGTGAAGATGATATCAATTTCCCTGCAAAAATAATATGGTCTGACGAAAGTCTAGTCACTAATAATGGTGTCTTTAACCGCCGGAATACTCATTACTGGGCGCAACAGAATCCGCGTGTTCAAAAAATTTCAAGACATCAGGAGCGTTTTGGGTTTAATATGTGGTGTGGAATTTTCGGTACCAAAATACTAGGTCCATTTATCTACCATAGTTCGTTAACTGAAGAACGATACCTTCAATTATTACAAAATAATTTAGAAGACTGCTTGGAGGATTTACCTCTGGCACAGGTTAATACCTGTTGGTTTCAACAAGACGGTGCTCCTGCACATAATTCTAGGCAGGTTCGCGAGTATCTTACGCAGCGATTTCCTGGAAAGTGGATTGGAACCTCCAGTGAAGTGCCTTGGCCAGCGCGATCTCCGGACTTAACCCCTATGGACTTCTTTCTTTGGGGGTTTCTTAAAAGCCAAATATACCATCATTCTTTTGAGACTGAGCCGCAGTTACGAGAATGTGTAACTAATGCATTCAACAGTATTACACCTGACATGTTGCGTGATGTTTTAAATTCTACCATAAGAAGATCATATTTATGTCTGGAAAATAACGGAAATCTGTTTGAACACCTGCTTTAAATTGAATAAAAAAAATTGTTAATTTATTTGTTGTTTTAGTTATTTTTAAATAATTTATCATTCTTTGTATATCATTAAAATAATGATTATCTTATGGTTAAATTTATGGTAGATTAAATTTTCTTGTTTCTAAGTAGTACTATGCTCCATTCAGCTTCATTGCTCTGTAAATAGATATTAACTAATATGTGAGATCAATAACTCATAACAGGTATTTATGTCAAAGTGTCAAAGCATTATTTGTTTGCAAAGCCTACTTAAAAATATGTTTAAAAAAATAGAAAAATCGCATTTATTCTTTTATATATATAGTTTGCAAAAAAAATGTGACATGTGATACATCGTTGAATTTGTAATAAAAAAGGGAATCAGATACAGGGTAAACTTTTTTTTGGCCCTTATAAAAAAATAAATTTGATGATGGTTTCTCGAAAACGAAACGTCGGATATAAAATTTAAAAACTCCATCACGTAGTACCTAAAAACTGCTAATGAAAAAGTTTTATTAGTTTTTTAATATCTTTTAAAATAAAGTCACAAAAAAATAAAATCTATTTCATCAAATTTTCGTTTTTCCCCAATATCTCAGCTGGCCATGAAAATTTTTAAAGTTTCTCAACGGCATGTAAATACGCTTCAAAGTACGCAACTTTTTTCTAATTTAACCTAAGCTGTAACTCCAACAGGTACTGAGATCCCCATGCTTAGGATCCTTATCTTGGACACCCTGTATATATATATATATATATATATATATATATATATATATATATATATATATACTCCCCTGCACATGGTTTTGCCATACCTAGATGAAAATCTGAAAACACAGAAAGTTTTATAACTTCAAAAGAATTGGTCGCAGCGCAAAAATTACAAGGGTATCTTAAAATTTAGGTATAAATCTTGAAAAAATCATTACATTTATCTCTAAAACCCATAAACATAGATATTAAATAATATCATAAAAAAGTAAAAAAATTGAAAAAATTTTGATGATATTTGTACTGCTATATTTTCAAGTGCAAATATTGCAGAATAAAAGAACAGTTTGAAAGAGTATTGCTTCACTTTTAAAATGAGAATTAGAACGTCCAATTTGGTCCATTTGGGCCAAAGTTAGACACATTTTTATAAGAAAATGTGTTTTTTTTTTAAACGCTTATATTTAAAAAACTAAACAAAGTAGAAAATAAGTGTAAATAAAAAAAGACTTGCTTTAGTTCAAGAAACACAGATCTGTAGGTTAAAAAAAAGCGGAGAAAAAAAATTTTTTCCTATTTTTTATGACACAAAAAAATTCCAAATGGTAAAATCAATGAAAAAAATTACACGATATTTTCTTGAACTTAAAGAAAACCACTTTTTTTTAACAAAGGGATAATTTTAATTCATATTTACATTTACTAGTTACTAAGCCTTGTAATAAAACAAAAACAAATATCAGTCATTACTAACTAATTAGGGGTTAGTCTTAAAAATCAATATGCGTAGAATTCAAAATTTAAACCAATAAATAATACAAACAAAGAATTTTAACAAACAGTTATAAAAAAAAGGAAATATCAATTTGTTATATATTATAATAGTTACGTCTCAACATTTTTCTCATCAAAGCGGTAGCCTCTGCTTTTAATTACAGCTTGGCAGCAAAGGACCGATCGGAAGGACGCATGCAACACTGAACGCGCGATCCGGCGGGAGGTCGGCGTTCAGTGTTGCATGCTTCCTTCCGATCGGTCCTTTGTACAAACAGGTGCATGTCGGTACCCTGATGAGTCTGGTGAGAGACGAAACATGTACCTCTACCGTAAGTTTTTACTTTCTTCTCGGTGTGGTAGTACAGGTGGGCCACCATATCGATGGTGGTAGAATGGGATGGATTTTGTTTTGTAGCAATTCATCCAAATCACGGAAAGGACATGATGGAGCGAAGTTTGCATCTACTGTTCGCATTTTACTTCATTTACATACGAAGATGCATATAGTTGTATGTTTTCTGAATGTGATTTCAGCACTACAACGGCATAATGTGGATATAACCACTGCTAGTGCATCATGAAACATATATATATATAATATATATATATATATATATATATATATATATATATATATATATATATATATATATATATATAATGTAATTGAAGGTTTTTGGGTTTCCTGTGTGTATACTGAGCCTTCTAAGGACTGTAGGGTAGCTGATGTTTTAGTGAAATCTCATTCACCATTTTCAAAGCCTTCGATTACACATCTAATCTGGAATTGTACTTGTAACCAACAACACAGATAGCAGGTAGCTATAATAAAACAATTTGAGTTATAAATATGACTCTAGCTTCAAAAGATATGTTTTTATTTCGATGTGTTGTGTTACCACGGTGAATAATTAGTTTATTATTCACAGATTTTATTGCATATTTATTTGATGTTTAATGGTTTCATGTTACGCTTGGTTCTCATTATAGAGCCGCTTTAGATACGCCCTCGGTCCGGTAAAATATTCTTACACGAGGAACAATGAACCTATTCACTCTATCGGTTTCGCGAAGATTTCGATATTGTAAACTCTTTTTGATTTAAAAATATTTTATCATCCCAAGAGCGTATCGCAAGCGGCACTATAGGAAAATTGAGCCAATAGTTTGCATAAATAATACCATTATGATAGGTAAACAAAATTAAGACCTGCTTATCATTCGCGTTCAAAAATGTAAGCTAGTGTGATATCTACATCATTGCAGGATTTATAAAATATATCCCGATGTCATTACACGTTTTTATTAAGATTTCGTTTAAAACTTTTAATACCATCAATTAAAAAGCCAGTTAATGCGAAAAAGTTGCAAGCAATATTACTTGTCACATGTTATCAGAAGCAGATCAGCAGATATATTTTCTTTCGATTAGAAATTGTTGTTTGGTATTTAAGATGCCTTCTGTTTATTTTAATAATACTAAGAGACTCAATTCAAACAACATTATTTTATAAAAAAAAAATATATTTACATAAATGAGTTTTATTTAGAAGAACAACTTGGAAATAAAAAATATAAAAGTAGTGGTTAGTAATATTTCAATGAATATACAATTTATTGTGTTTATTACTTTCTCTTAACATAAAAACAGATATTCGTTAAAAAAAATTTAATGAAATAAATCAACCTTGAAAGAATATAAAATTTTATTAAAGCATGTTTGACCTTAAAAAAATGAAAAATAAAATATATTTTGCAACAACATGTAAGCCGAGAATCTATAGCTACAAAAACAACAACTAATTTATAATGAGGAGACTAGGAACATATTTTATATAAGGGGTTGCGTACTTTGTGTTTTTCAAATCATTCAGTGAAAACAGTATGCGGATTAGGGCACTCAAACCAAACTAAAAAAAATAATTATAACAATAATTTGTACAGATCTTGAAATTGCCTCTTTATTTCAATAGCTCGCCAAACTCGGATATGACAATAGATATGGAAGCAATATAAGGGGTATTTTTATTTAAAAACTGCTTGATTAATCTGGATATTTCAAAAACTATAACTAACTATTATAAAATATAACAATTAGAGTACTAATCAACTTAAAATACCCGTATTCGTATGGGCTCGAATAAGTATACTTACAAACTTCTAATAACCACAATAAATAGATGTACTTAATGCAACAAGTTCAGCTAGGCTTTAACAATCTACTTATCGACGATTTGGATCATTACATGTGAACCTTTTACTCTAACTAGATATTGCATTAAGAAGTATATATTTTCAAGAAGATTACGACAACTTCTATAAATAATGCTTGAAAATATGAAAGTGTTTTCCATCACTATTTTGGATTACTAGAATAGGTATAATTGTTATATATTTATTATACCTTCAGGCAGAGAAAAAAAATTATATAAAAGCAGTTTATTTCTTATTCTTTCCTTTTCTCTGCAGATAGATTTCTTTATTCTTACTGAAATTTTGATTTTTTAAAAAATTTCACTCTACTCCGGTGATTTATAGATGTCGTTCGACTGGCGACATTTCTCAGTCTTACATCGAGATCGGTAGGTGGCAGGTTTGCAATATCCTACCGACATACCTTGGAATTTAAATTTCGTATATTAGTTATTTCCTGCGAATGTTGCTCTCGATCCGATACAGCTCCACTGACGAGAGTATAAGGTGGTCGAAGCGCGTATGAAGACAGAATCAGAGTGGTATTTACAGGAAATAAACTTTGTATATATTCTTTCTTTTTCTCTGCCTGAAAGGAAGATACATATATAACAACTATTTAAATACCGCAGACTTATTTCTTATTGAAATTTGAATTTTTTAAAAAACTAGAATAGGTATGTGTCAAATAAAAAATTACATAACATCTATAGCTATACAATCAATTAATAAAAAAAGAAATGTACAAATTATGTCATGCCAATGCTTAAACTGGCGGAAATTTCTCTATTACTTCTTTTTCACGATTTACTCCGGGTTGCCCTTGATATTTTAAAAGGGTGCCTTTTGGTTTATATAAACAATGAGGTATACTAAAAGAGAGAATGGGCTGTTCACCAAAATATGTTGTTCCAATTTTGTATTTCTGTATACAGCATAGCCAACAAGCAACACAGATATATGCGATAGGTTGTTTAAACTCTTTAAAGAGCACAATACTGGAAAAAGACAAATTTGAACGGTTATGGCTAATGTGAACATCATTGGTGAACATCTTGATTTCACTCTGTATAAAAGCTTTAGTAAAACTACTAAAATAATAAAATTTGGAGCTATAAATACACTAGTAAATAAACATAAAAAAAAATGGGGACTGATGTTATATAGGCTGTCCGTGGGAATTTAAAGCATCTTGGTTACGAATTCAACAATGAAAATTTTCCACCACGTATAGATTTTGAATTATAAAATGCATCATTTATTTTTAATTAATATAAACATTTTTATATAATATTTATGTATAAGTTCAAAACAAGATATTTTAAACATAACAGAATTTATTTGCAAAAATACCCGTGAAAACCCATAGTAAGTCTTTTGAACGTAACTTTTTTGCAAATGTTGACTTTCGTCTATATTCCTGAAGGCTTTCTCTTATAAGAAACCAACAATAACCCCCATTATTACTGAATCCCAAATGCCTTGTTAGCGTTGGTCCATTGTTAATATATCTTGATGGAATCTTTCTCCGTTCTCGTCACGAACCGCACTCAAATTTTCTGGGAAAACATTTGAATAGGAGTACAAGAAGTATATTTTAAGATACATTCGACAGTCCATTTTGAAGGAGCTCTCAAGCAGTTTTTCTACAAGTTGTTCGTAGTTTTCTCCTTTTTGTTTCCTAAAAGAACGTAACAATTGTTTTAAAAGGACTCCACGCAGCCAATTTAATATAATTTAATTTTTGATCAAACTGTTGATTCCTTAGTATTTTTCTAATTTGTGGCCCAACAAATATTCCTTCCTTAAGCTTAGCATCACTTAGTTTAGGAAAAATTTGTTTAAGGTATTTAATCGCATCTCCTTTATCTAATGCTTTAACGAAATTTTTAATCCATCCCAGTTTAATGCGCAATATTACATTTTTTGGGAGCAACAAGATATATATTCTTTACGTTTGCTTGACTTGGACTATATGGATCTCTCGGAAGCCACTCTTTTATTTGGTAACGGCTCTAAGTTGCTCTACTGCCTATAGACAATCAAAACGGCAATACTTCGAAAATCAACCCTGAAGCCCTTGTGATATTCCTATCACTTTTAGATCACCCTATATTTGCCACTTATACGTATTAAAGCTTATTGCATTTAGAATAAGTGATGTACTTTCTTAGGTTTCGTTCCTGCATCTGCAAGAGAAATTGAGGATCTTTTGTTTCACTATGGAGCACAACCGCTTATAACTTGTTGTAGAAGAATCTATAGATAAGCACCACTCGTCCGGGTTATGCGCAAATTCTAATTTTTCCATAAAATTATTTGAATTAACACAAACACACATTTTATCCTGCAGAGTAAAAAACGAGGCATAGCTCCTGGTTACGGTTTCTAAATCTTGTGACTTTGGTTCTAGTTACTAGTAAATTGCATTGTTGTAATCTAGACCTTAAAACTTCAGTATGCTCTTTGGACAAGTGGAGGTCCCGAACTACATCCTTTAATTTAGGTTGTTCGATTAAATGGAGTGCTTTTCCTTCACTTTCAGGAAAATAAGAATCGTTCTTTTCTGATACATGATCGGATTCTGCTTTATCATCATACATTTTTTAACTTTCTTCCCATTTTGCCGGGGGCGCTGGAATTGATAAACCTTCTCCATGTGTAGTTTTATTGCAGAGAAAATATCCGGATATTCAATATTATGTTTGTTCTTTCTTAAAAAAACTAGACACTTTTGTCATGATTCTCGCTAAATCATTGGAATTGCAAAAGGCTTAGAAGAGTTTTTGCTATTTAGCCCAATCCCAATCTTGATCGTTAACACGACATCCAAAATACTTATGATAAGCTTGATCATTTTATTAATTGTCCTTTTCTGTGATGTAGGGGTAAACTGACCACATCTGTAGCTAAAACTGTCTACGGGTTTAATACAGCCATGTTTCTCTACTTTAGACATTTTTGTACTGTCGCGTACTTCGGCTTAGAGATGTGATAATAGGTTTACAGGCGTTAGCTAACCTTATTCAATATAAAGATAACACTAATACAAGGCTTTTACTATTGGCTTGATCGCGCACCTCACTTCTCTATTTATTACTGACCACTACACATTCTAAACTAATACTGATGAGACGACTGCGAGCCAGCTGCTTTGATAGCCGTTCCGCACTTCTGGTATTTGCTAGAAACATCGTGTATTGGAAGTATGAAAGACGATGGCGTACTTCTCGTATACCGGGGCATCTATAGGTAGATTCGGCTTTTGGTGGAGTTAAATTTTGAATTATTTAGGTTTAAATGAATACTCCCATTATTTTAAGCTTTAAGGGGTTGAGACTTTGTGGTTGACTTGTTATCCTTAGACACCCCCACGTGGTATTACGCACAATTCCCCTAACTTATGAAAAACATAATTTGGCAACGTCGTGCTGCGGTATATTACAAGCTACTTTTTAAAATAACGTAATTAAAATACTCATTCATTTTTGATAAAAAAGTAATAGCTCAAATTCATTTAAAAATAATTTGGAGCCGACTTCGAAAAATTAAATTTCATATAAAAATCTCGAAATGATTCCAAAGTGGAAAAAAGTACCCATTTTATCCAAAGTTGTAAATCACCCTAAAATGAATCACTAAAAATTCTTTCATTCTTAGAGTTCTTCAAATACCAGTGAAATTATGTCAAGCAAATATTTAGTCTATCTTAAATTTCATTAATTTAAGATTGGTAATATAGGCCCCCAAAACCTTTCAATATCGATATTTAAAGAACTTGTGACGTAAATTTCTTAGTCTGATATAATTACACATTGACTTTGTATACGTCCCAAGAACCCCGCAATTTCGATTTCAGAAAATTCAAAATGTTCAGTCCTTCATATTGTATCTAATCAACCTAATAGTTGTAAAAAATTAACTTCATATTCGTAATACACGACTCCGAAAAACCCCTAATACCAAATCTGAAATAATGCGAATAAGGTTAAATTTTTAAACTATCATATCGGATTCGCCATATTGAATTTCAAAGAAATTAATTTATATTCGTAATTGACACTAACAAAAGTTCCCCGATACTGACTTTAGACAAAATCAAGTGGTGTAGAATCTTTAATCCGCCATCTTAGATCCGCCATGTATATATATATATATATATATATATATATATATATATATATATATATATATATATATATATATTAAATAATTTCAGATTCGTAATGTGCGATGCCAAAATTCCCCCATATTAATTTTGAAAAAATCTGACAAAATTAATTTTTTATCCGCCATATTGGATACGCTGTATTGAATTTTTTTAAAATAATTTTAGATTCGTTATGTGCGACCCCGAAAACTCTTCCATGCGAATTTTGGAGAATATCGGCCAAAATTGATTTTTTTCGTCCGCCATATTGAATTTTAAAAAAATAATCTTAGATTCGTTATGAGCTACCCAGAAAATCTCTCGTACCAATTTTGGAGAAAATCGGACAAAAATTGATTTTTTGTCCTCCATATTGGATTCGCCATATTGAATTTTTTTAAAATATTTTGGATTCGTTATAAAAGACTCCGAAAACTTCCACACACCAATTTTAGAGAAAATTGGATGAAACTAAATTTTTTGGTCGCTTTATTGAATTTCTCAAAAAATAATTTCAGATTCGTTGTGTATGACCCCGAGAATTCCTCCATTCCAATTTTGGAGAAAATTAGACAAAATTAATTTATTTTTGCCGTCATACTGTCAGCCCCATTTTGGATTTTACTGCATCAATTTCGACCAAAAAAATATGGGACCACCGCAGTACCTTCCTGAACATAACGTAAAAAATGTCAATCAAATCGGTGTCGCCGTTCCGTAGTAATCGGTGTACAGGGTGAGTCAACGATTGGATGAAGTAGGTTTGTGCCTTTTCGGTGAAATTAACAAAGAAACTATATTTATTGTTTGATACAGTTTATTTTTACGCAGATTTTAAAAATATTTAGGACTCTACAGGGTGAGCCAAAAAACTAGGACAGCATAAAGTTGTATTTTTTTAAATAGAACACCCTATATACGAATCGTATTTTCGATTTAGCTTATAATTTTAAATCTTTTTTATTAAGGGTTTACTATAACAAAACTTTATAGTTTCTGAGATAATTAAGTTTAAAGAAAAAAAGTCACATTTTCAAGCATCAATTCAATCCTAAATAACGTTTTCAATTTTGTGATAAATATATTCAAATTTGGAATTTAGCAAGGCCAAGGACAAGTTAACATAATTTTTACCAAATATTTGCAATAAAAGTTACAGGGTGTTGAACACATCGGCTCAAATTTGAACAAGTTTAAATGAATAAATATCTTTTTTTTTAAATGGTACACCCTGTATATTTTCATATTATTTAATAGAGTAATAAAAACCCTAAAAGTTTTGTTCAATATATCCTATACCTATTTATAATAGTTTTTGAGATATTTCAGTTTTTCTTGTTTTCCATACTTTTTTACAGAAATAGTCATTATCATAGTAGCCATGGCAAAAACAAAGTAAAAGAACATTTTTCTGTGTGTCAAATTTATAACCGCAATCGCTTCTTTTGGTTTTTATGTAGTGTAGTTTGGTTTTTTTTGCATTCATCTTATATTGTAAAATGAATTTTCCAAAGAATGAGTTAATAGATATGATTTATACAATAGGAGAGGCTCAAAAAATTGCCTTCTTGCTCAAAGAATTTACAAAATGAAGTATCCTGATCGACGCCAGCCTAATACCCATACTTTTCAAAACTTAATGCAAAGATTTGATTCTTCTGGTACTGTTGATTATCCAAAACGTAAAGTGGTCAACAAACCAGTAACTAATGAAGAAAAAGAACTACAAGTATTGTTAAATGTTCATGAAAATCCTTATATTGGTAGCCGTCAGTTAGCAGCATTATGTGAAACATCACAATCCACCGCTAATCGTACTACCAAGAAATATAGGTATCATCCATATCACATGGAATTACACCAAGAATTGCATGGACAGGATCTTGAAAGTCGTGTAAACTTTTGTCGTACCATAAATGCGGAGATTCAATTAAATCCAAATTTATTATGCAAGGTAATGTTTAGTGATGAAGCTACTTTTAGAAGTAACGGTGCCGTAAATAGACGCAACATGCATTATTATGCCACAGAAAATCCATTTTGGATTAGAGAGGTGCAACATCAAAACCACTGGTCATTAAATGTTTGGTGTGGTATTCACCATAATCGAATTATTGGACCACACTTTTTTAATGAACCACTAAATGGCCATAGTTACCTGAACTTTCTACAAGAAGAACTACCCCAACTGCTTCAAGGTCTCGATAGGGATGAGCTCGACAGTATGTGGTTCCACCACGATGGTGCGCCTCCGCATTACCATCGTGAAGTTCGTGCGTTTTTGGACCAACGATATCCGCAAAAATGGATTGGACGTGGGGGTTTCATTGAGTGGCCACCAAGGTCTTGCGACATCACCCCATTAGATTTCCTCCTATGGGGTTATATTAAAAATAAGGTGTATGTTAATCCATCAACAACAGTGGAAGATATGCGAAACAGGATTAGGGATACCTGTAGAACATTAACGCCACTAATTTTGTCCAGGGTCCGAGAAAATCTGCAAAAAAGACTAAATTTGTGCATTGCACAAGAGGGTCGTTTATTTGAACACTTATTAAAAAGAAATAATTAATCTCAGTATTTAATAGGTAATTTTTTTGTTTCAATTTAGTATAAAAGTAAATATGTATTAGCCTTGTCGTTATTGTTGTGTTAATTTTTTCACATTATGTTTAATTAAACTATTGCCATTGTAATATAACGAATAATGTATTTCATCATATTTAACCTCATTCTGTTTGTTTCTGTAGTTTCTTTTTATTATTTTACATGGCTACTATGATAATGAAGACTATTTCTATAAAAAAGTATGGAAAATAAGAAAAACTGAAATATCTCAAAAACTATTATAAATAGGTATACGATATATTGAACAAAATTTTTAGGGTTTTTATTACTCTATTAAATAACATGAAAATATACAGGGTGTACCATTTAAAAAAAAAAGATATTTATTCATTTAAACTTGTTCAAATTTGAGCCGATGTGTTCAGTAGCTTTTATTGCAAATATTAGGTAAAAATTATGTTAACTTGTCCTTGGCCTTGCTAAATTCCAAATTTGAATATATTCGTCACAAAATGGAAAATGTTATTTAGGATTGAATTGATGCTTGAAAATGTGACTTTTTTTCTTTAAACTTAATTATCTCAGAAACTATAAAGTTTTGTTATAGTAAACCCTTAATAAATAAAATTTTTATTAAAAAATTGAACCGACTTCTAAAAGTGCGCTAAAAAGTGAAAAATAACCATAAATTTTTATATGAAATTGAACTTTTTGAAGTCGGCGCCAAACTAATACCTGACAAAATGTGATTTGCATAAACATTAAAAATACTTTATTTGAATTTGCTTTCTTACCATAATTTGTATATATTAGTAGTTATTTATTTCGTGTACAAATAATTTGGTGCCGACTTCAAAAAGTTCAATTTCATATAAAAATTTATGGTTATTTTTCACTTTTTAGCGCACTTTTAGAAGTCGGTTCAATTTTTTAATAAAAATTTTATTTTTCTATTTTTAGATTTAGAATTCATTATGACATTCATACATTATTTGAACTAAGTACTAATCGAGATTAGTGTACCTCGCAATGACTCCAAACTGGCAAAAAGTACCCATTTTATCTAAAGTTGTAAATCACCCTAAAATGAACCACTAAAAATTCTTTAGTTCTTAGAGTTTTCCAAATACCAATCAAATTGGGTCAAACGAATATTTATTCTGTCATTGAAAATCCACTATCTTAAATTTCAAATTAATTTTAGATTGGAAATATAGGTCCCAAAACCTTCCAATATCGATATTTAAAGAAAATAAATTAATTTTTTATCCACCATATTGGATACGCCATATTAAATTTTTTAAAAATAATTTTAGATTCGTCATATGCCACCCCGAAAACTCTCCCGTACCAATTTTGGTGAAAATCGGACAAAATTAATTTTTTTTGTCCGCAATATTGAGTTTTTTAAAAATAATTTCAGATTATTTATGTGAAGCCCCGAAAACTTCCTTATACCAATTTTGAAGAAAATAGGACAAGATTGATTTTTTCGTTCGCCATATTGGATCCGCCATATTGAATATTTTAAAAATTATTTTAGATTTGTCATATGCGACTCCGAAAATTCCCCTGTACCAATTTTGGAGAAAATCGGACAAAAACGAATTTTTGTCGGCCATATTGAATCCGCCAAATTGAATTTTTTAAAAATTATTTTGATTCGTCATATGCGATCCCGAAAACTCCCCCGTACCAATTTTGGAGAAAATCGGACAAAATTAATTTTTTTGTCGGCCATATTGGATCCGCCATAATGAATTTTTTAAAAATTATTTTAGATTCGTCATACGCGACTCCGAAAACTCCCGCGTACCAATTTTGGAGAAAATCGGACAAAATTGATTTTTTTCGTCCGCCATATTGAATCCGCCATATTGAAATTTTTAAAAATTAATTTAGATTTGTCATATGCGATCCCGAAACTCCCCCTTACCAATTTTGGTAAAAATCGGACAAAATTGATTTTTTGATCCGCCATATTGGATCCGCCATATTGAGTTTTTTTAAAATAATATCAGATTCGTCATGTGCAACCCCAAAAACTCCCCCATACCAATTTTGGAGAAAATCGGACTAAATTAAATTTTTTTGTCCGCCATGTTGGATCCGCCATTTTGAATTTTTTAAAAATAATTTCAGATTCGTTGGGTACAACCCCGAAGATTCCTCCATACCAATTTTGGAGAAAATCGGACAAAATTAATTTTTTTGGCCGCCATATTGTAAGCGCCATCTTGAATTTTACTGCACCAATTTCATCTAAAAAAATATGGGACCACCGCAGCAACTTCCTTTACATAACGTAAAAAATTTCATTCAAATCGGTGCAGCCGTTCTGGAGTAATCGGTGTACATACATAAAAAAAAGAAAAAAATACATAGTCGACGAATTGAGAACCTCCTTTTAGAAGTCGGTTAAAAAGATTTAAAATTATAAGCTAAATCGAAAATACGATTCGTATATAGGGTGTTCTATTTAAAAAAATACAACTTTATGCTGTCCTAGTTTTTTGGCTCACCCTGTAGAGTCCTAAATATTTTTAAAATCTGCATAAAAATAAACTGTATCAAACAATAAATATAGTTTCTTGGTTAATTTCACCGAAAAGGCACAAACCTACTTCATCCAATCGTAGACTTACCCTGTACCTACATAAGAAAAAAATACATAGTCGACGAATGAGAACCTCCTTCTTTTAGAAGTCGGTTAAAAAGGAAGTAAATAAGCAATTACGCAAAAATAATCCGATTAGCATCTTTCGAAATTCATTTTCGTATATTCACTGCATTCTGTTATTTATTATTATATTTTTTCAAATTATTAAAAAATTATACCAGTAATGAACTACATCTGGTCAACAAAAGAAATTAATTCTTAGGCCCCCACGGAGATGCTTGTACATTCCTTCACTCAGTTAATATATTATTAATTTTCTTTTTCCGTTATTGTATTTATTACTAATGTGAAATAAATTTTTATACTATTTTTGTGAATTACTTATTAATAAAATTTCAATAAAATCTGTGTCATAGCATTACCTGCCAAAACACTAAAAACACATTTTAACCCTTTTCAGCCTTACAAATGGAATTTCGAAAAATAGAGAAATTACGTCTTTGATAACATATATCTACAAAGTTATATTGTTGAACAGCTGGGTGTCACTTCCGAAGTAATTTGCAGCGTAAAGTTCAAATTCGACATCAAAATTGGCCCATTGCGTTAGAATTTTAAGATATTTCATGTTAGCTACTTTTGAAGTTATGTACCAAATGTACCAAATTTGTTTGGTCCTTTTTCTACTTGTATCATTTTATACTTCTCTTACTGTTCAAAATGAGCTATAGTGCGGTCACCTACTATTTTTTCTTGCAATGTTACGGTCATCTTAAGTTTCAATGTCATGAGTATTCAAATATTCACATTTACCCTTTGAGGTATACATTTCTCTCGAAAACTTGTACTTGGGGGTTTCTGGGGTCGCTGAGTACGAATATAAAGTTAGAAAATTGAAATTTTCATTTACCGATGACGGATTCAAAATTGGACATCAAAGTTTACAAACAATGATATTAGTATCTAAAAACAATGACTTGCTGGCGTTCTGAGTTGCTAACTATGAGAAAATAAAAATTTCTATTTTTAAGATGGTAAATTCAAAATCGCGGATCGAAATTTGTAAAAAACGATATTGTGCATTCTACACATAATCTCCGAATAGCCAAAAAAAAACTTTTTCAAGTACATAATCTCAAATACCCAATAACAATCATGACTCCATTTTTTATAGACCTGTTTAATCATGTACCAAATAGGTGATGCCAAAAAAACTTTTTTGCATTAAAATTTTAAATATTACTTTTTCAAAAAAGACTTTTTAAGGCAATATTGAATGTTGTTTAATTTTTTTGGAAAATATAAAATTTCTAGCGCCATGTAATCAAAGAGAGGCACGAATTGATAACTTGCAGGGGGATATTGAATTTTTGATAGTGGATAGATAAAGAAAAAATTCATAAAGTAACCTTAGTATCACCATCTCTGAAAGACTGTTAAAATGGAGATGCGATTAAAACAGGTATCGAAATTCATATCGCAAATACTAAAAGGTTGAAAAACGCCATTTTAATGTAGATAAGAATATAAAACCACTAATATTATTACTGTCTGTTTTAGAATATTTCTTTGGGTCGTAGATATCTGATTGATTTTTTGGCAGTTTTTAATGATGATGTTGAAAGAAAGAGGCGAGAACTGCAACATATTTTCCAGAGTAAAACTTTCATGTTATTGCCTTTTATTCTAATATAACATATATGTTATAGTTACTAAAATGATACATTATCAGAATGATAATTATTAAAAATATATTAGGGGCAGGATCATGAAGGATTTTCAACTGCTGTAATAAATACTTTTAAAATTTTATAAAAAGCATGTAGTGTCACGTGAAAATGTTTTTATATTTTTATATTTACTTATTATTGACAGTGGCGGATATATGAGTAAAACAGTAAGACACACGCACACATGGGATTTCACCGAAACGTCAGCTGCCTTATAGTCCTGAGAATGACTCAGCACATACACGGGATACCCAAAAACCTTCGATTACATTAACATATTATATATATATATATATATATATATATATATATATATATATATATATATATATATATATATATATATATATATATATATATATATCAACCCTTTTTATTTTATATTCCTGGGGTTAGGTGAATACGAGCATATTAAAAAAAATAACCTGTTTTGACATTTTACCATTTGTTTGAATTTTTATTTTCCTCCTTAATTCAGTAACGAATTTACATGTGTCAACAACCTTGAGCAATTTTTATTTCATTATAAAAAATGGTGAAGTTGCCTGTTTATTTCTTATACTGAGTTTAAGTTCTTCTATCCTTGCAGATTTTTTTCTGTTGGATTGGCCTATGTATGTTTTACCGCAGGTGCTGCATGCTGCATGTCTGCGCCTTGATAATCCAGATAGATTTTGTTCTGAGAGTTCTTTAAAGATGAACCTACGGCTTAGTGTGGTTTTTAGGCAGTAGATATATTATGTTTTAAGAACAATCTACCGATTCTATTCGTTGCATTTGTTATGGATGGAAGTATAGTGGTTTATTTATTATCTGTAGGTGATTTTACTTCGTGAGTGCGTTTGGTTGCAATTTTTTTGTTTTATTTTGTAGTTTGTAGCAATTTTATTTGGGAGCTTTTTTCATGTTAATTTTGAGATTTGGGTGTTAGCAACGCCCGGTGTCTGAGAGGGGTGATGGAGACAATCAGCATTAAACTGTCTGGTCGTGTGAACGGGTTTTCGAGATATTATCCGTTGCAGATGTCTATCCATTGTTTTGGTCATTAGGACGTCTAGGAACGGGATCTGATTATTTTCCTTAAGTTCCAGATTAAATTGTATCTTCGGGTGGATTGAATTTAGAAAATCATGCGAGCAGTTGAGCGGTTGTTTGCCATGGGGCTTTGTTAAAAATATATTTACGTATATCAGAATAAATTTTTAACAGCTGAAGATAGTGATGAGCCCATGGCAGCGCCATCTATCTGTCTGCATATCCAACCATCAAATAAGACATATGAGTTCTTAAGGCAACGTCTCGAGAGGTTCAAAACCTAAGTTGTGAAATCCTCTCTTTGGGCAATTTTATCCGGTGCTTCATCTATAGATATGCTTGGATTCAGAGATTTTACAAATTTGCAATGAGGTCATCTTTGTCGACTCTTATGGAAATTTTTTGGAACTCTTTCGATTTCTTTACGTAAGATGCGGCCTCTCCACATGCGGTTGCTTGAGACCGGCAATGTATTTTTCTAGTTTTTGAGTGGGAGCCTGTAGAGGAAAATTAAAACTGACAATAATATATATTTCATTACATCAATATAATGGGAGAGAAAACTGTTGAGTTTTAATGGATGTGACTAGTTTCATACAATGGGATATACCTGGTACTCTAATGATTTAACACGTTCGATACATCTCCTAAGCCACACTTATTTGGTCGTGTTACTTACCTGGACTTGGGTAATATGATGGTTATATCACATCAGTTTTATCCACACTAGTACTACAAATTTATCCCTGCATTACTAACCTTAATTTAAGTGGTGTGCTTATTACAAAATCATCCGATCTAAAAAAATTTCTGATCATCATTAAGGTTTACCTTGAAGGTGTGTGATTATAGGCCTAAATATCTGAGTTCACACCTGAGACTTAGATGTAGCTATTGCCCAAATTGGCTTCCTGATCATCATCATACCTCAGAAATTAAAATATTGTATCATCACCCATTTTATTGAAGTGATAAAAATTTTAGTAAAAGTGAAAATCCGATAACAAATAACTGCCCATGTTAGCTTATAAATAATAGTTATAGAGACATACTAAATAAAATCGATTAATATAGCATATATAAGGTTAGCAAACTCCTAAGTAAATACTCATAGAAACATTAGTGGTTTTAGCCTAAATTTAGAAAATGCTTCTACTTAAAATATTTTCTTATTCCAAATAAAATATTGATTTCTGAAACTGTTGTGAAATAAATAATTAGATGATAAAAAAATTAAATGGACAATCTAAGAAAATATTTCAAAGAAAAAAATTATCTTTGGAAATGGAACTATTTCAAATAAGAATGTTTTTTTTCCAATTTATATACGGAACCTATGCTACGAGGTTATTGAAAAGAGAATAATGGAAAAAAAGCATTTTCTATTTAAACAGTTTTCTATTTTTACTCCATATAAAATATTTTTTAAACATTGACTTTATTTTAATATAAAATTTTCTTTTGTGACCAGGGAAGAAGGTAAAATTTGAACAGCAAATTCTTTAGCCAAAAAACAAATAAATTAATAAATAAAATGAAACTAATTTCTATTAACTTTTTTCCAGTAAAGAAAACCTCGAAAACCCACCATTCTTAAACAAAATTGGAAATAATATTAAATAAGAAATGTTTTATAAGTAACTTTTTGTGCGAAATCTTTTTTTAAATTCAATTTTAAATATCAATTTATTTCTGGATTTAAAAATATGGTATTTCCATCATAGACTACAAATTTATATCTTCGTTACAAAATCTAATAACATTTAAGAATTTGTTTCAGAAAAATTCGAATGTTTAAAGAATATATTTAATAAGAGGCTGTATAACTAAATAATGAAAATCTAATAATAAATGCAAGATTTTGCAATTTTCGTACTCCTCCTTATAATTATATCTATATGTGAACCAGTGGCGTAAATAACCACTCTGCAGACAACGCTATGCGAGGGGGGAGGGCGTAGCCAATCCAGGGGCGCCCTCAAGTCCTATAATGAAAACGCATAAATACGAAGGATCAAGATGGGCACAAAGTAATAGGGCACATTCATAGATCTGCAGGGGGGGGGGCGTACATATTCTTAGTTACGCCACTGATGTGAACTTTAATTTTCGTGTAATTTTTGTTCAACAATAAACATGGGATATCCATTTTCTTATTTTTCAGCATATATTCAAAAGTATTCTACACCACTGCGAAATGTATATTTGAAAATCTATAACCCTATATATAACAATAAAATGGACTGAGGAATTTCGGTCAATGGTCTATATAATATCAGTTATATTTTACAACAAATTCAATAAAATATATTAAATTTAAATCTTTATACCCTTAGATTAAGTACTATTATTTGACATGCACGATCATAAAAACTGATTAGTAATATCCACGTAATAATTTGAAATTTTATTGCCTACGCATGATAGCCCTAGAACCTCAAAAATATATAAAATGAAACCCTTTCCTAAAACGTGTGTCATTCGAAAAAATGAACGGTTTCATTCTGATTGTCTTGTGCGCCCTTTGGGGATCGCTACATGCCTTCAGTTTATGGAAACCTGGTATCACCAAAGCGGATCCTACCCTAGAACTTGTACATGTGGTAAGAACTTTTTTTAGTAAATTAACTTCATATTAAATAGAATAATTCATGTTTAAGTACCTGTCAGAAGAATGACAAGCTAATTTAATATATAAAATTTGAGAGGTTGTGGATAAAGCATTTAATTCAATTTCATTAAAATAACCATTTTTAGTATTCTGTAGGAACCCTCGTAGCTTCGTTTCATACATTTGTCTGTTCGTTGTATATAATTAAGTCAGTTTCTAATATTTTGTAATGAAATTGTTACAGTATACTGTCCAGGCAAAAAGCCCATAATTCGTGATTTTGCAGGCACATGTTTTTTAAAAAATCAAAATTTCAGTCGTATTTAAATAGTTTGTCTTATATGTTATTCTTCTTTGAGGCAGAGAATATGAAATATATATATATATATATATATATATATATATATATATATATATATATATATATATATATATATATATATATACAAACAGTTTATTTCCTGCAAATATCGCTCTGGCCCTCTCTCCATACGCGTTTCGATCATCTCACGATCTCGTCAGTGGAGCTGTATCGGACCGAGAGCAACATTAGCAGGAAATAACTGATATATGATATAAAACTGAGGCAAAATTGAAAAAAAGAGAGCCCCCTCCTAAGAGAAAAGAAGGAATAAAAAATTTTTGAGTTTACCCCATGGAGTCTCTTTATCATTGGTTAGGTCTTCCAAAATACAATTTATATTTTGTATCCCCCTAAGAGACTTTCTAAATGTCTTCTTTCACTAATTTTTCTACAGGATATCTAAAAAATCTGGCTTAATACCTCTTACTAAACATGTGCAATGACAATGTCGTCGCTGTTACGTCCACTAATTTTTGAGAGACTTTTAAAAATTTACTCGCCTCTTTTTATTTATAGGATTGAGAAACTGTTGAATGAAACTTCGAAAATGGAATTAAATGTGTCATATTATATTTTTTTATTTAGGTATTTTAACTAAAGTTACACAATTGTCGACTTATTTTAGAAGAGTGATTTTTGGCGAAAGCGCCAGGTGAGGTAATTTTAATTCTATACGCGGGGCGCATACAACATGGAACTCCTTGATATGGAAACAAAGGGTTTCAATGGGGTTTTTCCGGTATTTCTATGAGGTTGGATTTGGCATATATGTTTCATTATTTGTTAGCCCAGTTTTTCATTATTTTTTATTTTATGTCTCAGTATCTTAAATAATAAACTGTAGATGTTTTTTACATTAAATTCTATTCAAATTGTTTTAGACATAAATCTGAAATTTTACCGAGCTCTCCTGGAGTTTTCAAATTGAATCTCTAATGTTATAATACACTGTTCGATTAAAAGCCCATCATTTGTGATAAAATCTTGCAAGTTAATTCAAAGACAGATGGGCAAACAAATTGCAAACAAAACTAACATCACCAATAACTGCTACAAAATCCTAAAAAATTGCGTGTGTTACAGGCCCTACGCGAATTTTTTTCACATTAACAACAAGCAATTGCCGGTGCTTCAGTAAAAACACTACACAAATGATACAAAAATAAGGAATATTTGCATGGTTAGTTACACCACAGTTTATTTAGATGCGACAGCTTTGGAAATACCTTCGAAGTAAAAAGTTACCTTGCTAATTTCGCTACCTTCTGTATTACACTAGGAAAAATCGATAAGATTACGAAGGATATCCATGTAACACTAATAAACAGTAAAATATACGCATTTTTTTTATTTGAAAAATCCTTTCACTTTTTTTTCTTATTATTCTAACTGTTTCTGACAGTATATATTCAAATGCTTGCAATATTGAAATCTTAACGAACTCAAAAGCCATATTTTCTTTACTTTTCGACGTGCAGTTACGTCAAAGACAGGAACATAAAACTGGTTTAAAATACTTCATGACGGAATATAGTATAAACTTTCGAACATACCCCTGTAGAAGTAGCATAACGTCAGAACTAGGGCCCGGTTGTTTGAACGCTGAATAACGTAATAATATTTTTATTTATATTTGAAAAGTGTTGATATACAGTAGATATTTAATTTCTTGGTACACAAATACCGATTTTATGCTATCCTTTTCTAATTGCATTTTTTAAACAAGTATCATATAATAATCGGTACGTCAATTCTGAATACATAAAGTATGAATGTATGGTTACCTAAATTTTTGTTATTGTTATTTTCAGTACGTAAACAATATTTACCAATAAAAATAAGTTTTTAAATCCTCTTTTTGTTAATATTAATTGTAGACTTCGCATTTATAATAATTTCTAACACTTAAAAACACCGAAAAAAGTCATAACAAGGAATTAAACTAAAAGACGAGATAAGTAAACATGTTTATGTCTGTCAAACATCAAAAAAGCGTCTCTCCCACCGACCATAAACAGCCTTCAAATTAATCTATTGTTGTTTAAATCTAGGGTATGATCGAAGGAATACCAGTAAAGTTAGATTCAATCTAGAGCTGATATATCGTTGACCGTCATTCAGTCGTCGGAAAACTGCAAAGAATATATCGATATGCACGCCGACCGGATCGCCATTTAATAAAGAAGACATTGGTTGGATTAGGTTTATTATTTCCGTTAATAGCTATTTAACATTTCATTGCTTCCGATGTTCTCATTGGTGTTAATTGCGTTTGGTTAGTTTATGTTATTTATTTCCATTCTTTATTAATACAACATGTAATAAAGGACAAAATATCAACTGTTTGGGTAAATAGTACAAGTTATCGGTAGATATATAAAAGAGAATATTTTCTACGTTGTTGTAAATGAATGTTTTTAGATTTATATATTTAATTAGGTAACAGCACAGACACCCATATATATATATATATATATATATATATATATATATATATATATATATATATATATATATATAATATATATATATATATATATATATATATATATATATATATATATATATATATATATATATATATATATATATATATATATATATACAGGCGCGGATCCAAGGAGGGGGGCGGTGGGGGGCGATCGCCCCCCCCCCCCAAGAGCTTTGAGTTTAAGAAAATGGACCCGATTTTTCCTCTTATATTATAGTTTATTCAAGAACTAGAGAGAGTAATAAATCATTTTTTACCCTTTTTCTCTTCGCAAACTACCTGTGTTTTTTAGTCCGATGTTTTTAGCAAAATTTGTTAGACACATATTTTTCATAGCAATAGGTTAGAAATTTTATAATCAAAAATACCGGTCTATAATAATAGACTAAAATGTAGGATTATTCTCTCAAAAAATTCTAAGTTATAATTTAAATACTTACAAAATATCCATTGTCAAAAATACAAAAAGTTAAACATATATAAAAAAATAAATTCGTCCATATAATAATAAAATATTTTTGGGGCAATCGGTCATTTTATTATTAATTAAAAACATTTTTAGGGTATTTGACGTTTCAGTTTATTTATTTCTTTAACCATCTGCAGAATTACAATTAAACACTAAAAAGGGATTAAAATGTAATTACTTTTTTTTTATGTTGTAATTAAAATTAGACCTACTTATTTTTATTTCTGTTGTACTGATATCTTAATTTAATTTACTTTTATATATGGAAATACGATAGCCCGAAAAAAATAAGATAAACATGTTAATTCTACACGCTTAAAAAAAAAGACACAAACACAATAATAAAATAATAAAAAACTTACGGCTAATTAGAATTAAATATATATAAAATTAAAGAGTGGGACACACTAAAATAAAAATATATAAGAAAATAAAAAAACATATAAACAACACTAAAAAATAAAATACAACAAAAACTAAAATTTAAATAATAAATTGTGTTTACACTAGTAAACATTATGTATCTAATTTCTAATCAAAGTCAGTGAAACTATCTTCGGTAAAATTAATTATAATTGGTTCCTCTATCTTACCGATTATAAGATCGAATTCTCACATTTTGTTTTATTCTTTTATTATATGGTATATTCCCAATTTTTCGCAGTAACTTTTTTCAAAAAAATCTTTCAAAAGTTTAGTTAAATTACTAATTTTATTAATTGTGTTATTTCTAGCAACTCTACCTTTTACTTGAGAGAGATATTTACGTCTCCAACGGAGAGTTTCCGGACGATTTATAAGAACAGATTTTCTATCTGGTTTTTCCCAGCAAAAATTAAGTTCTCTGAGCAATTTTCAGGAATCAGTTCTTTTAATTTCAGGTAAATCGCGATCTTCAATGATTTTAGATAGAATTTTGTAGATGATTGGATGATTGGGATCTGATTCTCATAATAAAATGTATATACAACCCCTTTAATTGCAGTTTTCATCTCTTCTTCCAACGAGGTTTTTCGTTTGCCTGTGATCAAATGTGGCTTGGGAGTACTAACAATTCCAGTCGTTTTTTCTCCTTCAGTATTCGGTATATAGTAGATTTTCCAACCCCTGTCATGTTAGAACATATCTCAACAGAGCTTTTAGCATTATTATATTGATATTGATATCTTAAGGCATCATAAACATCCATCGTAATCCTGCGGCACTGGAGCAGGTACGTTAGAGGTTTCGGTAACAGTTTTATTACTCTCTCTTGAATAGAGTATAGGAGTCTGTATGCTTGCGATCGCCCCCCCCCCTCCTCCCAAAAGCTTTGAGTTCAGGAAAATAGAACCCATTCTGCTTTTATTATTAGGAATGGGTATGCTGCTTTTTCTTGCCATACTGTACTTTTGTGATATCACCGCCCCCCCAAAGAGAGAGGCTGGATTCGCCCCTGTATATATATATATATATATATATATATATATATATATATATATATATATATATATATATATATATATATATATATATATATATATATATATATATATATATATATATACGGTGATACACCGTTGAATTTGTAATAAAAAATGCTATCAAATACATGGCATACTTTTTTTTGTTCAATATAAAAAATGAAAGTTCATGATGGTATCTCAGAAACGAAACGTCGGATTTAAATTCTGTTTAGACCAAATTATAAAAAATAGAAAGTGGCAATGAGAATCTACCTTTTATTTCCTGATATCTCTTTAAATAAAGCCTGCAAAAATTAAAAACGATTTTGCCAAATTTCGTTTTTTTCCGGAAATCTCCGGAACTGTTTGAAATTTTTAAATTTTTTTAACTGCGTTTAATTTAGCACTAAATTGCGCAACTTTTCTCTAATTTAACCGACCTCGTATCTCCAACTGTTTCCGAGATCCCCATGCTTAGGATCCTTATCTTGGACACCCTGTATATATATATATATATATATATATATATATATATATATATATATATATATATATATATATATATGGGTGAACCATCAACAATATTTGTAAAACTGTTCTAGGGATTAAGGTTCATATAATGTTAAAACATCTTTATTATATCCTTAAGATATATCTCCAAAACGTGTCGACCATTTCATGGTCTTCATTAGTTATCTGCAGCAATAGTTTTTTTTCTGCTCTTTTGGTTACATTACGTAATTAATGATAAAAAAAACAGAGATAAAAAAAAATTTTTGGACTAACCATTTTTCGTCACAAAATTTCTTAAAACTGCACTTAGATATATCTACACTTTAAAAATTTTCTTTTGAAAACACGCTTCAATATTAAAAATAATTTCATAATTTAGCTGGATAACAATTAAAATTTTAAAATACCACAGTAGTTGAATTCTGACTAGGTGTTTACCTTCTATATCGTTATCTGCATTCCACTTTCAGTGTACGCATTATTTTTTTAAATGATTTTAGTAATTTTTTATTAATTATAAAAAATAAGATGGGACGTTACGCTATTTTTTGTGGTTTGTTATTAAAATATTAATTAAGGAGGAAATTGTGGTAGATATTACTTAAGTCCTTTATATCTGTTTTTCCATTTATAGAGTTTTTCTGCATGTAAATCACTTCTAAAATTTTACGTTTACGTTGGTTTGGTTAGATTTTAAGTATCTTTATTTTGTGAAAGTTAAATGTAGGTGAGTATGCCGATTCATGTTTTGCTTAAAGATTTTTTTTGGTCATATCGAAGTCCATTTAGTAGGTTTTATAAATGCATTCATTGCATGAAATTTCTTATATAGTGTGTGTTGTTTCCTTTTTGTGAATTTTGTTCTTTGGTGAACTGACATTTTGTTTAAGGAGGTTATAGCCTTTGTGATACACATACATATTTCGCTTGCGAAAGAGCGGCAAAAATAAATTTCATATTTTTTACAGGTTTTCAGACATGGTAATAGAAATCCCGAACAGTCAACTTTGTATGAGAGTAATGCTTTCTATAATGAGAGCTATTATCCCGAAGGATATGGTCAACTAATTAACGTAAGTAAAACACTTTTAGTGTAAGCCGAGCAATAAACATATTTAAGTAAATTTATATGTTGGTGGTACATAGTTTAAAATGCTTGTAAAAATTGAAATAATACGATATTATAAGATATGATTTCATTATTTACCTAAAAACGAGTTAGCAGTATCTGCAGTACCGAAACTTCAAAAAGTAACGATATCATTAATAGATCACTATTCTTCACGAAAAATTCGGAATATCTAATAACTAATCAACAGTGCGTAAAACTTGAAAACGTTGACATAAAATCTCTGTATCCAAGCATACCGGTAGATGAATTATAGGACCAGATTATCCAAAGAGATGATTTTTGAGCCTTCTTTATGGACCTCGCCAGATCCTGTCTTAATAATGCCTATCTTCAATTCGTTAAACTGAAATACAGACAGATGGATGACACTGCTATTGACTCATCACTATTTTCAGCTGTTGGAAATATATTCATGATCTACTTCCAAACCAAAGCTCGATGTATTTATTATATGATTCAATTATTTCCTAGATTTTCTTAACTCCATACACTCAAAGATATTATATGTTCACTAAGAAACTTGAAGGAAACAATCGCGTGTTCGAATATCCTTATAATAAAGAAAATTTATGAACACCTGCAACATATGGTATATCAAAAACCTACCTACACTAACATATAACTTAATACCGCTTCACAGCACCACCCCTTACACATTCTGGGTGTACTCATCATCCTAATTTCAAGATCCCTTTTTCTAACTGACAACTGCGCAAAAACAAAATCTAAAAAAAAAGTTTCGAAGGAAATGGCTATAAACCACCAACTATAAATAACACAATAAAACTGTAACAAAAATCCACGAAAGAATGAAAACCACCTTTCAATAACAGACAGGTTAACATATTTTCATTCATCCCTAAGAAACTCAAAGGGCAAAATTAATCCGGAAAATCAAGGAGTTTACAAGATGGCATGCGGCATTCACAGCCAAACATACCAGAGCCAACACAATGGAAGAATATCGGCAGTTCTAAAAGTACATGAACTTAGCATGAGAAATAAACAGGAAACATCTGCCTTATTCCAACATCAGCTCGAGCGAAGTCACAAAACTAATTTTGACAACTGCCATCAAATTGCCAACATTGACCTGGAAAACTCTCATTAGTCTTCTAGAAATAACGTGATGTCAGATACAAAGTATAACGTCATTTTCATACTCATATTTACTTTATTTTTATAAGCTCAACGTAATATAAATAAAAATTGTCAATTAATTTTTCTCTTCGAATCGTAATCTTATGGATCTTGGTATATATCTGTTCATAACTCGTCTTTTAATGTATCTGTCTCGTAATTCTATACCAAGAAATTCCATATAAAATCTTCTAGGTAGTTTATTTTCAAAATTTGAGTTACATTTCAGTATGATAAAGGAATTAATTCCAGCTACATATGGTGTTAAATAAAAAATTAACATTGGCCAGTGGCGTGAAGCTCTGGCATAGTTATATGCGTAAATCATTTTATCCCCTGTGTCTACACCACTTTTCGTTTGATTATAAGTAATTATCATTTCGCTTTCCTATAGGGTGGTCAATGTCATCATCGTGGTGTAACGTCGATAAAAGTAGAACGTTTTTATTTTTTTAGGTATTCTTGATAACTAAACATACTTCTTGTTCGATTTAAAGCTTCTCCACTATCTCTGTACTAGTAAAAAAGTGTCCATAGTTACATTCCAGTGTGTGTCAGAAATCGACTTACAAAGCCTAGGAACGAGAGAAATAAGACTATTTTCACCTTTATAAGGTCCTAGAGTTGTTGACCAACATATATTTCCATCTTACCAGTCTATAATAGTCAACTAGAGCATATATTTTGAGACCATATCTATTTGGTTTATTGGGCCTAAACTCACACTTTCCCCTAAAGGCTTCTAACTTTTCGCCTACGGTTGTAAATTTTGAGAAGCAAAAATGCTTTGGCAAAATTGAATTAAAAGTATCGAAAAGTTTTATTTTCTGTGCTAATTTTTCATATTTTTGACGTACTAAGCGCGTTCGTTTATCGTTAAAGCGAATATGTGTTAAAAGGAATTTGAATCTTCTTTGAAATATAGTAAATCGAAAAATTTCCATTGGTATTCCATTTATCCTAGATAAGTCTCTTGCATTTGTATGATTGTTTTTTGACATCCCTTCTATAAATAATAGATCAAAAAGTGCCCGGGGCTCTAAAGCGTCTATTTTTGTAGCGATTCTATTGTCTTTAAAATAGCTATTTCTATTCAATATCTGTATTTCTTCTGTAAAAAAGCAACTCCATACATCTGAAGTAGTGTTCTTTTCTGTGGCAGCTTCCTTAACTCCAGGCGAAAACTTAACTATATTTTCAGCACGTGTGCGTATACGGCGAGTTGACCTATTATGCTTTTTCAGGCGAGTTTTTCCTTCTTTGTCTACGAAATCCAGTACCCTTGGTACAGCATGCATATCATCATCGCTGGGAAGATCTGAAACTTCTGAAAAAGCATCAGGAAGTGTACCAAATTACATGCGGAGAATGCAGCGCATCTTACGTAGGTTGACCTACTAACCTGAACTAACCGTAAAATAAGCACCAGCGACGAACATATGAAAACTATCAAGCAAAAAAAAAGTTCTTCTGCACTGTCGCGACACTTGTTAAACATAGGATATAAAATAAACTTCTCAGAAGCAAAAATGCTATCGAGATGTGGAAACCTGTCCACAAAAATTTTATGAAAAACCATCGAAATTGAAAAAATATCCAATAACTTAAATATCTGAGATGATAGTCAACGATTGCCTAATACTTGGAAAAACCTGCTTACGAAACATCGACACAAGCAGGTAGTAAAGAAGTGGATCACAATTCGGTAACTTGATCTCTAACACTAGCGACAGGGCCAATGACAAGCAGCCAGGCTCTCAATCTGATTGACCAGAACCATTCAGTCAACGAACGCGCCCCACCTAAACGCAGCACCCTAGTCGTAAGCGTCAGTTCGCCCGCAGACACCTTACTGTGAGTGAAAATGGTAAATAGGATTTCACCGAAACATGAGCTGCCTTACAGCCCTAAGAAGTAATATATATATATATATATATATATATATATATATATATATATATATATATATATATATATATATATATATATATATATATATATAATTACAGGTATTTTAGTCAAAAATATGCTAACTTACTTTAACTTTTATTTAGGAAGGAAAAAGGACGGAATTTAGACTGGGTCAGCTCTTAAGGCAAAGATACGATGACTTTTTGGGACCAATATGGAACATTAATACTTTGGATGTAAGATCTACAAACGTGAATCGGACCAAAATGTCAGCTCAACTAATGTTGGCTGGATTGTACCCACCAAGACTTAATCAAATATGGAGCTTCCTTCCATGGCAACCAATTCCGTACAACTATTTTTCGACAGCTTCAGATAAGGTAAGGATATAGATAAGTAAAAATTAAAACATTTATTGTAAATGGCGAAACATATCTTCCCAATTTTTTGACAGAAATTTGTTGTATAGGTCTAAAGTGTCATTGTACCAGTTAAGTCATCTCTTTCCATTAAATATATTTTATTGATATTTGTTGGAACCATTGATGTGGTTGACTTGCCGACCAGTTTAATCGCAATATTGATTTTGATTTGTGGAACATAATATTAAGGAATCCATATAGAATGTAGAATTTTGCTGGATAACTCTTGCAATAGTTTTCATCTTCAGCTACATTTTTTTTGGATAAACCCTATAAGTCATATAGTTAATTCTGATGACATAATTTCTAAGTAAAAGAATATTACAAAGTAGTAGTAAAATTATATTTATTAAATCAATTTTTTTTACAGGTACTTTATCCCTTCGGGGCCTGCTATTCTAAAATGAATACCTTATTATCGGAAGTTATCGACTCTCCCGAAATAAATGCTTATTTGCAAGAACGGTATAACGAAACTCTAGAAATTATGATTGAAAATATAGGAGAATCTGTTTCCTTTACGACGGCCGGCTACTATAGTAATGGATTTGTAGTACAGGTATGTTAGAGTTATTCACCAATAAAAAGTTACCTAATATAACTAAATTTTGTAGCATGATAATAAGCGAGAAAAAAATTTAGAAATTCTTGTTTTTATAGGAGCAGTTAGGTTTTCCTCTCCCTGAATGGACCAAGCCGATTTACCCAGAACCTTTAAACTCATTATCAATTGATGGCTATTATCTCCAAACAAATACTACAGCTCTTCGACGAATAATGGCTGGTAAGGAACTTATAAAATGTTAGGTGTGATCCTCCCGACGAATTACAACAATTATAAATGAGATTTATATAAAGTGACTCAGCTAACTTTCGTTCTTTAAAAACCGTAAAAATGCCAAAAAAAGAATACATTTGAAAAGTTTCTAATTTTAAGAAAATGTTTTTGTTACCTGGTTTTTTCTACCAACTAAATCTACCCAAATACTTTGTGTTGTAAATAGGATATTTAAGTATATATTTCACGTTATTTATTGAATATATTTAAAATTTTGGAGTAATTTAATGCGGAAATCAATATTTAGTAATTATATAGAGTGTTTTTTTAACTACATGCAATATGATAAAAGTGTACATGTTTGGATATTTTAAAGAAAAAAAATATAGGTTTTTGGTTAACTGGTATCTATAAAAATTCAAGAAAATATTTTAATCGATCAGGGACATAGAGAATAAAAGCCAACATAGCCTTAAGTCAGAACGCAGAAAACTGGCCGTTGTGACATCTACAAGCGATTACGGCTTGAAGTAATCTGTTTTTTTTTTAAACTCATCCATGAATTTCCCTTCCCTTAATAATTCGCATACAACTACAAAATAACTTGTATAAATTTTTCTCTGCTGGTGGGAAAAAGAAATATATTTTAAGCAAATTCAGCTTAGCAGAAAAATTTATTCGAAAGTCTCTACAAAAAGCATGTTACCTAAAGCTTGATAGGGTTGTCTTTTATACGGTAATAAAGGCTGGTCTGAACAAAATGCTCATAATTAGGGTTAACACATTTTAGACAGTAACTGGCATTAATGATTTTGTTTAAAACCCATGTCAATTTTGAAAAAAAATGGGGAAAATGTAAAAAACGTTATAGAGCTGTCGAATTAGGAACACCTCGTTTTCTGGAAGTCGCTTATACCTTTTAGGCAAGTATTATTGTAACCTCATTAAATTGAACAACGAGAATTTTGCCAATTTTGTAAGAAATTTCAAAGAGTAAAATTAGGTCAGCCATATTGAATCTGCCCTATCAAATTTTAAACAATTAACTTTGGGTTCCTAATCTACGTTCCAAAAAATACCATAGAAACCTTTTGATCCGCCCAACTAATTTTTTTTTTAAATAATTTTAAATCGTAATCTCTCTCTTAGCAATTTTTGATAAACTCGGAGAATCGAAAATTATTATTGTGCTATGTTGAATTTACTATATATATATATATATATATATATATATATATATATATATATATATATATATATATACATATATATATATATATATATATATATATATATATATATATATATATATATATATCATTTTTCTTTTATTTTGTCTTTTCTTGGATATAGGTTCTTTATTTGATAAATACATAAAATTATTGACGTTTCACCCTTTATTCAAGGCATTTTCAAAATTTTTTCCTCCTTGACATTTTGCTGTTTTGTTTCTGAAATAAAACAGCAAAATGTCAAGAGGGAAAAAATTTTGAAAATGCCTTGAATAAAGGGCGAAACGTCAATAATTTTATGTATTTATCAAATAAAGACCCAATACCCAAGAAAAGACAAAATAAAAGAAAAATGATATAATCTATGGTTCAAGAATCAAGAAAATAAATAAATAAATATATATATATATATATATATATATATATATATATATATATATATATAATAAAATAGAATAAAATATTGGAGAAGCGGACGTGAAAATTTGTCAATCTACATGATTCTCGTGTTAAAAAGTGTGGAGCACTCCAAAATATGGAAAAACTCCGGGTCCGACAGATGGCGACACCGCTATTTCGTCCTAATATGGGACTCGTCAGGCCACCGCATTCGGTACAAACCATCATCTCTCCTTTGCATCCTATAAAGCTTAATTTAGAATCAAAAAACAGCAAACAAGACGACAAAGGCAACATCTCGATGGTCCACTTGATAATACAAGAACCACACAGATTAACAAAGTTTATAAAAGAACCGCCATATGGTGGTGCGACGGCGAATTAAAACAGAAATATGTAAAATCGAGTACACGAAACGCGCTGCCCAAAGGATAGGGGTCGCATTTTTCGGTACTGGCAAGCGAGCCTACCGCTCATTTTAGCAGCTAAAGCCACGTGTCGTACCAAACGATCCCACCAAGAGAGCATCGTTTAGCGTATTTCAAAGCCAAACAAGTAAATAAATAAGTAGATAAGTTTTTATCCGTGTAATTTAAAATAAAATAGAATAAAATATTAGCGAAGCGGACGTGAAAATTTGTCAATCTACATGATTTTCTTGTTTTAAAAAGTTTGGTACGACATGTGGCTTTGGCTGCTAAAATGAGCGGTAGGCTTGCTTGCCAGTACCGAAAAATGCGACCCCTATCCTTTGGGCAGCGCGTTTCGTGTACTCGATTTTACATATTTCTGTTTTAATTCACCGTCGCGCCACCATATGGCGGTTCTTTTACAAACTTTGTTAATATGTGTGGTTCTTGTATTATCAAGTGGACCATCGAGATGTCGCCTTTGCCGTCTTGTTTGCTGTTTTTTGATTTTAAATACAGCTTTATAGGATACAAAGGCGAGATGATGGTTTGTACCGAATGCGGTGGCCTGACGAGTCCCATATTAGGACGAAACCTTTTAACACGAGAATCATGTAGATTGACAAATTTTCATGTCCGCTTCGCCAATATTTTATTCTATTTTATTTTAAATTACACGGACAAAAACTTATCTACTTATCTACTTATTTATATATATATATATATATATATATATATATATATATATATATATATATATATATATATATATATATATATATATATTAAATTCGTGATCTGCGATCCCAAAAACTTCCTCGTGAGAAAAATTGAACAATACAATTGTGATCATAATATTATAAGCGCCATCTGGGATAATAAGGCCCAAGTATATGGGTCATTTAAAGTCGGTTAAAAATTAATTGGACACAAAATACATGTAATATAATTTTTTGAAAAAGAAATTAAAAATCTGGTCAAAAAAAGGATATTAAATTATAACCAGTGATAAATTATAACAACTTGTTGAGTAAAAGTGTAATTTCCATATATTTTTCTCTCCTCATTATAATACGTCCCTTTTGAATTGATGTTTAAGCTGCAATATGTGCAATATTTGTTTATATATGAATATAAATTTTGTTTTATTAGTCTTATTTATGTATGTATAATGGAAATACAAGGATCTAAATGAAGGAAAGTTTTTGTATAAGCTATAAAGTCTTCTTTGTTAAAAATAGTAATAATAGTTACCATGGTATAAAAATACTTTTGATAAAATTAATTAAAAATTGCTTTATAGAGCGCTCTATGCTGAATTTACCTTAAAATATTTTAACAGATTTAGTATATCAGTAAGTGTAACTCTTATATATAATTTTAGTTTAACTTAAAATAATCAAAACGTTTCACATAACTTTTTTAGGTAGAGAATGGAAAACTTAGATAAAGTAATACGGTAGACACAATTATTATTAGATTGGGAGTATTTAGTATATCCATCAATATTGTAAGAAATATTATAAAATAATATGAAATATAGAGTTTTAAACAAAACGTTGATACCTGGCTAAACGTACGTTCATATAAATAGAAATATACTCAAAAATAAGATTCCGATATATTAATTCTTTAGGCAATTTTAAGGCCTTTGATGACCATCTATACAACCAATTGTTTACCTTATATCATCCTAAATTTATTCATTTCAAAATTGCATCATTTATAAAAACAACCAAGCGAAAATGCAATAAAGAATTACACATTATGCGTATTGCCTTGGATAATGGTTTCGATCAATATTAAAGATTCCGCTATAGCAACACACTTCAGAATATCTGCTGCCAAAGTTGCGTTCCTTTAACTTATAATGAAAGCCTTGTTGATTCAAAATACAACATTGCTTTCTTTGATTTTTAGGTTAGGGAGCCCTACCAGATGATTTAATTTTCTAGCGAATGTATTGTATACAAATTGTTAACCTGTTTTTAGGTTATTTTCTACAGAAAGTTCTCGCTGACTCAAAATCAAAAATTGATGGAACTCTTAGTCCATCAGACAGAAAAATGTTCATTTATTCTGCCCACGATACTAATGTAGGTTCGGTCATATTATCTCTTGATGCCATTACGATGACCGCTCTTCCAAATTATGGATCACATGTACTCTTCGAAGTACATAATGTCGATGGAGTTTATGGAATAAAGGTATAAGCTTGAAAATTACTGGATATATTTACGATAACTTTTTCAATAATTTTTCATATGTAATAATCTTAAAGCTGTTTAATTTGCTGATTAAGTTTAGGTCTTACTTTATCTATATAAACTATTATTTTATAATTTGCATTAATTTCAGCTCTTCTATCAAAACTATGAAGAGATCAATCCAATACCAGTTAAACTACCGGGCTGCGACTATTTCTGCCCATATGAAGATTTCTATAGTCTAGTAGAAGAAATCCTTCCAGAATCCGACGAAGATTGCACCGGATAATAACATAAATTAATGTTAAAAACCACGCCATTTAATAGGTTAACGCACTTAACAGTGTGTGTGCAATAAAATTCAAATTTTTTCATTGACTGTTGTTCAATTTAAAATAAAATACACGTTTCTTCTTATTACGCTTTTAATTGTAATATCTAGGATATGCATTATATGAGGGTAGCAGTTTATGTTTCGGTAACAGGCAACACAGGCGATGCTAGGCGCCATTTGACATATCCATTGTAAAGTTTAACACATTATATAGTATTCGAGCTCAGAAAGTTTTGACATACTTACGTCGTTTATTTTGTTTACAAAAACTTCAGCTCGACCAAAAAATGGAATTACCTTGTAAATATTTTCATGCGAATATTTTTAACTTTTGGCGTGGTTTATCTCAAGAGTGTATTGATGAGCTGAAACCACTGTATAGAGTCGGTTTAGTGAATCGAATCATGGCCGTCGTTCGCTTACGGACGAATCGCATGAAAGTTGTCAGAAACCAGTGTAAGGGAACATAACAATGGTAATACTAGTATATGTAATATATTGCATGCATATTTCGCAATGAAGTAGCTATGTTCCTGCATAATTTGGCAATCACTCAAAGAAAGTTCATATCGATAGGAGCATAGAAATTCTCAAAAATACGATCGCGGTACTTTCAGCAAAATTTATAAGATCGTTATAGGTGACAAGTCCTAGATCTGTACGTATGAGCCCGAAAATAAACGCTAGTCTACAATATAGATGAGCTGAAACCACCAAAGTATCTCGTGCACGAAACACTTACCAGGAAACCACCCCAACCAGACTTCGCCAATTTTGATCATTTTTGGATATGTTATAGTACTTGAAAAAATAATAGATAGTATATTTTATCGGCTAACATCAACTTTTAAGAGGTGAAAGTCACTTCCAAGTCAACCCTTAAATACTTTTTTCAGTACATCTCAACATCTAATGAATATTTTTGAGTAAAATCAAATGGAAAATTTTCTTTATAAAAAGTCACAAGTGTGTGGTGTATTTATGATACAAGGGGTTCCAACCCCTGTTTTATATTTACAAAAAAACTATATTTTTTAAGAATATTTTTTTAATAAATATAGGGAAATGAACTCAAAAGAATTATAAAAAAAACTTTTGTTAACAACATCGATTACTAGTGTTGGAGTGTTTCGGGATTTTTCAAATAACCACCCCTAAATACCGTTCACCATCCCTTACAGTGATGGACCACATATAAGTGGTAAAAAGACTCTTTTTTCTTAAAAGTCATCCAAAGCGAATGTAATTGATAACAAATGGAAATATATTAATTTTTTTTTCAATAATAGTACCAAAGGAGTGAAAAAATCACCCCCAATAACTAATATAACATGAGTTTAAATTAAAATTCTTTAATGAAACAAAATATAAAATGAGTCCTCAATGATTAAATAAGAAGAAAACTTTTGTCAAACATACTAATATTTACTTTCAAGGGGTGAAAAGTATCCCTAGAGTTGAACTTTATAATTTACTTTTTCATATGCATCAGCATTTAGTGGATTTTTTAATAAAATTAAATTGAAAAATATTTTTCGTAAGAACCCAAAAATATAAAGTGAATTTTTTTCATGAAAATAAGAGTAAGAACTGAAGAAAATTCAGAAAAGATTTTCCATTTTTAATATTGAATATTAAAGTATGTTTGTTTTAGCATTTTTCAATGAACCACTCCCCTAATATCAACAAGTACCTCTTAAAGTGACGCATCAGATGTAAGGGGCGAAAAATAAATTTGAGATCTGGGGTTTGGAGTTTGTGGGTTTGGGGTTTGTGGGTTTGTAAATCAATCAACTTTTGTACGTCTGAGTAATTTTTTGTGAAGAATCTGGCTCGAATGTCGACTTTTTCATGGTTTTTAAATAATATCTCACACATAAACTCCATTATCCCTATTTTTGACAGCAGATTCGTGTTCAATGGAAAAAGATACAGCAGACCTCCCAGCATAAACATTAGATATTTACTTTTGGGAATGACTTCTTCAACCCTTTTGATATCATTATTGCAAAAAGTTTATAATATATTTACACCTAGCTGACCAAGTATACGCTTGAACAGCACGAAGACACCCCCCTGTGCAGGCCCATATCTTCCATCAATGCCAATGCTCTAGGAAGCTTATTACCGTCTTACGATTGGAGCTGCTGGTCTCAAATATGGACCGATATAGAGGATACTGAAGATGGTTTCCCCTTAGCCTCTTTCTCCGTACGCAGATACGGAGAGATGATATTAACCACCTCTTAGGAACAGCGGTCCCATGACTGACTGAGTCAATCGAGAGTTATCCCCACTGCCTCATTTCCCAACTCTTTGAACCCGATTCGCTACCGGCGAAGAGGGTCAAACAGTACCCCTTGGATGCACCACAGACAGGTTCGAGTATATCTTCTCACCTGCCAGTGTAAAGGATGTAAGAACAGGTAATATACGTTACCATTGGTTTCCACATCCAATTCACCCAGACCGTGTTTCGCCCCTTGTTATTTGCACACGAGATGTTTGTGTGCGGGCTCATCAGACCGGTGACACGGTATCAGAAAGGTGTTCCATACTATTCAACGTAACTTCTTCGGCAACGTGCCGGTAAACGTTAGTTGAATTCTAAGGTAGTGAATTATGGCTTTACACGGGCAGGTAAGAACGTATATTCGAACCTGTCTGTGGTGTATCCAGGGGGTACTAGATAACCCTCTTCGCCGGTAGCAAATCGGGTGCGAGGAGTTGGGAAATGAGGCAGAGGGGATAACTCTCGATTGACTCAGTCAGTACTGAGACCACTGTTCCAGCCTAACATCCTAATAGGTCTCCGTATCTGTGCATGGAGGAAGAGGCTAAGGGGAAACCATCTTTCAGTATCCTCTATATCGGTCCATATTTGAGACCAGCAGCTCTAATGGTAAGACGGTAATACGATACCTAGAGCAGCGGCGTTGGTGGAAGAAATAGGCCTGCACAGGGGAGTGTCTCCGTGCTGATGAAGCGTATACTTGGTCAGCTAAACGATAGGGTAGAACGTCGTCAAATGTCTAGTGTTGCGGATTACAGCAACGTGAACAGGTGAGGTCATATTAATTATGATCCACCCGGCGGCGTCCAGTGAAACCATAATTCACTACCTTAGAATTCATATTTACACTTATTATAAATCGGTTTACAGATGGAATGACTGTTAGGAAAAATAAATTTTTACCACTTACATGTGGTCCGTCACTACCTCGGTATTTAAAGTTGGTGATGTGAAAAATCCTTAAACACGCCAACATCAATAATCGAAATTGTTGACTAAAATGCTTTTTATAATTTTTTCAAGTTCATTCCTCGATATTTATAAACAAAATATTCATAAAAATTGTAGTTTTTTTTAATTATAAAATAAGGGTTGCAACCCCTTAGGTCATAAATACCCCTTATATATCAGGCGTCTTAGGATAAATATTTTTACGCTTGATTTTATTCAAAAATATCCATTAAATGGTAAGATGTACAAAATAATTTTTAAGGGTAAATATTAAGGGTGGTATTCACCCCTTAAAAAATGTTGGTATATTTGAAAACAATAATGTTATTTCCTTTTTCGGTTATACAGGAGTTATTTCCTTTTTTTCATTAAAGAATTTTAATTCGAACTTGTGATGTATTAGGTATTTATTTTTAGGAGTGACTTTATTCACCCATTTGGTACTATTATTGAAAAAAAAAATTAATATATTTACATTTGTTATAAATTCCATTAGCTTTACACATTGAATGATTTTCTAGAAAAAAAAATACCACTGATAAACATATGATCCATCACTTTAAGGGGTAATTAATGGTATTTAGGGTTTGTGATTTGAATAATCCCGAAACACCCCAACACTAATAATGGATATTGTTAACGAAAATGCTTTTTATAATTTTTTCATTCCCAGATTTTTATAAAAAAATTATTCATAAAAATGTATTTTTTTTTTAAATATAAAATAGGAGTTGCAACCCCTTGGGCCATAAATAAATCTCATATTGGTGACTTTTTATGACGAATATTTTCCACTTGATTTTATTTAAAAATATTCATTAGATGCTGAGATATATTGAAAAAAATAATTTTAAGGGTTGGTTTTGGGGTGAATTTCATCACTTAAAAGTGGATGTCAGCCGATAAAAAAAATATTTATCTATTATTTTTTCAAGCACATATTTAAAATTTACCGAAATCCGTGAGGTCGGGTTGGGGTGGTTCCCTTGTTAGAAGCAAATATTCGTCTGTTTTTTCGAAGACTTCTCCACATCGCAAACGTATATTTAGAAAATCATAGAACAATCAATTCGGAATGGTACACAAATATTTGCTTGCCGTATTTGGTAACTTCAGAAAAACAAATCGGATACCTCACACGTCAGCTCAAACCAGTGATCTTTTCAAGCACTCAGAACCTGAAATTGATGTGTCATCCGCTGTACAGTTTTGATTTGGCACACAGATTTCCCATACGTAAAGAATAAACTGGTGGTCAATGCAAAAAATTCAGTCGATATGTTCAAAAACCCTGTTTTGGGAATACCATTTTCACAGTAGCAAAAATGCTGTTCGTGGAAATTTTTTTAAAACACAATAAAGTAATTTTAAATCATATACATATTTGTTCTTGTTGACGTTACATTGCCACCTAAGGGGCTATCTTCATAAGATTGACGTGGTGGATAACTCAATGAGTACCTAAAGGTGATCGGCATCAAATGACCTGCAGCTATGGTGGAGTGTAAGGGTCCAGCGAGGCTTAGATAGTCATGATTAAGTATCACCAACATACATACATATTTGTTTCAATTGTTATTCCCGAAATATAAAAGGCCACCACCATATCATTGAATATTGAAAATTCGACATATTTTTTTCATAGAAAAACTTACTTTTCTGTGGCATGCCAATTCTCCCAAAGGCCATAATTTCACGATAGAAAAATCATAGCTGTTTTTTGTACTTCCGACTACTATTAAATGTTATCTAAAATTTTATCGAGAATATTTTATTTTTGGCAATTTTAAAGTCACAAAATGAAAATAACTGATGTTTTGGAAAATTTATCTGGTAACGTTGTTGAAAGAAAACATTCATAAGAGTTCAAAAGAGCCCAAAATCATTTGAATTATGACTATAATTTAGAAAAATTAGTTTTAGTAATTGGCAATTGTTCGTCAGACCCAACTTAATTTTTTACCGCTGTATTTTGATTTTCATTTTTAGTTTTTTTGATTGTATGACTACTGCAGCTGAGGAAATTTAGCCAGCTTCTCTTACCTCGTTCCACGCTTACACCTTCTTTGTTCGGGAATCCGTCGGGAAGGTTGACATGGTTACCGACTTTGAGAGATCGTTTTCTAAGATAAAAAAAAACTCAGAAGGATGCCTCATCTATGGCGACCTGGATACTTCCCTTAACCAACTAGGATTGTTGGTGTATGTGTCTAGGCTTATTGTCAAGTATGGCAACAGTGTGATGTCGGTCACTTCAGTGATTACTTTGACCATAGAAGAAATATACCGAGAATTCCTATCCTGTGCTATAATTTTGACGCTCCTAAACGGTACGCAAACTGGTACGCCGTCTCATTCATAAAAAGTAATTTACAATATTGTCAATGATTAAATATCAGTATTATAATGTGATATATATGTTTTTGTTAGAAACAAGTATAAAAGATTTAAATTTTCGGATTTATGTTGAATACGTGGCAATTCTGCATATCCCTTCCTACTGAGTAAGAGGGGTAAGCTCCACCTTTTTATCGATTTAAATGTAAGGTTGCCGCAGCCTAGTGAAGTTTTACTGAGAGGTTTGACCATTACAACGTTCCCTTTGTAAACTTAAACAAATATAACAAACCAAGGGATAAAAAAACTTGTACCCGTAGTTTAAATCAACTATCCAATACGGCAACACAGCATATACATCACTCCTTATCATTTTACTACTTATAGTAAAAACTACCTTTTATCAATGACCGAGTTTTAATACTTCCAATCCTCCCATAAGAATGAGCCGTCTTAGTATAAAGCAGCGCACCCACTGGTTCGGTTCGGTTTAGACCGCTCGGCTCCGCACAATCGGCCAGTTTTGGTTTACACGTAAATAAATGAGATGCTGAAAGCGCTGAAGCGTTCTGGCCGGTCGGAACCAGTGAGCGGGCTCTCATTTATTTAGGTGTAAACCAAAACTGGCCGGTTGTGCGGATCTGAGCCGTCTGAACCGAACCGAACCAGTGGATGCGCTGCTTAATTCGTTAATACTTTGACCCTCCCGCTTGCCGCGTGAATCAGGAAACGACCGCCATGAGTCGCGAATAAAAGTAGTGCGAGAGAAGCTATCATCAGAGAAGTTACCCCAGCTGCGCTTCACCCTTACTCGCAACCGTTTTGTATAAACATTTTTATTTTAATTTGATTTTCTAATCCATATAAGCAGTATTTTGATGTTAAAGAAAAAATGTTTGTATATTAAACAATTTATTGTTTAGTTAACGTTAATAAGTTCTCGAACCAGAGATAATTCCTATACAGTCCACAATAAATCGCACAGTATGATCAACTATAATAAAAAGGTTATTTATTACATATTTTAGACCGATTCTTTTATTTAAATTGCCAGATAAAAAGTTAACCACCTCTCACAGGTATATCTATTTACTTTCATTGCACAAAAGAACGATTTGTGGGGAGAAAATCGCCCTGTTCTCAGCAGAGCATACAGCCACTAACACACTTTTTCGATCAAAGTAAAAGAATCCGCTGTGACAACACACTTTAGAATATCTGCTGCCAAAGCTGGTTCCTTGAACTTATAATAAAAGTCTTGTTGATTTAAAATAAAGCAAAGCTAGCTTTAATTTTTGAGTTGGGGGCTCCTATCAGATGATTTAAATTTCTTCCGAATGTACTGTATACGAAGAGTTAATTTTTTGTTAGGTTATTTTCTACAAAAAGTTCTCGCTGACACATAATCCAAATTTGATAGAATCCTTAGTCCATCAGAGAGAAAAATGTTCATTTATTCTGCCCACGACACCAATTTAGGTTCGATCATAGATCATCTTGATGCCATTACGATAACCGCTCTTCCAAATTATAGATCACATATACCATTCAAAGTACACAAAGCCGATGGAGTTTATAGACCAAAGGTATAGACTTGAAAATCTCTGGGTAGATTTACGATAATTTTTCCAATAATATTTCGTATGTAATAATCTTAAAGTTGTTAATTTGCTTAATAAATTTAGGTTTTCCTTTGTCGGTATAAATTATTATTTTATTATTTGTTTTAATTTCAGCTCTTCTATCAAAACTGTGAAGATGTCAATCCATTACCAGTTAAACTACCGGGCTGTGTCTATTTATGCCCTTATGAAGATTTCTATAGTATAGTAGAAGACATCCTTCCAGAATCATTTACAAAATTAACTCATCTAATTGTGTGGCTGAAATAAAATTCAAATATTTTCATTGACTATTGTTTGACTAAATATACACATTCCTTCTTATTACCCCTTTTATTGTAATATCTGGGATATGAATTATTTGAGGGCAGCAGTCGACGTTTCGGTAACAGACAACACTGGCGTTGTTAGGCGCCATTTGACTTATCCATTGTAAAGTTTGATACATTATGCGGTATGCGAACTCAGAACGTTTTGACACACTTACGTTGTTTATACTATCTAGAATAAATTGAAAATTTCATCTCAGCCAAAAGATGGAATTAAATCGTGAATATTTTAATGAAATTATTTTTCACTTTTCACGTGGTTTATCTATCATGGCAGTCGTTCGCGGACGGATGAGTCTCATGAAGTTTATTCAAAATTAGTTGTAGTTTAAGAGAACATTGATACTGTGCGTGAATTAATAATGTATACTGTAAAATTAAGATATCCTTGGGCATTTGTAATACTAGTGTATATAAAGTATTGCATATATATTTGACAATGAAGCAGCTATGTTCAGGTTGAATTTTGCATAATTTGATGATCGCTCAAAAAATGGCTCGTGTTGATAGGAGCTTAGAAATTTTAGAAAAATTCGATAGCGGTATTTCCAATATAATTTGTAAGATCGTAACAGGTGATGAGTCCTAGATCTATAGGTATCAATCGTATGGATCTTTCATAATGGGATAAAACAACCAAAGTAGCTCACGTACGAAGTACTTCGGAACCAATTGTCATCTGTTTTTTCGAAAAACCTGTCCATGTCACAACTGTATTTTTAGAGAATCGTAGAAAGGTCAATTCTGAATGGTACACAATTATTTGTTTGCAGGATATCTTTGGTATATTGAAAAAAGCAAACCGGATACAATGGATCATTCCCTACTATTCCTCACACATTAGCTCAAACAAATAACCTTTTTAAGCGCTCAAAACCTGGAACTGATGTGTCATCCACCATACTATCCCAATTTGGCTCTGTCCTAATTTGGCAAGAATTATTGGGAATACCATTTTTACAGTAGCAAAATTGCTGTTCCTGGAAAATACTTTGGAAAAGAACAAAACCATTTTAAATTATATGCGTATTTGTTCTTGTTAAGACATTGTCACCTGAGAGGCCATCTTCATAAGACTGATGTGGTAGATGACCCGATGTGCAGATGGTGTCTGAAGGAGGATGAAATTGTTAACCATGTCCTTAGAGAGTTCCTAGCACCTAACGGGCTGAGACAGAGGCATTTCAGAGATACAATTTTGTGACCAGGAGTAGTTTGGCGAAGCTATTTAGATTCACAAAGTTGATTGGCCTCCAAAAACGTGCTACTATGGTGCCCAATGAGCCCAAGGTATCGATGATCAAATATCACCATCCTTTGTTTATTTATTTTTGCATATTTGTTCTGTTATTCCTGAAAAATAACGCGTAATGCTCATATATCATTGAATACTAAAATTTCTAATATTTTTTTCCTAAAATGATTTACTTTTCTGTGGTAGGCCAATTTTCCCAGAGGGAATAATTTCATGATTAAAAATCACAGATTTGTAATTGGTGTTTTGTACTTCTCTCCACTATTAAATCCCATTTAAAACTTTATAGAGAATATTTTATTTCTGACAGTTTTAAAATCACAAAATGAAAATAATTGATATTTTGGCAATTTATTTGCTAACGTTGTCAAACGAAATCATTCACAACAGTTCAAAAGAGCCCAAAAACTATTGGAATTATTGAAAATTAGAGCAATATAATATAAAAAATTGAGTCATGATTTATTATTTGAAAATCATTCGCCAGACTTTATCTTTTATGTGCCGCTGCGACTGAGGCAGCTTCTCTTTGCCCCGTCCCGCGCTTACACCTTCTTCATCTGGGAACCTTTAGGGAAGGTTAACATATTAACTAGGATTATGAGATCGTTTCCTAAGATAAAAAAATTCAAAATAATGCCTCATCCAAGAGAGCCTCGATACTTGTATCACCGATTATAACAGAAATGTTATTTGTAAAATGTGTAACTGATATTTACTTATTTCAGATCGATTCTTTTGCTTAAACTGCTGGATGTACAGTTAACCGCCCGCGATAAGTTTATTCGTTCACTTTCACTGCACAAATAAATGATTTGTGGTCGAAAATAACTGCGCTCTCCGTAGAGCATGCAGCCAGGCACAAACTTTCCATAATCACTTTAGGACTACCGGTTACGTATTCACAGTGTTTCACAATTTTATTTTTAGGTTCTGCTAGCTTACATTTATATTTCCTATGATAATGGATAAACCGTTCAATTTCAATTGAATAATGAATGTATTTAACTAAATATTAACACGATGATTTCAATCGATCGCAGTTTTGATATTTTTTCCGACGATTCAGCCTATTAATAATATATTACTTTACTCAAATATTTCTTTAGGAGGTTTTCAATATATCAGAAACAAAAGATTCACATCAAACTTAAATTAGCACATGTGATTATTTTTTATTCAAAATTTTAATTATTGATTCTTTCTTTAAAATTCGGTAATTGTTTTTAAAAACTATACGCAAATTAATACTGGGAATCGTTACAATCGACAAAACAATACATATGCTTGGATAAAAGCTAAAAGAAAACTTGAACTTGATACTACATTGGTAACACTTATCTTTTTCATATTCCCAAATCCATTTACTGGCAATAAATAATACTATTTTTTCACCCTCTGCCCCCCTACCTTGACCTGGCCATCAAAATAGTTTAAAGGTAAAGTTGACTTTTTGAAATAGAAATCTCCATTTTTTTTAATGCAGAAATGGAAATTGCAGAAAATTTCCTATCCAACGGTATATATAACAAGGGTATATAATGACATCTAGATGTCATTTCAAGATGAAGAAACAGCAGAATAGTTTCTCAGTAAAGCACTTTGGAGAAAAATTTTTCCAACGGGAGTTATAAGAAATCAAACGGCGCATCTTACAGTGACCTTGACTTTGAGCTTCAAAGTTATTTGAAGGTTAAGTTGGATTTTTCAAACTTTAAAATGATCTCTAGATGTAATTAGATCCTCTATGTTTTTGACACCGTTGGATAGGAAATTTGTCTGCTTTCCATTCCTGCAATAAGAAAGGGGGGTTTCTTGTCTAAATCACTGCCTTTGACTATATGTATGTGTATATATATATATATATATATATATATATATATATATATATATATATATATATATATATATATATATATATATATATATTTAATATTTTTCTATAGGGTGTAGACATTTTGGTATCAATCCCTATTGGTATCAGTGGTCTCATGTTATGTGTTGCATAACTGGAATCAGATTTCTAATGAGCAAGCAAAATTAATACTTGTTTATATATATATATATATATATATATATATATATATATATATATATATATATAATCATTTACGTTTAAAAATTTAAACAAATATGATATCTACGCAACTGTATATGAACAATATCAATGACATGCAGAATTTGTCAAATACGTTCACGTGTTGTTACACGTTTTTATTAGGATTAAGTTTAAAACTCTTAATACCCTTCAATTTAAAACCCAGTTATTGCGAAAAAAGTTGCAAACAATATTACTTGTAACTTGTTATAGGAAGCAGATAACGTTAAATTTTTATGATACTGTTGAATATTTTTTGATTTGTATAGAAATTTTTGTTTCGTATTTTAAAACGCCTGTCGTTATCTCCTCTTTCTTTTAATAATATTAATACGTTGAAAAATTGCAAAATCTCAAAACCATTTTATTGAAAAAGTATATTTAGACATCTGAATTTTATTTAACAGAGGGAAAAAGGACATCGCCGACATTAAAAACATAATAGTATGAGATTAGTAACATTTCAATGAATTTAGGACGTCTCCTAACCTAACAGATATCTATTTAAGAAGATTTGGAGAATTTAATCAATCATATTTCTTGATTCAACATAAAATATTATTAAAAAATATTCTACCAATAAGAAAACTGGAAAATAAGGTATTTTCTGCAACAATATACAAGCTGATAATGCTTAGCCACAAAAATGACAACTAATTTATAACGAGGAGACTAGGAACTTATCTTATAAAAGCAGTTATAAACTGTGTGTTTTTCGAATCATTTTATTCGATTTCATTGAAAACAGTTTGTGAATTGGGGCATTCAACACAAAATGACTTCGTTTTTTTTCCAAAAATATTATTAAAAATGACAATTTGAGCATTAATCAATCCAATATATTTATATCAGAAAGACTAGACAAAAAACTCCAAGTTGTTGTTGTCTATATAGATTTTACCAAGGCGTTTGACCAAGTCTCACACAAAATACTTTTGGAAAAACTTAAATATCAACTTGGTTTTAGTAACAGATTGGTACAATTTTTTCAATCATATTTAAAAGCAGACAGCAAAAAGTTTTTATTCGAGGACATAGTTCAAATTATTTCCTTGTTACATCGGGTGTACCGCAAGGATCAAACATTGGTCCAATGTTGTTTCTTTTGTTTATTAATGATTTGGTTAATGAGGTTAATACTACGGAAACACTATTCTTTGCAGACGATTTAAAATTATATTCAAAAATTCAAAAGTTCAAAGATTATCAGCAACTTAAGCAAAATATCGTCTTGGTCTGCAAGGGATAGTTTATCGTTCAATATTGATAAATGTTATGTAATGACTATTACCCGTAAAAGGAACAGCATAGTATATCCATATGAAATGAATGGAGCGGTGCTATCTAGGGTTGGTGAAATGCGGGGTCTCGGTGTTACTTTTGATGTGCAACTTAATTTTAAGTCTCACATCTATATAATTATGAATAAGGCTTCAAAGGTGTATGGCTTTATGGTAAAAAGTTGTAAGGGCTTTAATAATGTAAAATGTATTATAACGCTTTATGTCACGTATATTAGGAGCATTTTGGAGTTTGGTTATATGGAGTCCTTATTATGATGTTCACAAAAATAATTTGGAAAAGGTTCAAAATAAAATATTAAGATACATACATTATAAGCAAACAGGTACATATGAATTGCACATACCTAAATTAGAGATCATGAATAAATGTAACTTAGAGCCATTAGAAACTAGACGCAATTTAGCCTATTTGACATTTTTGCATAAACCTGTTAATAATAAGATTGACGATCCTAGTTTATTGTCTATGCTTAGTTTTAATGTACCAAATTACAGAACCAGGAATCTGTTGGTATTTTATGTAAATACTGTTGGTACTAATTATTACTTAGGCTCTCCAATTATAACAATGTGTAGGTTATACATTCAAATAAGAAACCAGTGTGACTTTTTTAATATAAGTTTAATTAGCTTTAGAAAATTAGTAGTAGAATATTGTTAGAACAAAATTTTTTCCCTAAAAGATGAGTATCCTTCCTACCCTAGAAATGGATCTGTGTATCTGTAGAGTTTGTACTTAAATAAATAAATAAATAAATAAATAAATATACCTGTACCCATGTATTGATTGATTACATGACATAGCAGATCAGGGCTGAGGAGCCCTTACACTACAGCCTTAAGACTTATTATGTCGCTTGTTATATCTGTTCCAGGTTAATAAGTTTGTTGCCTTGATCAGGTTTAACAGTTTGTTCACTAGTTTATTCTTTGGAAATGAACCTTCCAGGTTGATCGATCCTGCAGATATCTACAGTAGGTTAAAGCTTCGCATTTGAAGATAATGTGTGAGGTTGTCAGGTCTTCTCCATTACGTAGTCTACATAAGGATTCTTCATTAAATAGGCCCATTATGGGTAGATGTTTCTGTAGGCTACAGTGGCTATTTATAAATTTTACCACCAGCATAATCTGGTGTCTGCACAAACGCAGAATTTCTCGGTTTAGTTTGCCGGATTGTCTGTTTAACAAGAGCTTGCTGTGCGTGTGGCCCGCAATGTCGTTCCAGGGGGTATGGTGTTGTTGAGATTTCCACTAGGATAACAACCCACAAATAGAAGCATTTTTTATTGCAAATTATGGTTCTGGACCAAAAAAAGGGATAGCAGACTTTTGTCTTGCCAGTTCGTTGCGCTTGACCTCAATATGTTCTGCCAGATTGATAAGGTTTTGAAAACAATCCCAGACCTGTTTTAATGCTATTTGATAGCACGTTAGAGTTTTCTGCGCTTCCTAATTGTCAAAGCAAATGAAAACGGTCTTGCCTCTGTAAACCCTTCCCAGATTATATCGAAGACAGACTTTGATAGTATGTATTCTGGCTTAAAATACTGTGATATGCTGCCACAGTACTTCACTTATGTTAAGTCTGGATGTGTCCCCCGTGTATTCCGCCACCTCTACCATGCCCTGTTTTGGACCGGTCTGTGTACCAGACTAGGTAGAGAGGTTGACTCACTGTTCGGTCAGAGCCCACCCTCCAGTCAAGCTGAATGATGTAGGATGTAGTTATAGGTTTTTAGCATGGTGTCACTGCTTATTTTTAACAATGACTTTGTTACCATGTGGACAGGAGATTATTATCATGTCGAATAGTCAAGCAGTTATCAGTGCGCAGAGTTCTCAAGTAATTAGCTCCAAGATAGTTTAAGAATACCTAGATGAACTAAATTAATTAAGAATACGAATTCAGTACCTTCCTGTAGGTACCAGAATACACTGGTGTAGAGAGGAATTAAATAGTAGACAAGCTCGCGAGAAAAGGGGCTGAAACATTATTTCTGGGACTTGAACGTTTCTGTGGAATCAGTAGCAGTATAGTGCTGAAAGAACTGAAAATAGAGGAAGAAAGCAAAGATCCAATTACTGGACGGATCTACAAGGAATGAGGCAAGCAAAGACACTTGAGAACTACAACCAAAAGCGATTCAAGGAATGCATAGGTTTAAGCAAAAACCAACTTAGCGTTCAAACAGGAATCTTGACGGAGCATTGCTACCTGAAGGGACACCTCAAGAAACTCGGATTGACAGAAAGAGAAAAGTGCAGATTTTACGAGGAAGAGGACGAAACCTCAGTTCACAACCTTTCAGAGTGAAGAGCTTTAGAAAACCCTACCATGAGATTCTTGGGCATACACCAAATAGGACAAGGGGAGCTATCCACTCTAAAGCCGCCCAACATTCTAAAGTTCCTAAAGAAAATAGGATTGGAGGATCTGCTTGAGCCGGCAAGGTATCCCAGCAGTAGAGGAACACAATAGATCTACCCAGTCGCAGTGTACAAATCCCTAATTTCACACATATACATACCACGCCCTTGATGTTGGTGTGTCTGAGGGCAGGTCCAGTCCACCAGACACTGTTTAGTTCCAGCCTATATACCCCACCTTGCCACAGCCCTGATTCTTATTATTTCGGGGGAGGGGATAGGTTAAGTAGGGTTTTCATGACTACTGTTGAGCTACTTCTTATGGCACCCGTGATGCATAGGCCGGCCAATCTCTGTACATTGGAGGGTTCCAGTGTGATCCGTTTTTGAGTAATTTTTATCCACTATATAACCGAGCTATAGGTTATCATGTGTCTTACCACTTTAGTGTACAGTGCACAATTTGTGGTTTTAATTCACACGTTTTGCCCAGTGCCCTTTTTGCTATCATATAGGACATTTTAACTTTGGAAGGTTGGTTTCAAATAAGCCATGATTACACCTAGGTATTTAACAACCTAGCTCATCTCGAGTTGTGCATTAAAGAGAATTGGCAATTTTAATTTACCCAAGTTTCTTCTTTTAGTTAAGGGTATCAGTGTAAGTTTTCCAAGGTTTACCCTAAGGTGCACCTTAGTACCTCGCTCTTTCACTAAGTCGAAGACCGTTGTATGAACTTCGATATTATTTTGTCATGTTTCTTCACGATGAGTATGATTATATCTTCAGCATACACTTGGGTATAATATCATTCGTTGCTGAGGTTTATTAGAAGTACATCGACCACCAGATACCATAGAAGAGGGGATAGAACCAATGGTATCCTCCAATAATTAAAATTGTGCTCGTCTGCCCTGCAGCATGTTTTGTATCCCCCACACAAAGTATCTTCAATGCCACTTCTTCTGGCATACGTTGCATTGGAAGCGAATGACTGATGATCGAATACTCCTTCATTATCAAAGAATGCTGTCAGCACTGTTCCTTGTAATCCATGGCAGCCTCAGTGCTCCCTACCAGGTGACATAGAGCTGACTCACTTGATTTTCTCGACTTGTAGATATGTTCGTTGGGGTATAATAGCATTTATTTAAGAGAAGTTTCTCGTGTGTGCCTTTCAACCAGCTTCTCTGTCAGCTTTACCAGAAAACATGGCATGGTCATTGGCTTAAACGACTTTGCTTGAGAGTAGTTTTTCCTAGGTTTTGATGTGAAGATGATTCTAGACTTTGTCCAAGCCAAGCTGTAGCTATACTTGCTCTTAAAATTCTGCAGGTTGTCGAACTGATGAGCTCTTTGTTCCCTAAAACCATTAGGATGACCTTTTTAGGTTCCGAGGCCTTGTAACTTTCAAACGATTGTATTGCCCACAACATGTGATGGGAAATTACTTAGTTTGGTGTTTCCCAGTCTCCTTTTGATGCCCTTCTAGTCAGAGTTGAGAGATTCGTTTCATTATTGACTGTGGCGTCAGGGTGTGTGCTCGGGTAAGTATACTTACAAATGCTTGATAACCAAAATAAATAAATGTGAGTAATAAAACAAGCTCAGATATAAGATAGACATTTAATGCTTCAATGATCTATTTAATTAAGATTTAGACCACTGGACGTGACCTTGTTATTTCAAATTTAGATATTGTTGTAACATATATTTATTTTCAACAAAAGTTGTAAAAAACCTCTAGAAAAAAAAAAGAATAAAAATATAGGAGTGTTTTATAACACTATTTTAGATTTTTAGAATAGGTATGATTCAAATTACTTAATATTTATAGGTATACAATAAGTTAACAAGAAAAATTAAATCTAGAAGTTTTTTATTGTTTCTAAGGATCACTTAGGTTTCAATATTTCTAAATTGATCTATAACCCTTAAATGTACTAGTAGATTAAATTTATTATACATCGACGGTAGTAAATACTGCTTGTAAAAAGAAAATATCTTTTTATATAGAGCTAATGCTTAGACGTATGGTTACAAAATTTACAAAGTAGAAGTTTCTCTACCACTTTTTTTTCATGTTTTACTCCGGTTTGTCCTTGATTTCTTAAAAGGGTTTGTTTTGGTTTCATACAAGTATACAATGAGGTGTACAGAAAGAAACAGAATTATCTGTTCACAAAAATATATTGTTCTAATTGCGCACATCATAGTCGACAATCAACATAAATATATGCGAGAAGTTGTCTTCGCTCGTTCAAGAGCACAGCAGTTGAAGAAGAAAAAAAATATAAATGGCTAAGGCGAATGATATGTTTGGAGAACATTTTTATTTAACTCTGTTTGAAAATTTTAGTAGCACCACTAAAATAAGGAAATTTTGTGGATATAATTAATTACAAATTAAGTAATTTCTAATATACTACCTGTCGTGGCTTCACCCGCACTCAAGACCCCGGGAATTTTAAAAAAGCAGACCAATGAAATTTTATTGAACCTTATTCCTACGTATTTTTTCGTGCATATGTTTCAGCGAAATATCCTTATTTTAATCGCCTCAGCGCAAATAGTTCAGATATAGTAAGTGACCTGATGCAAATTATGAATGGTGCAATAATATCAGATTAATCCATTACATGTGAATATTTTAAAGAGTATTAATTGATGAAAATAGAGCATCTTGAATCATGAAAATCGGATCACTCTAGCGCGATTGCTAACTGATTAAAAACATGCTATTAAACTCCGATTTTTATGATTATTTTTGTAATTAATGGACTTTTTAAATATACCTAATATGATCAATTGATCCAGTTTTTTATCATTACTGATTTGGATTTCCAAAAAAACTCATTGGAGTCCATTCTGCATGTTTTCTTGGACATCAGGAAAACGTAAATGAATGAAAAGTTATGCAAAAATAATACTATTAGCGTCATTCAAAGTTCATTATAGCAGTTAATTAGTTCACTTTTCAAATATTCACTTTATTATACTTTATTATATTTTTTTAGATGAATAAAAAAATTGCGTAAATAATGAACTACATCTGGGCAATAAAGCAATTATTTCTCACGCCCCTGAGTATGTTCTTTCATGCAGTTTACGCTATGTACCCGAAATAGCTGTCATTTTTGTGCCCCGCTTATTAAGGAGGGGGAAAGGGAGGGGAGATAGGGTAGTAAGGGACGGTACTGGGAGAGAATAAATTACAAAGCAATAATGTATTTACTTTTTTCGTTGTAATTGCGCTTCCATGCATGATGTTAATGTGAAATACATTTTATACTAATTTTGCCAACAAGCAAATATGAACAAAATTTATTTAATACTCAGAGTTATTTGGCAAAATACTAAAATTATATTTCAAATTTTTTCAGCCTTATAAAATAGAATTTTGAAAAATGCAGAAAATGCATTTTAGATAATCATATGCAGAATATGTCAAGCCAAAAACCATGTTCATATCGTGATTTTTGGCAAAGAAAATTGCTTTCGAATGAGCGAATATTGAGGAATAAAAATACAGATTTTTAGATATTGTTATCGGCTATATTTTGAAATCAACATTGAGTTATGATCTCTATTTGATCAAGAGACATCGATAAATTTATCTAATGACGATTTATTCTTAGTGGATGCCTACATGGGTTTGCTAAATTCTTTTCAAAATTTCTATGTTAATCAGTTATTCAGGACAATGCCACTTTTAAATATATATTGCTATTGCCTGACTTCGATAAAAATATAATTTAAAGATGAAACAACATGTTTTCTAAAACTAATTCCTGTCTTATTTTTCTTATCAACTAAATTTAAACGAAGGAATTTTTGAAAAAAAAGGAATGCAAAACCGTTTTTACCTTGTTTGTGCAAAAATACTTTAAGAAAACTGCGATTACTAATCTGTAAAACTTTGGACAATATTCATTGCTGCCTAATTATTTCGAAAACCGCATTTTTTTTGTAGCGATTCTCGCCTGTGCCCCCCCCCCCCTTCCCCTTAGATAGGCACCATATATTAAAGGAGCGAGTTTTCAGCTTGAGGGGAGAAACAGTAAAATAACTAGTTACATCTCTAAAACACCTTTAAAATGGGGAACATAAAATCTTTTATTAAGTCTCACTGCTATCTTATTTTGTATTCTTGGAATACTTCTTGAGGTGGTAGATATCTGTTAACTATTAATTTGTTGGTGTTATATAATGATAATGTGAGAAATTGGCTAGAACAGTAACACAGTTTCCATAATAAAAGTGTCATGTTACTGTGTTTAATTCTAATATAACTGATTTCATTTTATTACTAAAAAGCTACATTGTCAGGATGATTACCTTTAAAAATATATTAGCGGCAGGCTAGTAAAAGATTATTCATTGGCATCAGGAACTTTATAATATCACGTGAAAATTATTTATATTTTTATACTGGTATTATTGACAGTGGTGGATATATTACTAATATATATATAATGTAATCTGAATATATATATATATATATATATATATATATATATATATATATATATATGTACAGAACTCCAAGGCAATATAGAAGCTTCGGGTCCGAAAAATGAAAACAGTGCCGTTTCGTTCTAGCATGGGACTCCTCAGCGTTGCATTAGGCACAAACCATCATCTCGCAATTGAGCCCTAATAACAGATTCTAAAATTAAGAAACAACAAAGAAGACACAATATCGACATCTCCACGGATCACCCAAACACAAATCAACAATGTTGTATGTATGAATATATATATATATATATATATATATATATATATATATATATATATATATATATATATATATATATATCAAGAGCTTTCTATTTAGAAACTAGAAGAGACAGCGAGAAACTGACTTCGCATCAGATTGAACAACAAGAAGATTTTATGCTAAATACTAGATAGAAAACAGCTCAAATGGAGCACATAAAAAAACACTGGCTGATTTTACTGTACTTAGAGAACAACGTCGTCGTAAATACAAACAAGAAGAAGAAGAACATCTTCAAAATGAAGAAGAAGGCTGCAAAAAAAAAGAATAATATCGTCTGATAAAAAACGAGACGAAAAAGAACGACAGTAAAAAGCAAAACAGGAAATAGAACAATGTCGTGTAAAAGAAAAACTAGAAGAAAATGAAAGGCGTCAAAAAGGGAAAAAGCAAGAAGAAGAACGTCGAATTAAAGATGAAGGTAAACTTTGCAAATATATACAAAAAGCCATTTTAAAAAGACATTGATAATTCGGTCAAATTGTACTAGGACAGCCGTAAAACTTTAGAAAAGAGATAGTTGAAGGGTGACAAGACATAGAAGTGCTATTTTAAAATGAAGGGCCTTCAGACAGAAATCAATAAAATAAAGAAGCATGGTCCTTTTGATAAAGTAATAGCAATCGGACTAAACTTCAAACCTCCAACTAATGACGGTCAAACGCTTGGCATTCCGAAGAGATGGCTACTGCATTAATATTTGCACTTCGCGTATCAGCACTGAAGTTATTGCTAACCATTCCTTCAATACAACAAAAAGACTATCAAATTCTTAGTGTTGTTGTATCAATCACAGCTCAAATCAAGAGGAAGTTTGCATGAATTAGAAAGTGATGTCCAACGCCTTGTTTATCTGAATTACCAAGGAACTATGGAAGAATTCCAAAATGGGCTTATGATCCAATATTTTATTGATGAGATCAGAAATTAATAAATACAGCCTATGTTGCATATAAGCAAATTTAGTTATTGTAGTGAAGCATTAAACAGGGTCTGGAAATTAAAGTAGCTTATAATGTGTCAAAGCTAAAAATAGGAGCCATTATTATAGAGAAAAACAATGATTCACTGGACCAAATAATAAAAACAATATTTTCTGAAATTCCTATGAAACTAAACATTAAAGATATGGATGAAAAGGGGCGGTCGAGTGTGATTAAGTTCTTGTTCACCATCTAGAGACCGCACGGAAGAGAACAAGAAAAACTAAAATTGGTCAACATTAAAGGGAGGGTATTGACGAATGTGGAGAAAGTCCCCAGAATTATTTCCATTCGTAGTCTAGGAAGGACCGCTGACAGTCTTATAATTGAAGGAAAAGTTAATCAAAAATCTGTTACCATAATTGTTGACACTGGTGCTGTAGTATTTTTGATAAAGTCAAGCCTTGTTGGCGAATTTAAAGTTCTAACGTTGTCCAGAAAAGTAACATTAAGAACTGTAACTGCAGATGTGATTGGATCAATTCAAGTGGAACTTCAACATGAGAAACTAAAATTAAACCATGTGGTGTTGGTTACTGATATAGAAGATGAGTTTATTTTGGGTATGGACTTGATTCGTCAAACATGGATTTTCCTTTGACAGCAAGCTAAATATTCAAAAGTTTTGCACTGAGGAGTTTGTTTTGTCAAAGGACCACAACACCGAACCAATCAGAGTTATTGCAGAACAAACAATCATAATAAAGGGAAGTACAGAGAAGATCATTTACGGAAGACTGGACAAGAGTTCTGGAAGCCACCTTGAATTAGGTCAACACCCCAATAAAGCCTGCAAATACTTGTTAGCGAAGGCATAAGGCAATTTAAATGAAATCATATCAAAATGTGCTTCCTATTTATGTCAAAATCAATAAAGGCGACGAAGTAGCATCGTAAAATGTGAACAATCAGACAAATTGGAAACATCTTTCACCACAAAGACTTCAAGAAGCTTATAAAAAACGTACTATATATATATATATATATATATATATATATATATATATATATATATATATATATATATATATATATATATATATATACGATGAGACAAGTTATATTAAGAAATTTATTAAAAAAAATTTGTGGCACGAAAATACATCCCTGAAGTGTTTCGACCATTAAAATATTTCTCAGTCCGTACTAGAGTTAACAAATAGACAAACTATAGCTGCTTTGATAAAATTTTTAAATAGGTTTCCTAATTTACAAGTTTTAAATTTTACTGGCAATAAAATCCAAATTCACGATATCAAAGGCTGAAGACAGGTCAAAAAAAATCTCGGCTATGTATGCCACCGTTAACACAATTTATTATAATTTGTATAGACTTAGTTTTTTATAAAATGGTAATATTAAACCAACTTTTAAACACCTGGACACTAAAAGACACTAAATTTTATTAACAGTTGCTAGGTTTGAGTTTTACTATAATTCTTTTGATCTCAATGTGATAGCAGAGAAAAATATAAAAGATAGTAGTTTCAAACAATAGGGTATGCCTGGTACTCCGACTGTGTAATGCGCTCAATGAATCTCTTGAGCATCACCATTTTCGGCTAGTGATTTGTTTTTAAGCCCCACTGGTACAATTTAGTACAAAATCTTCCTTGCATTGTCAACCTTAACTTGAGTAGTATGACCATTACAGATTCACTACCACCCTCTACGTTATTATCAGATGTATAATCTTTCTGGTCATCATCAAGGTTTAACGTGTAGATATGCGACCGATGAGTTCAAACTTGAGACTTGGATATAGCTATTAAAGAGATCTGCCTCCTGGTTATCATAATTCCCTCGGGATTCTAAATATTTGATTGTCACTGGTGTTACACATGTGCTAAAAAATTTTGTAAAATGGGTTTTAATTAGTTTATAGATAATAGTTATAGAGTCGTGCTAATTAAAATCCTTTAATATAGCGCAATTTATAAGGTCTAAAGAAATTTATTTAAAGCCAGCAAACTAGTTAACTCCTAAGTACGTGGTTGTGGCCTAAATTTTGAAAATGCTCTAATACGGCATTTCCGAAACAAGGCAAACTACTGCCACGTAAAATGGTTTTTTAATCCAAATAAAATATTACCTATTTTCCAAGATGAAATAATTTAAAATTGAAATATCTATATTTATTTTACTCTCTTTTCCTAGAACTGTTGTGAATAAAATAATTAAAAAAAGAAAGAAATAGGTAAAAAAGCAAAGCAATTAATATTTTAAAGAGAAGAAAATTCTCATAGACGATAAGATTATTTCAATTTTTTTTTTAATTTCTTTGGGAAAACTGCGGCCAAAAGTTTGTTGAAAAGAGAATGATGAGAAAAAATCTAATAAAATAATATCTTATTTTCTAATCATTTTAGTATATAATAGGGAATATAACTCCGCCCGGGGTAGCTGGAGGGTGGTACGAGTAGCTCACCAGTTGTCACTGCCGGTCCCAAGCCCGGGTAAAGAAGGAGGGTTTATAGGCGAGGCTAGCAACCTACGTATAGGAAAAACCAATATATGCTCAAAGAACTGCTAAGAAAGCCTCGGAAAAGGGACGAATCTTACGGAAAAATGACTCGGCGAGAAAAAGGAATAAACGATTATGGAAATCACAAAAAATGCGTATGGGCTCCTGGAATATAACATCATGGAATACAAGGAATCAAGAGATCATCATCAAAGCAAATAAACACGAGATTGACATCTGTGCACTATCAGAACTAAAAAAGAAAGGTAAAGGCAACACAAAATGCCAGAACTACATACTTTTCTATAGTGGCAAAGAAAAGAACCAGAGGGCGCACGCTGAGGTAGGACTACTAATACATGAAAAGTTTGAGAATCACATAGAAGAAGTTCAATATATAAACAGCAATGTTATGTACATCCGTTTAAATTTTAATACGGAGAATCTTAACTTCGTAAGCATATATGCGCCAGACATGACTAAGCCCAAAGAAGAAAGAACCGTCTTTTTCGAAGAACTCCAAGAAGTAATAGACAGATTGCCAAAAAAAATCAAAAACTTTCATAATAGGTGACTTCAACTCTAGAATAGGGAATACTCCCATTCCGGGTATAATGCACAAATTTAACGAAGAGACCATTAATAACAACGGAGAAATGCTAATAAATATATAATCACAAACAACAGCACCAGTATACTTTTCGCAACACAAAAGGATTCAATTCGACAATCGATTACTTCATATTTAATAGGGAAATCCTTCCAAACCAAATTCTAGATGTAAGAACCCTAACATCTGCGAACGTTGGAACAGAACATGGCTTAATTCTGTGCAAATATCGATTTAAAGCCAACTTCCAAAAGAAAAAGCCGCCAATATAAATCTAAAAGTTTAACATAGAATCGTTCAAGGAAACATCAACAAAAATGCTATACCAAAATAGGCTGAAAGAGAAACTAGCCCTAGATCCCATATTAGAGTAAGATAGTCCTAGTGATGCTTGGAACAAAATCAAGACAAGTGCAATTGATAGTGCAAAAGAAGCACTCGGTACTAGAATAACAAACATAAACGGGAGAAGAAACAACAAATCTTGATTCACTTTAGAAGTAAAGGCATTGGCACAACAAAAGAAGGAAGCATACTTAAAATACATAAATATAAGAACGCAAGAAGAATACTCAGCATACAAAGCGATTAAAGACCTAAAGGAAACATACTGGGAGAGGTTTTCCGCCGAAATGGAAAGGAATTTATACGGAGGGCAAAGGAAAGTTTGGAACGTAATAAGAAATAGGAAAAAAGAAGTCAACGAAGAAGTGGTAATCAACTCTATAACAGCAGAAAACTGAAAAGAATACATGCAGAGCCTTTACAATAACCAGGAGTGTAATAATGAGGACATTCAAATAGATTTAGATAAAGTAAAACTGATGATGGAAGACGAAAACATAAAAATAGAAGATGTACACGAAATGCTGACCAAACTGAAAAAATAGAAAAGCTCCGACGATATTTTCAATGAAATGCTTAAATATGGGGGCCTTGAACTAGAAAAAGCATTAACAATACTATTCGACAAAATTCTATCAACCTGTAGTATTCCAGAAGAGTGGAGGAACAGCCTGACTATACCCATCTTCAAAAAGGGAAATAAGAATGACCCCAACAATTATAGAACAATAACACTACTAAACAGTACAAGCAAATTATTAACAAAAATCATGACTTCAAAACTAACGAGTAAAATTGCAATAAGTGAAGAACAACACGGATTTAGACAGAACAGATCGACAGTTGATGCGATTTTTATTTTCCGACAGACTATTGAAAAATCGATAGAATACAATAAACCTCTTTTCATCTGCCTAGTGGATCTTAAAAAAGCGTTTGATAGAGTTCGGTTTTAAAGACGTCTTGCAAATACTTCAGGGCAATTACGTTAACCATAACTATATTACGGTAATTGAAGAGCTAAATAAAAACAATAAGACACGCATAAAGACATAACAAGGAGTGACAGAGGAAATATCTATCATGACGAGAATACGACAAAGCGACAGTATGGGTCCATTTCTCTTTAATTTAATTATGGACAAGATAATACAAAATGTAAAAGAAATCAATGGAGGATACAAAATGGGACGCCTTACTGTTAGCAGAAAATGAAGATGATCTGCAACGACTACTATACCGATTCCAGACCACATCAAAAAATTTAAATATGGAAATATCTGCAGAAAAGACCGAAACGATGGTAATTTTAACAGATCCTGTTAGATGCAAATTGGTGGTGAAGAACCATCCTATCAGACAAAGCATGTCTTGCAAATACTTGGGAGTTGATGTATCAAGCAATAAAAATCTATACCAGGAAGTCAGAGCACAGGTTAACAAGGCCTCAAAGATATCAGGATGAATGAGGGACATAATCCGGAAAAATAAGTATATCTCTACAAAGAGCAAAGTATGCATCTACAGAACTGTGATAAGACCAGCACTAACTTATGCATCGGAAACTTGAGCCGAAACATCTAAAATAAAAAGTGTGCTACGAACGGCTGAAATAAAAACGTTAAGAACAATCACAGGAATAATCTTAAGAGATCAAATAAGAAGTTCCGAAATAAGGGAAGAGCTCAAGGTGCCGGATGTGGTATCGTTCATAAGGTCAAGGCGCAGATATTGGAGGGACCATGTGGACAGAATGACCGACGATCGATGGGCAAAATGGGCTAAGAACGAGATACCAAACACTAGAAGACCCACTGGTCGACCTCCAAAACGATGGCACGAATGTTGGACATCAACATCACAGGAGGCGTAATATAGAAAAACAATACGTCAGTCTTAAATAAAAGAGGAAGAAGAAAGAAGAATAGGGAATATGCTACGCCACTGTAAAATGTAAACCGAACAATCTATTACCATAAATATATATAGGAATATAAGTTATATTTTACAACAAATTCAATAAAACATATTAAAGATAAATCTTTTTATCCTTAAAGATTAAGTATTTTTATGCAGCACGCATGACCATAATAAATGATTAGTAATACCCATTTAATAATCTGAAATTTTATGACTTTTACATGATCGCCCTAGAATCCCAAAAATATATAAAATGAAACTATTTCCTGAAAAGTGTGTTATTCGAACAAAATGATCGGTTTCATTCTGATTGTCTTGTGCGCCCTTTGGGGACCGCTAAATGCCTTCAGTTTATGGAAACCCGGTATCACCAAGGCAGATCCTACCCTGGAGTTAGTTCATGTGGTAAGATTTTGTTAATAAATTAACTTTATAGCTTAGTAAATAGAAGTTTACATGTCTAATATATATAAAAGAAGACGTCCTGACTGGCTGAATCGATCAACGTGCAGCCTGAACGGTTAAAAAAATTGATTTGAAATTTCGCATACACATTTTTGATATGATATAGGTTAACAATAAGAAAGGATTTTGTGATATTTTTATTAGAAAGAGTGAAAATAATAAAAAATGTGTAAAATTACATGATTCTCGGGATGGTATTACATAGCACGTAACTAATTCAGTCGAATAATTGTTTTTATTATTCTAAACATAATTAAGTCCTGAATCTAGGAGCGAAAATGTTTCTACAATCTATATTCCAGTTACTTATACGATTAAACAAATATTTTACGAGCGAAGCCGCGACGGCTAATTGTTTTTATTATTCTAAAAATAATTAAGTCCTGAATACATGAGCGGGGACTTCTTCTAAAATCTATGCCATTTACTTATACGGCAAAACAAATATTTTGCAGGCGAAGCCACGACGGGTAATTGTTTTTATTATTCTAAACATAATTAAGTCCTAAATATATGAGCGAAACTTTTTCTAGAATCTATAATCCAGAATAATTCATTTGTATTATAAAACAAATATTTTGCGGGCGAAGCCGCGATGCGTAAAATGCTAGTATTAATGAAATTGAGTACCTATTATAAGAGTGACTATTTTTTCACCAATAAAAATTGATCCATGAAAAGAAACCGAACGAAAATAATTAAAATTAAAATAACCATTTTTAGTGTTCTGTACATGCCTCGTCACGTACGTTTGTCTACTGTCAGTCAGTCCGTATGACATAGTCTTATAGCTTCGTTAGTTTCTAATATTTTGCAATAAAATTGTAAAGTATGTTCTTCGGCAAAAGCATATTCATGTTTACGTGAGCTCAGCAACAGGCCTGAGGAGAAATTGTAAAAAAAAAATAGGGTGCATTCCCGTAAGGGATAAAAAAATTTTTCGTTTACCCTATATTATTAAATATGTCTTCCAAAATACGAATTAATGTTTTACTCCGCATTTTTGATTCAGTAGCTTCTTTCGCGAAAAATGAACCTCCTATGAGACTGTTTAAATGCCTCTACATACTCTAACTGTAAATTTTAAAAATCTGGTTTAATATCTCTTTCTAAATCTGTGCAATGAAAATTTCATCGTTATTACGTTCACTACTTAATGGCATATAAAAAAACTTTTAAAAATTCAATTTTATATTTTTTTGTTTATGTGATTGAAAGGCTATTGAATAGGTCTTCAAAAATTGCGACTAAATATGCCATATAATATTTTTTTTATTTAGTCGTCTTAATTCCCAAATATAACCGTTCAAAATTGAGTACAATTCGTCATAATTTAGAGGTGTGACTTTTAGTGAATGCGCCGGTAAGGCAATTTAATTTCGTTGAGAGATGAACATCATATGTGCCTCCTTGCTATGGAAGCACGGGGTTAAAACGGGTTATTCTCATATTTTTATGACGTTGGATTTCGCATTTTATTATTTGTTAATGCAGTTTTCTTCCTTGAGGTTAAAATCAATTTATTTGCTTTGATTATTGGAAATAGTTGTGATCGCTGATAACAGCAGCCGCCTTTGCTATTTTAAAATACAATATATTAAAGTTGCATCATGCATTTAGCATATTATAATACCCGGATTTGTACATCTTTTGAATTTGTTGTTCTATTTTTACTCGATAGTGTACATCGTGTTGAGAAGTTAATTTTTCCTGGTGAATCTACAAGTTAATTTTTTAAATTTAAACGACTAATGTTTTAACAATTTTTCGATAATATAAATCAGGCTTTATAATACTGCTTGGTAAGAATGAGTATCTAAGGTGATCTTATAATTATCGGTGTTATATAGATAGCAATTTTTATTTGACTCTTTAATCATAAGCAAACCAAACTGAATTATGTAGATTCTTAACATTATTTTATTGATAATAGTGCTATATTCTCTTTACCTGGCCCTTAGAGCCCACAGCTGTTTTAAGTGATCGACAATAATATATTTTATATTTTTGGTAGGTTTTCAGACATGGTAATAGAAATCCAGAACAGATGAGTTTGTACAAAAGTAATGCCTATTACAATGAGAGCTATTATCCCGAAGGATATGGTCAACTTACCAACGTAAGTAAAACAAATAATTTTATTGCAAACTGAGTATTAAACATATTTAAATAAGCTTTTCTGTTGATAAACTTGTAGAAATTGAAATGATAACATCAAACATATAATGATTTATCAAAGAACGACCTGGCAGTATCATCAGTCCCGTAATTATCAAGCTTTAAAAAATTAGCGAGATAATTAATACAGCAATTTTAATTTTATAGTTAAACTTGTTTTTAATTCATTTTTCAATTTATTTAGTTTAAATATGTATATATGCGACTGCGTATGGAGAAGGCCGTATCTTAAGTGACAAATTCGGAACAATTTATAACTAATCTAAACTTCATAAAACTTGAAAAGGGTGATCTCTTTATCCAAGCATACCTAGAGACAAAACATTAGATCAGATTACTCAAAAATTTCCCAGCTTATGTTGTAAACCTCGCCAGACATTTCCTTAAGAACGCCTATTTCCCATTCGATACACCGATATACAGACCTTACCATGGGCTCATCACTATTTCCAGCTATTGCAAATATTTATATGACATATTTTGAAACCAAAGCTGTTCAAGAGTTACACTTTAAACCCAAACCCTTGTGTCGCTACCTAAACGATGAACTCAATGATAAATAACAGCTCAATTGCTTCCTGAATTTTCTTAACTCCAGGTACTCGAATATACAGTTCACTTTGAAAATAATGCGTTCCCACCTTTGAATGTCCTATTAACACAGACAAAAGATAGACATCAGCAACATACAGTATATCAAAAGCCTACCCACACTAATAGATATCCTAATCCGATTCACAGCATCACCCCTCATAATTTCAAGGTGTCGACAGCAACCTAATTTCAAGATCCCTTCTTCTAAATGGTAATTAAGAAAAAGAAAAAGGACACCACATAAACAAGCTCTGAAGCAAAATGGTTTCAAACTACTAACTATAAATAAAGCAATAGAACTGTAACAGAAACCTACGAAAGAATTAAAACCATCGGTCGATAACAGACATGTTATCATACTTCCGTCAAAACAATGGAAAACATATTTTATTTCAAACGCAATCCCAGGAAAAGAGAAGAAAATAAAGATAAATATAAAAAAAATAGAAAGTGGGCTTATATCTAAAAATATCGAAAAAAGTTATCAGAGTAAGTTTTTCTAATGCGATTTTTAGCCCATATGCAAAATTTCAGCTGTATAGGATAATTTTTAATTTTTGTTCATTTTTTATAAATTGCACCACTGTTACAAAATAAGACTCAACACAACCAACATAAAACTTCTTAGTTTTAACAATGCTTCATCTCAGATACATTCTGTTTAAAGTAGAGCCATATTAAATAAGTCTTTTTCTACAAAATCCAAATAGGGCTTTTAAAATTTGATCACATGTGATGAAAAGTTTATTTGCTTTTAGCCACTTCAAAAAATAACTATTTTTGAAAACATAGTTTGTGTCTAAAAGTAACATACATTAATATTAATATATATATATATATATATATATATATATATATATATATATATATATATATATATATATATATATATATATATGTAAAATATAATTCTTAATGGCGATCCAGATTTCTCAAGTTATGTTCTTTAAACATTATGACTTTCATAATGTGGATAGGATATTGCATTATATTGGAATATGTTGAAAAATCTCTATTTTCATATTTAAATTAAATTATATTTCAAGTAAGTTGTAATTGCAATTAACCTGAACTTAAAATATGATGTACCGTCTTCATTGACCTCAAGTAATTGTAAACTCAAAATTCACAGGCACCTAAATTTACTATAATTATTCTTGCAACGGAGCTTTGTTTATGTTCCTATTTGTTTAGGAGATCGATAGATATTTATTAATATGGATTGCAAATTTATGGTACCTGATTACCTAAATTTGTCACTATAAGGTTAAACTTAGGCTCTCGTCTAAAACAAAATAGATGCAACCAAGTAGAGACATGAATATGTTAAGGGTCATTGATTCAAAAATTTGCTAACTTCTTTCAACATTTATTTAGGAAGGAAAAAGGACTGAATTCAGGCTGGGCCAACTTCTAAGGCAAAGATACGATGACTTTTTGGGACCAATATGGAACATCAACACTCTGGATGTTAGATCGACAAACGTGAATCGAACCAAAATGTCCGCTCAACTGATGTTAGCTGGATTGTACCCACCAAGACTTAATCAAATATGGAGTTTCCTTCCATGGCAACCAATTCCATATAACTATTTTTCATCAGACTCAGACAAGGTACCGATATAAATATGTAAAAATCTGAAACATTAATTGTAAACGACAAAACACATCTTCACAATTCTTCGCCAAAAATTTGTTCTGTCTGCTCGAAGCAAATTTATCCCAGTTAAGTAATTGTGCTTAAATAGTTTTTATTGATAATTGTTGAAACTAATGACAGGCTTGAATTGGCATTGAAATTAAGAACTATGAAACTTTCAAACCCCAATGGATATTTTAATTTGTATAATGCAATATTAAGGAGTCTATGAAGAATTTAGATTGTGTAATAATTTTCACAACTCTAAACTATATTTTTTGTGGATCACTTTGACAACATAATTAAATATTTTATAAAAATATATGTGTTAAATTAATTCTTTCATAGGTACTTGCCGGATCCTCAGTCTGCCCTTCTAAAGTGAGTACCTTAATGTCAGAGGTCTCCAATTCTCCCGAAATCAGTGCTTATTTACAAGAAAGATATAATGAAACTTTGGCAATTATGACTGAAAATATAGGGGAATCAGTTTCCCTTTTTATGGCCGCCTTTTATAGCAATGGATTTGTAGTACAGGTATTTTGGAGTTAATTATTGATTTAAAGTTGTCCACATAACTAAATTTTGTGTAATTTCTAATAGAAAAAAAACTTACAAATGTTTACATTTCTAGGAACAGTTGGGTTTCCCGCTTCCTGAATGGACCAAGGCAGTTTATCCAGAACCTTTAAACTCATTATCAATTGATTCCTATTATCTCCAAATAAATAATACCGGTCTCCGACGAATAATGGCTGGTAAGGAACCCTTAATATGTTTGAATTTTCTCGTTAAATTAGAAGAATTATAAATGAGATTTGTATCGGGTTGCTCATCTAATTATCGCATTTTACAAAGCGTAAAAATGAAAAAAATTCCTAATCTTATGTCTATATATAGACAGCTGATTAGCTGACAACTTTTTATTTTGATTTGGGATATATAAGTACATATTTTACTTCGTTGATAGGATATATTTCAAATTTTTGAATAATTCACTGTGAAAACTATTGACTAATCATAATATAAAATTATACATGATAGTACGGAATAGGATAAGGGTGTAAATATTTCGATATGTAGATTTTAAAGAAAAAATATTGGCCACCCAAGCTTTACTTTTGAGATATGTGGTGTATTTTCTTCAAGGAAATAAATAATTAATAATGAATTAGGACAAGACTGTTAGCTTTTGGATCTTTAGTAGAAAAATATATAGGCTGCATAAGCTTTACTTTAGAGATATAAGGAGTAATTTATTTTCTAAGCTGTTATTCCTGGATATGTGCAATTGGTTTAAATATTTTCATAAATCTTGAAAGGTACAAATTATGATTAAAGATTATTTTTGTACGAAAGGATATATATATATATATATTCTTTTACTAAAAAATGTTTTTAGTTAATTAGTACTTATAAAAATTCAACAAAATATATTAAGCGATATTGGGCAACATCCTCAAGCTGTTGCAGACTTGACGAATCTGAACTTTTTTAACTCATCTAAGAATTACCAATCTTAAAAGTACTAGCATAGAATTATGAAATGCCCTGTATAAATTTGTGTTTGTTGGCGAAGTAAATAAATATATTTCATGCAAATTCAGATTAGCAGACTCTTTTATTCTGTCTCTGCAAAAGACATTTTACCTAAAGCAAAAAATATACTATACCTATAGTTGTTTTAGCTTGACAGGAGTGCTTTCTTAAAGATAACAAAAATTGGTCTTAAAACGTAGTAACTTGCAACTAGAGTTGACAAATATATTAGTCGATAACGGAAATTGATGACTGTAATTAAAACCCAAAATCATTTTTGAGCAATATGGGGAAAATGTAAAACCTTTGGTCCGCCATATTTTATTTTAAACTATTAATTTATGCATTATAATTCGTGATAGAAAAAATTCCCTGGTACCAGTTTTGTACAATGATGGAAAACGTATTTCTGGAAGTCATATTAGAAGCGCCATCTTGAATTTTACTCTTTAACCAATTTCATCCAAATCTATAGGGATCGCCGCAGTTTCCTGCACAAAACACAAAATGTGGTTATTTAGGCCTGCAAACAAATTCATAAAATGGACGTAACATTGCATATTTTTTTAAAAGAGAAATTTAAAATCTGTTTCAAAAATAGTTATTAAACAATAAACAGTAATAAATTATTACTTCTTGAGTAAGAGACTAATTTCCATATATTTCTGTTCTCATTATAATATTTCCCATTTTATTTATTTTTTTCCAAAATGCGATATGTGCAACATTTTGCAGATGGAAGGAAAAAACTTCTTTCATATTGTTTTAATTATGTATATATATATAAATATAAAAAAATTAAATAAATAAGAGTAAGTTTTTGCATAAGCTATAAAGACTACTCGTTATTAATAGTGATAATAGTTTCCATCTTGCAACAATAATTGTAACAATACTCATTTGTGTAGAATTTATCTTAAAATATTTTAACAGCTTTAATATATCATTAAGTATATATATGTATATATATATATATATATATATATATATATATATATATATATATATAATGTTATATCTTAAGTTTTCACGGATGGTGGAATGAATGATTTGGTTATTTCGGGTTTCAATCCGTCCGTTCAAAAAAACGTTTTCAAGATGTTTCGCCAAAATCTCATTTGGTATTTTCAAGTGCGATTCGTCTCGTTACTCACTGAGAAATGAGTTCGCGGGGAACTGCGGGGGGCCATATAAATTTGCCGAAATTGTTTAGCGAGTAGAACTCAAGATAGCGCTTATAATATGACGACCAGAAACATATTTTCCGCCAATCACCAGAATTGGTTTGGGGGAGCTTTGGACCACAGATTTAACTCTGAAATTGATATATTAAAATTAATATGGTGGACAAAAAATCTTACATTTATCTCATACCGTTGAAAATTGACACATGTTTTAAACAAAATCATCAATGCCAGTTACAGACTAATATATTTATAGATTCTAATTGCAAGTAATTAAATTTTCAAGACCAAATTATCTTAAAAAATTCACATCTGTCCAGTGGCAGATCCAAAGCGGGGCGGTAGGGGTGGTCGCGACCCCCCCCCCCCCCTATCAAAGCTTCGAATTCAGGGAAATAGATCCAACTCTCCTTTTTACAATAGGAATATTATTGCTCTTGGCATCTCGCCACCCCCTGTCGACAACTGTTTGCTTGCGATCGCCTTCCCAAGAACTTCAAGTTCAGAACTGATGGCGTCTCCTCCCGGTCGACAACTTGCTTCCATTTGCCATACTGTATTTTTATGATAACACCGCCCCGCCCCTCACACCCAAAAAGAGAATCTGGATCCGCTGCTACACCTGTCAAGCTAAAGTAACTATAGGTGTAATATATTTTCAGCTTTAGGTAAAACGCATTTTGGGGAGACATCAGAATAAAAGAGTAAGCCAAGCTGAATTTGCGTGAAATATATCATTTGCTTTGCCAACAGAGAAGAATTCGTACAGGATATTTCATAACTGTATGCTAAGATTTAAGGGTGAGAATTCTTGGATCAGTTGAAAAAAGTTTAGATCAGTACATTTTATTAATTCTTCGATTTTTTGTCTTGAACTCTTTGAAGTTACTTGTACTAAGTACTCGGCGAAATCTGTAGTGTACCTCGCAATGTTTCCAAGGTCGCAAAAAAGTACCCATTTATTCAAAATTATAAACCACACTAAATTGAACAACAAACAATTCTTCGATTCTGAGAATTTTCCAAATACTTTCCATCTTAAGTTGTAAAAATGAATCGCAGATTCGTCACCTACTAGCCCGAAAACCACCCCAACATCAACTTTGAAAAAATATGATTAATGTAAAATTTTCGACCCGCCATATTGAATTTAAAAAATGAACTCCTAGTCTAATTTTAATCTGAACCCTCGAAAATCCCTATGACCATCTTTGAGCATAATCCCGAAATGTCAAATTTTTAGACCACTATATCCCATCCGCCGTATTAATTTTATATTTTTTGATAATTTTAAAGTTGTTGTTTAGACCTTCAGTAATCCTCCAGTACAAATTTTGAACAAAATCGGAAGATGTAAAATTTTAGTCTGCCATATTAGATCCGTCATATTGATTCTTTAAAAAATAATTCTAAATTCATAATCTACACCATCAAAAACCACCTTATACCAGTTTTGGACCAAATCGAGACATAAAAAATTTTTGGGATACCAAATTAAATAAGCCATATTGAATTTTTGAAAAATAATTTTAATTTCGTAATTGACGCTCTCCAAACCTCGCTATACCTATTTTGGATACAATAGAGAGATGTGGAATTTTTGGAACACCATATTGGATCCGCCATATTGAAATTTTTAAAAATAATTGTACACCCCAAAACTCATGTAAAATTTTTAATTAGTCATACTGATTTTTAAAAAATAAATCTAGATGCGTTATATGCAATTTCGAAAACTCCCCTATAACAATTTTGGAGAAAATCGGAGAAAATTTTTTTTTTCGCCATGTTATAAGAGTCATCTTAAATTTAACTGAACCAATTTTCACTTAAATGATAGGGGCGCATCCCAATAACTTCCTGAACATAACGCAAAAAGTTCCATTCGAATCGATTCCGCGATAATCGAAGTTAAAAATGGTTTATAATATGCAATATAGTTTTTGTTTCAAAAAAAAAGTTGATTTCTGGCTAACTAGAAATCTTAATTAATAAAAGCTTATTCAAAAATATAAAACCTCTATACTAACTTTTTTTAATTTTTAATTTTAAGGCCTTGGGTGAACAAAATATTACCTTTTGATAGAAAGAACCTATCGTAAATGCAACCAAAAATTTCTCTACATATATTCTTATGAATAGATAAAAATTTTGATCAAAGTTAAAGATTCCGTTGTTACGATACACTAAGAATATCTGCTGCCAAAGCTGATCCCAATGACTTGTAATGAAAAACTTGTTGATTCAAAAGATAACATTGCTTCCTTTGATTTTAGGATTGGGAGTCCGTATAAAATGATTTAGTTTTAACTAATGTACTTTATATGAATAGTAAACTTATTTTCAGGTTATTTTCTACAGAAAGTTCTCGCTGACACAAAATCAAAAATTGATGGAACCCTTAGTCCATCTGAGAGAAAAATGTTCATTTATTCTGCCCACGATACTAACGTAGGTTCGATCATATTATCTCTTGATGCCATTACGATGACCGCTCTTCCAAATTATGGATCACATATACTCTTCGAAGTACATAATGTCAATGGAGTTTATGGAATAAAGGTATAAGCTTGAAAATTACTGGATATATCTACGATCATCGTTTCAATACTTTTCCATATCTAAGAATCTCAAAACTATTTAATTTGTTCAATAAATTTAGGTTCTTTATTATCTCTATACATTTTTATGTTATTATTAATTTCAGCTCTTCTATCAAAACTATGACAAGATCAATCCAATACCAGTTAAAATACCAGGCTGTGACTATTTCTGCCCTTACGAAGACTTCTATAGTCTAGTAGAAGAAATTCTTCCAGAATCCGACGATGATTGCTCCTCATAATCAAAAAACGCGCCTAATTGTGTGTTTGTAATACAATTCAAATTTATGAATTTAACCATTGTTCAATTTAAAATACAGATAAACATTTATCCTTAATACGCCTTTTATTGCATTACCTGAGATATGAATTATTCGAGGGTAGTTGTTTGTATTTTAGTAACTGGCAACACTAACGTTGCTAGACTCCATGTGACATATCCATAGTACAATTTGACATTTTGGACATTATACGAACTTAAAATGTTTTGACATACTGACGTAATTTGTCTTGTTTCCGGTAACTTCAAAATTTCAACTCAGCCAAAATATGAAATAAAGTCCTGATTATTTTCGTGTGATAGTTTCTCAGTTTCATGGCTTATCTTAATAAGAGTGCATCGATGAACTCTATTCTTTATATGGCGATGAAATACCAACAAAAACAAGTGTCGATCGCTAGTTAGTGATTTCAATAGTGACCGTCGTGTCCGCATGGACAAGTAGCGTGAAGGTTATCCAAAATAAGTTTTAGTGTAAGAAAATATCCACGCTGTGCATGAACTAATACATCTAGATCATTGTAAAGTTAAGGCTTCTTTGGGCATTAGTAACACTAGCATATATAATATATTGCATGGATATTTGGCAGCAAAGAAACTAGATTTTAGTTAGATCCTGCATAATTTCGCAACCACTTAAAAAAGCCTGTACCGATTGGTGCACTGAAATGTTTAAAAAGTACGATGGCGATGTTTCAAAAATCCTTAATAAGATTTTAATAGGTGACACCAGTTGACCGTATGGATCTTCCATGGTGAGCTAAAACAAAACAAAATTACTGGTGTACGAAACACTTCGAAGCAAAAAGACGTTTATTTTTCTGAAAAAAAAACTGGCATTTAGAGAATTGTAGAATGGTCAGTTTTGCAGGACATTTGTTTGCAGGAAATCTTCGGTGAATGGTTATACCTTTCCACTTTGGAATATGTCCTTAGCCATATTTGATCTCTCTGTCACCAAATATAATAAACACAGCACCCCCTTACTTGACTAGAAAAACCTTTTATCAAATGCTTCAAACCACATACAAAACCTTCAATATCATCTACACAGACGGATATAAAATGACCACATGGACTAACGCAGCACTTCATATCTCTGTGGCCGTAAGAACATTTTTTCTACAAAATTTAACTAGCATACTAACAGCAGAATTGTACGCGATATATAGAGTCATCATACATATTAACTTATCTTTGCATAAGAAGTGGGTAATAGCTGTAGACTCATTTAGTTCAATTCAAACAATTGCGTCTAACAACCCAAAACACCCCCTACGCAAAGGGATCAAATACCTGCTTGAATGGAAACATATAGGCAACAAACATAGTCATTTAAGGACTTCCAGTCATGTGGGCATAAAAGGTAAAGAAGAGGTCAAACAGGCTCCGAATCTCAATATATTTACCAAAGATGTCGTTCAGCTTGAATGAGATCTCACCCTAGACGACAACAAATTACATAATGTTATATTTACTTATTTCAACAACTTCCTTCATCATTCACTAACTGGAATGCTAACCAGATTGCAAATCGGCCACACACGCCTCACTAACGAATATATAATAAAAAATTTAGATCAACCCACATGTTGCTCTTGTAACTATCTTCTTCAACTGCCATAATTATCAAGCTCAACGTAACGAACACAATATTTTCGGATCAAGAAGTGCTGGAAATTCTTCAATAAAACGAACATGGTTCAATTATTTATAAATATTCATTTTATTTCTTTCAAAGTAATCTCCATTTCAAGCAATATACATATTTTAACGCTTCCTCCAATCTTGAAAATATTTTCATAGTTCCATTTTGGAATCGCCTTCAGCCCCTTCTGCGAATTCTCCGTTATCACCTCAATCGTCTCAAAACGCATTCCGTGAAGTGGTAACTTGAGCCGTGGTAATAGGAAAAAGACCAAAGGAGCCATGTCTGGTGAATACGGAGCTTGCTGAATGGAATGAACGTTGTTTTTTGTTAAATAGTCGCATACAAGATGATATGTATGAGCGGGTGCGTTGTCATAATGAAAAAACCACGAGTTATTTCTCAATAATTTTGGCCTCATGCAACGAACATTTTCCCTCACACGCTTTAATAAGCTCACGTAATACTTCTTATTTACTGTCTAGCCTGGTGAGTGAAATTTGGAGTGGACAGCACCACGGCAATAAAAAAAAACGATCATGTCATATTCATAGACCCATGTCTGGTCACCTGTAATGTTGCCGTCGAAAACATTTTGGCCCAAAGAAACATTTCTTAAGCGACACCAATTCATTGCTGTTTCTGCAACAAATTCAGCACTCTTGCCAAAAGCAGCGCTTCGACTCGTTTCATGGTCAAAACATCGTTCTCTGCACCGATCCGAATGAGACCCCAATATCGGCTGCTATCTCCCTGATGCTCATACAACGATCCGTAGGGACAATTTTCCTAACTTTTTCGATGATGTCGCCAGTCACACTAGTGCACGGACGACCGAAACAAGGCAAATTGTCAACCACAACACGGCTTGCTTTTAAACTATTTGTTCCCGTAAGCTACCGTTAATATTTTCAACGCCTCCTCATATGATATTTTGTTAGAAACACAAAATTTCTGACAAACTCTTTGCTGAACTAAATTCGACATTGACTGGTTTACGAAGCTATCACGCCAAAAATCCCGACTGATTGCACCGAAACAGATATTTGAGCACCAGATGACAGATATACCAACCTACAAAAAAAATATGACAATATCCCAAGCGCGGTTTGTTTAAATGGGAAATTTCTGGTACTTTTTGGTCAGAAGGTATCATAGACAATCCGACTGGTATATTTTCGATACGAAATAACAAAATTATCACTTTTTCTCTAAAGGACATCCAACTTCTTAATAAAATTTAAAACTTAACAAAATAAATCCGATCCCCAGTTAGACGGTAAAAGACTTAAATTGTTTCTATGTCAAAAAATGCATGTCTCTCTCTCTCTCTTTGTTTGGTGAATTGAGGATATCATTCTCCACTATGACAATGCTAGCGCACACATCGGTTCGAACCAATTGCTTGAAGAGTACTCAAGACGTGATACTAATGATCAGCAGCCGTAGGTCCTGATTTGACAACCAATAATTTCTTTTTGTTTCCTTATACGAAAAATAAATTTGGTGGTCGGCGATTTTCTGTTTCTGTTAAAAATAACCTAAAATTTAATTCAAATTTAATGTCCATTCTATATTAAATTTAGTTATTTTGTACTTTAAATCGTGAATAATTTACGTTTACTTCGAATTTAAAGCAAATTCATTGAAATATCGTAAGTAACTGAAAAGATATTTCAACTTTAAAATTAATTCACATATACCCTAATACTAAAGGTATTTAAATTATCATTCAATATATATTGCATGAGATTCCGGAAGACGGCACAACTTGTATCGAACTTCTTGTTTAGTATAATATAAGTTGCTTAAAGGAATCATATTTCTTATAATGAGGTGCACATGTCTGTCCCGTACTGACGGGAACCAATGAGTTCGATCTAGATGGCGAATACTACCTATGGGAAAAATGAACACCTTTTCCTCGTAGTTTCAAAATTTCTTGAACTAATTTTAATGTTGGTGCATTAAATATGTCATAATATATCTCAAATTCAATGAACACTGGCTGTATATTTAATTTACATAATCACCGTTAAAAATAATTATCAAACTTTAAATTTAATGTATGATTACACTAAATTTAATGGAAGAAATTAATTAAGATTAATGTAAAAATTATTAAATTTAATGCATTACGTTAGATGCATTTAAGTTACATTTATGAAATTTGCTTCAAGCACATTTATCTTAAATTTAATGCATTTTCTTTTTGTAGTGCAAAAGAAGCGGCCGATGCTTTCAAAAACCATATTTTGAGGATAATATTTTCGCAGTGGCAAAAATGCTTTTCAGATAAGTTCAAGCGCATGCAAAAGTGCATACAATTTATTGTGGAGGATATTTTGAAAAGCAATAAAACCATTTTAAAGATAAATATTTGTTTTTGTTGTTATACTCTCGTATTTCATTGAATACTCAAATTTTGACAAATTCGTTTACAAAAAATACTAACTTTTCTATAGTTTGCCAGTTTTTCCACGATGTATAACTTTATATTAAAAGAATTATAGTTTTATAATTGTTTTTGTACTTCCTACCACTATTAAACTACATTTAAATTTTTTAAATCTTAAATGAAAATAACTAATAATATTTGACACCTTTTCTGATAACATTGTCAAAGAAAAACACTCATAGTAGTTCAAAATTGCCCAAAACTATTTGAGTTATTCAAAATTAGGAGACTATCATTTAGAAAAATCAGTCATGGTCTATTATTTGAAAATAGTTCATCACACCCGAATTAATACTTCAGGATTTTATTTTGATTTTTGTTTTTAGGTTGGACGTAACTTATTTTTATATTTCTCATGGTAATGAATGAACCATTCTTGTCGAAAAATTACGAGAAACAGCTGTTATCAATAATGAATGTATTTAACTAAATATCATTACGATGATTTTAATCCACCGCAGGCGGAACTACTTTTGGTTCTTTTTCCAGTGATTGAGTGCCTATTAAAAATATATTTATTTTTACTGAAATATTTTTTTAAAACTTTTTCAATACGTATAGTTAAAGCCATAGGTATATATGGTGCCGTAAATTCCGAGATGGATGAGACCTACCCAGGAGTGTTTGAGGCAATGTACGAACAAACCTTACATATAATGTAACAGCAAAAAATAAGTTGGAACCAGGAAGAGGGTTGTTTGAATCTACAAGCCAAAGAACACATTTTGAAAAAAAAGTTTCAAATAAAAGTTTTAGAGATTTTAAAAAGCTACAATTTGAACTTTTGAGTGATAACTTTTGTTAATTTGTAATTGCAAAAAAGCCAAAAAAGCCTCAATATCGGCCTTTCCTTTCATATGCATTATTTTGTTGCAATATTAACATTTTTCGCACTTTTTTGCTTTTAAAGGGAAGCCCTCGTCTATCTGAACAAACCGATATTTTATCATTGTTAATTGAATAATTTTTTGCTGAGATATTGCTAATTGTTTATTTCAAGACGCAAAATGTTGATTACTATAACTTTTTTTTGTGTGAATTTTGACCACCACAAAGATTCAATCCCTTCGTGAAGGCCTACACTTTCATACCTTTTTAAGGGCAAAAAAATTAATTTTCAACCCCTTAAATATCGCTTTAAAAAAAGGGGGTGTTTTATAAAGAAACAAAGCTATAGCTGAACTCGCAGCTTCAAATCAGCAGCGCTGGAAAAAATTCGCCGTATTTCAGCAACAAATGCACGAACTTCGGTTGTTCTTTTAATCTGGGGTAATTCGAAAAATTATGAATAAGGCACACCCCATTTTTTAGAGCAATATTTAAGGGATTAAAAATTAATTTTTTCATTTGTTTCTAAAAAAATATCAAAATTTAGGCTTTCATAAAGAGATTGAGCCGTTCTGAAGGTCAAAATGTTCACCCAAAAAAAAGTTATAGCAATTAACATTTTTCATCTAGGGATAAACAATTATCAATATCTCAGCAACAAATTATCCGATTTACTATTATAAAATATGATTTTGTTAAAATCAAAAAAGTGCGACAAATGTTAATTTTGCAATAAATATTTATTACGCAAAAAATAGACGATTCTGAAGATTTTTTGGAATTTTTGCAATAACAAATACAAGAAAACGATCGCACAAGCTCAATTTTACAATTTTATTTGAAATTTTTTTTCCAAGATGCGTTCCTTGGCTTTTAGATTCAAAAAACATGTTTTAACCGACTTTGACCCCCCCCCTCTTGGCCCCAACCTATTTTCTGCTGTTACATTTTATGTAGGGCTTGTTCTTACTTTGCACCCAACCCCCTGGATAGGTCTCATCCATCTCGGAATTTACGTCAAAAACAACACTAACTTTTACCAATGGCTTGGACTAATAGGAACGAAAGCAGAGATACAATGGAAAGATTCATGTCAAACTTAAAGAAACATAGGTGGTTATTTTTTATTCGAAATTCTAATCATCGATTCTTTCTTTTAATTTTCAGTATTTGTTTTTACTATTTGAAATTGCTATTGCAAACTACTGCAAACGGTTACAATAAACAAAACAATATATCTGTTTGGAGGAAAGCTAAAAAAAAACTTGAGATTGATAGTGAATTTCCAAACTGCAAATTTTTGGAATAGACAGCCTCGCAGAGTCACCCTTATTTTTAATGCTAAATAAAGTTATATTATAAAAATAGCAGGTTTATATTTAAAAAAACTGACTTCAAATGATTTTTTCAAGTTAATTATTAATGTTAATTTTTGATTATCATGTATTTATTTATTATCAAAATATCAATACCATTCACTAAAGTAGATCCCTTCTAGAGGAAAATCTATTCCAAATAAATAATAAAGATATAGGTGAAATTAATAGTTATATGCCTGCAAACGCATTTTTGATATAAAATTTCAATTATGTCAAAAACAAACTTAGGTACATGAAATATGTAAACAATTTTGCGTAGAATCTAAAAATGAAATAACATATAGGGTGGTAAAATAAACAAGAAGGCATCCACTTCCGATATAACCGGGGTGACCATCTTTAAAGTATTTTAGCCGAATTGCCTCCATCCTTTTTAGTAAACGGCCAAATTTTAAAAATTTTCTTTTTTCGAGAAATCGATCGCTGAAGTTCATCGTGGGACACCCTGTATATTGTAATTTAAAAAATACCGTAACTCTGGATTGCCTTATCTAATTTTAAAGAACTTTCTCATATTTAAAAATGAATTAATTTTAATATTAAGGAATTAAATAAAAATTTTTTAAATTTCCAAATAGGCGCCAAGATGGCGTGTTTGATAATATGAATAGAAAAAAATCAAAAGTAAATATATGTATTATTTTACAGTTTTAATATCTACGATTTAGGTTTTCAAATTTCTGTATTTTACTTTTGTTATAACTTTTAAAATAAGGAGATATGACAAACTGTTATATCTGGTATTCCGTCTGAGCAATGAATTAGGCCACCTCTAACTACCCACCTATTCGGAAATTGGCTATTCAAATACTTCCGAATGTTTTCAGCAAAATGCAGTGTATTGTAGATGCAGATGTAGAAACTACATGTTTATGCCTAACTCCAATGCTACATCTTATAAAAGCATTGGCAATTGTTTTGATAAAGGTAAAGGTTCAAATAAGTTGCTCCATTGAAAAGTTTTTCAAATATATGCAAACTCCTTTTTTCAAAAGACGTGGAATTAGGAAAAAATGGAAAACTAGAAGTTTTTATTGTCTTTTTAAAAGTCATGATAAGTAGAAATAATATTTATTGAGGATTTAAAGTGAAAAGATAATATTCTAACTTATTGTATTTATAAACATAATAGTCACCAAAACAATCGACTCACCAAGATAAAATTGAACAAAAACAAAACAATACAATATTTTGATATAATAAATGTTCAAGATGGCATCCATTGCTATTTATGGAACTATCGAGCCTTTGATGGGTAGAAAATATAGCAGTCTAAACTTTTGCTAAGGAAATTGTTTGTATAGCAGGCCTTATACGATGATTCATATCTTCTTAAGTTTGCCGTAGCTTCTTTTTACATTTCTCATGGTAATGGATCAATCATTCTTGTTGAAGAATTACGAGAAGGAATTGTTATCAATAATGAATGTATTTAACTAAATAATGATTTTAATCCACCGCAGGCGGAGATAGTTTTGGTTCTTTCTCCGGTCATTTAGCCTGTTAAAAATATATTTATTTTTATTAAAATATTTTTATAAATCTTTTCCTATACTTAGGAAACAAAGCAGTGATACAGTTGAAAAGTTCCCGACAAACTTAAAGAAACATAAATGGTTATTTTTTATTCAACATTTTAATCATTGATTCTTTCTTTTAATTTTCATTAATTATTTTTAACGATCATTCGAAAATTATTACTGCAAACTGTTACAATAAACAAAACAATATGTCTCTGTTTGGAGGAAACTTGAGATTGACAATGAATTGTCAGTATTTTAAAACTTGCAAATTTTTGAAATAGACAACCTCATACAAAGTCACCTTATTTCTAATGCTAAATAAGATGACATAAAAATAGGGGTTTTATATTTAAAAAAAAAGGACTTTTAACGATTTTTTCAAGTTAATATTTAGTGTTAGTTTTTGATCACCATATATTTATTTATTATCAAAATATCAACATAGGCTACTAAAGTAGATCCTCTTCTAGGAGGAAATCAACCCCAAATAAATAATAAACATATAAGAGAAATTTATATTTATGTTTAGGCCTGCAAACGCCATTTTTGGCAATATAAAATTTAAAATAAGTGAAAAACGGTTAGATTTAGGTATGGAATATTATTCACAAAATATGTCTATAATTTTGCACAAAATCTAAAAATGAAATAATATATAGGGTGTTCTATTTAAAATAAGCAAGAAAGCATCAAATTCCGATATACCGGAAGTGCCTACATCAACTTTAGTAAACGGCCAAATATTAAAAATTTCTCAAAGTCTATTTTCCGAGAAATTGATCACCGCAGATTGTCGTGGGACACTCTGTATATTGCAATTTAAAAAATACTGTAACTTTGGATTGCTTTATCCGATTTTAATGAATTTTATCGTACTTAGAACTTGATATATGTATCCTTTTTTGTTTTTAATATCTATGACAGGTTTTAAAATTTCTGTGGTTTACATTTTCTTATAACATTTAAAATAAAGAGATATCTAAAACTGGTGTTCGGTCTGACCATTGAATTATACCACCTGTTCTTACCCATCTATTCGGACACTGGTTTTTCAAATCTTTCCTAATGTTTTGAACATAATGCATTGTATAGCCAGGTTGCAGAATCCACATGTTTCCGCGTACCTCCAGTGTTAAATCTTATAAAAGTACAGACAAAATTGTTTCAATAAAGGTGTAAACAAGTTACTCCATTTAAAAGTTTGTCAAATATATTCAATCACTTTTTTTCACAAGATATGAAATTAGAAAAAAAAAATGGAAAATTAGAAGTTACTATTGTTCTTTAAAAAGTCATTATATGCGGAGAGATTTACTGAGGATTTAAAATAAAAAGATACTGTTCTGTCTACTTATCGTAGTTATGGACATGATAGTAACCAAAAGAGTTGACTTACTAAGGAAAAATTAAAAAAAAAACGAAATAATCTTTTGATACAATAAATGTTCATAATGGCGCCTATTGTTATTTATGTAACAACAGTGTCGTTGACGGGTAGAAAATATAGCAATTTTAACTAAGGAAATTGACTGTATAACATGTCTTATACGACGAATTATATCGTTCGCAATGTTAGCAGAGCATGATAATCTATAACTTATATTTTTCTCCATAGGTAAATATCTAAAACTGTGAAATCTGGTGCTTTGTTGGACCAATAAATTAAACCATTTTTTCCTACCCATCTATTCGAAACTATTGATTCAAATAATATTGTAATGTATAGCCAGAGTGCAGAAACTACATGTTTCTGCGTATCTCCTGTGCTATATCTTGTAAAAGTACAGGCAATGGGTTCAATAAAGGTTCAAGTAAGTTACGCCATTTAAAAGTTTGATAAATCTATGCAAATTACTTTTCTCATAGGGTGCGGCGATAATATTTTGAGAATTTAAAGTAAAAAGGCAATATTCTGACTAACATATTGTATTTATGGACATAATAGTAACCAAAATAATCGACTTACCAAGGAAAAATTAAACAAAAGCGAAATAATACAAAATTTTAATTTAGTAAATGTTTAGAATGGCGTCCATTCCTATTTATGCAACTACCGAGTTTTTGATTAGGAGAAAATATAGCAGTTTCAATTTCTGCTAAGGAAATTGACTGTATAGAATGTTTTATATGACAATTCATTTCTCTTCGGGTTGTTGTCAGCAGAGTATGATGAACTATAACTTTTATTTTTTTTTCATAGGTAAATATTTAAAACTGTTAAATCTGGTTCTCCGTCGGATCAATAAATTAAACCATCTTTTCCTACCCATTTATTCTGAAACTAGTTGTTTAAATACTAGCTAATGCTTTGAACATAATATAGTGGAAACCCAGCGTACAGAAACTAGATGTTTCTTCGTATTTTCAGTTCCATATCTTCTAAAAGAGCAGGCCATTTGTTCATTGAATGTACAAATAAGTAGCTTTATTTAAACGTTGGTCAAATATATGCAAAAAAAAATTCTTTTATAGTACTGTAGTACATATTAGCAGTAAATTGATTGTAGTTTATAATTAAATTTATGAAAACAATAGCGATTTCTAGTTTGTGTGAGTTTCCACCCACTTTCGTCTTCTCCTCTTTGCTCATCTGAACTCTGTTTTCTCTCCCCCTCTTCCATTTTTCCTCCCCTTTCATCTTTACTTCTCCTTTATTCTCTCTTTCCATTTTTTTACCTCAATATTAAGCCTGAGGCTCCAGTCATGTGGTGAGTATTTGTGTATTCCAATAAATATTTGTTATATTCAATGTGGATAGTACAAATAATGAATCAAGCCTTATGGTGAAGATTTTAGGAGCCCAGTTATTGCGCAGCATTTTTTTTTATATTCCCGGGTCCGTCCTAAACTCGGATGTACTACGACCAGAGTAGCCATCCTGTCAACCTAGCCCAGTGGCTCAATCTGTACAGTCCTGCTAAGGAATGAGTGAGTATTTCTCTCGGTTCCAACCTTACTGACCCGAAAGTTTGTTGTCTAAATCTCACCAGTGACTCACAGTCACATATGATATGCTTCACCGTTTCCTTGGCTTGTCCACATAGTCTGCAGCCGAGATTTCCGTTATATAGATTCATTCTATTCACATGTACTTTGACGGCCATGTGTCCCGTCATTATACCCGTTATAGTCCTTAATTTGTTTCTACTTATTTGTAGTAATTTCTTTGCCAATTTCGGGTCCGGATTCAAAATAAACAGCTTGCTGTGGTTTAAACCTTGTCTGGTCATCCAGTGGTTTTTATATTCTCTTTTGATCCATTCTTTGACTGCTTCTCGCGCCGCGCACCGCGGCACCCACAAGGCCGGTTCTGGACCAATGTATTGAGATGCTGACCCTGCTCTAGCTCAGCTTTTTCATTTCCATGTATGCCTTCGTGTCCTGGTACCTACTTTAACATAACTCTGTTGTCTTTTGCCAGAATTTCCAGCTCACTCTGACATTCCCAAACCAGCCTCGATGACACCTTTTGGCCCTTGAGGGCCCTTAGGGTTGCCTGGCTGTCAGAGTAAATGAAGATTTGCTTCCCTTTGTATTGCAGCATTTAGTTATCACGAACTGTTAAATTTTAAATGTGCAAATAGTCGTTATAAATTTCCTTCTTTAAAATAAAATTCAAATACTTATGTATGTAATTATTAAAATAAATAATAAATAATTTTTCAACTTTCTAGCAATATTATAAATAACGAGAAAAATAACGACAGGCGTCTTAACATGCGAAACAATAATTTCTACACAAAACAAAAGATATTTCAACATTATCATAATAATGACTTTTGATCTGCTTTCATTAATAAGTTACAAGTAATATTGCCTGCAACTTTTTTCGCAGTAACTGAGATTTAAATAGACCAATATTAGAAGTTTTAAAGGCAATCTTTAATTTTGTTAACTAATCAGAAATTTGATATCAGTTATATAACTTGTAACATGAAACCATTGGTAAGAATAGTTTATTATTTTATTTATTTGCCTGGGATTGGGTGCATATTAAACTATATTTTTAATTTTTTTTTACGTTTCGCTCTTTATTTTTCTCTTTATTTTATTAATGCCACTAGGCTGAAAAAATTTTACATCTGACTGTTAACGATAGATAGGAATTTAAAGTCACTTTAATGAAACATAACTAGTAACATCACTGTTTTTCAGAATATTTGTTGAAGTTGTACAAAGCTCTTAAGCATAAATTTAAAACCGCAAGATATTTTTCATAGTAAACTCTCATTTTGTTTTGCCATAAAAGATCTGTTTTTGTTATTAAAATTGTACAATATCAGGATGATAATTGTTAAAAATATTTGTTTAAAAGTATATTAGAGACAGGATCATAAACGATTATCCACTAGTATCAGGAATTAGATATTTAAAATTTTATAGAAAGTTTGTAGTAAAACGTGATAATATTTTGAATTTTTATATTTATTATTGACAGTGGTTTATTATTCGCTGTTTATTAAATTTCTCAATGTAAATCCTAATATTTCCTTCACAAAACCCTTACACCAGAAGCACGACAACCCTTTCGGAGTGCCAGTAGTTTTCTATGTTAAATAGTACAATAGGCTTAGAAATTTAGAATGTTGATTTTACTTTAATCGACTTCTTAGACAGCGGTAGCAATTTGTCAATAGTCAAATTATGAAATGCGATAGTAATAACTCGAGAAAATATCTATCGGATATATTTTAGTTACCTTAAAACGACGTATTTTGATGTCACGAGGCTACCATCAAATGATGTACACGGATAAACCAATTGAAGATGTCTTATATAATATTAAATCAAGTTTTTCCTAACTAGAATAAAGCATGCCTGTTCTTATTCTATAAGCCTTATTCAGTTGATATATATATATATATATATATATATATATATATATATATATATATATATATATATATATTATGACGATTTCTATATATTACTGATAATATATAATATAATAAACCCACAAACATGCCCGTAAATTTATTTAAACCATTAATATTTATTTGCTGAGTGCCAGGTAAAAAATAATTATAATAAATTATAACTATTCTTTACCAATTTGAAGTATTTTCAATTTTCAAATTTTCTATATAAATATAGGTGTGTTCCAAACTGTAAATTGACTCCTTCTCAGGTGAGTTCAGTGTTTTATAAGATATCAATCAGACAATCAATAAAAAGAATAATTAAAACACAAAATATAAATTATAATCAACAATAAAAAAAATTTCACAATATTATTAATTATCACTAGATGGAATTTAATGGTTAATATTTTTATATTTCATCCAACACTATTTCTAATCAATATTACTTATTAGTTACTTTTATCTACCATCTTTTAATAACCTGGATCACAAATTAGCAACGTTTAATTTCGTAATCGTCTACTAGATGGCTATAGTGCAGTTTTATATGGAAAGCGTCATTTATTGGTTAGAAATAATATTATTTTAAACAAATTATCGTATGCTGTGTTGTGATTCAAGTAGATAATATAGTTTCACACCTAATATTTATGATGATAAATATTATTATGTTTTAACAGGTTAGTAGAGCAAACTAAAATTTATTAATTCTATTATTTTTATTTTAAGAAAAGTTAGGTTAATATTGGATGCTAGTTTTCAATGCCTATGAAAGATGAAAGCTTTCTACTTCCTTATCTAATATAAATACCTTGTAATGTTTTCTTTTATTTGTCTTTTGCTATAAAGTATGGAATTGACAAAAATACTTTCCAAAACCTCGTTCAGCTATGTTTTTCTTAGTTCAATTCAAATTAATTTTTCTATCTTCTTCTTATCACAATATTATCGTATTTGTTGTTGTCTGAGAGTTGCACAGTTATTTTACAGGACAACACTTATAAACTTTTACGAATTACTTTAAATAAATTATTAAAGTCTTTTTACTTGACAACACCAAAAACACATAACCTCTTTTAAAACCAAAACATTTAACTTTTGTATTCATGTGACGTAGGAAGACTTTTTTAAGTAATTGAAAATTTGAGGTTATGTAAATTTTCGGTAGTGCGAGAAACGCAGTGCTTCCAGCAAACTGATAAATTCAACTCTCTCGAAATTCTTACGCCTTAATTTTTTATATTCGGCCAAAACATAAAAAATTTCTGCGTTATGATTGGTCAGATTTTTTTAACACATGGTAACTTGATATCTTAATGCCTTTAAAAATTGAATTTTATGATGGCTTTCTAATTTTACCAATATTGACTGGAATTTAATGTTTTTATTAATATATTGACATAAATCGGATTATTGAGCATAATTAACTTTGCAATAAATAAACTGTAGAGTTTTCTCGACAATTTGAAATGCATTAATGCCACATTGGCACATTATTTATATATTAAAATTGATAAAAATTGACATTTTGGACATTAAAATTTATGACAATTTTAAATAAATTCTGTTCATAAGAACTTTAAAGTGTTTATTGTTGCTTTATTACTATTACCCTTTTATTTACCAAAATTTTCTTAAAATATTAGTGCAAAAATTGCTTAAAATAAGTTTAAATTTACCTTATACTGAAATGTATATCACATTCTTTAGTTTTATGTGAAATATGGTTTTAATTTATACATAATTTCTTTAATAACTCTTAAAACTAAAATATTCGTCTTGTATTTTATACACTAGTGTTTATTTATCACTATTCATGGAATTTTTTTGTGTTAATTTTGCATTAATTTTACCGCTTCACGCAATTTTGTGTCTTATGAGTGATTGTTTTAATGAGACAAATACTTCATTATTAGCTTTTTAAAAGCATCCAATCCTTTTATTCACTTAAATATATATATATATATATATATATATATATATATATATATATATATATATATATATATACATATATTTGTTTGTATTAACACTTACTCTAACTAGTAAAATACTTTTTACATAGTTTTTTAATTAACTTTAGTTTTTATAAAAAGAAATATGTCATATTTTTTTATGAATATAACAATTCTCAATTATTTAATTTATTCAAGAATTTTGGATTTTATTGTCTTTTCCTTAAGACTTTATCAGTTTATTTATACTACGATTTAAACAATATATATATATATATATATATATATATATATATATATATATATATATATATATATATATATATATATATATATATCCGCTAAATCAAAATGTAATAGTGTTGGTGGATCTTCTATATTTTACATCGTTCGTATATAATTAATGTTTAGGTAATTTATTTTACCTTCTTCAGAATTTACAGGGTCCTAAAAATAATAGAGATTTTTTTTTATTTAATTTAGAACATATTGTATGCTTACCTTGAATAAAAATTCACAAAAAACTCTGCACACCACACATTAATTAAATTTAATATTATGTTACATTAAGAATAATATAAATAATATAACGAGGTTTAACCTATTTTTAATCTGGATGTGTTAGTTTTATGAGCACCCTTAAATTAGCCAAGCTCACAAAAATATCAACTTATTCATTGCATGTATGTGTCCAGGATTATTTTACGGCATTCGAAATTACATTTTCCAGAATAACACATTTTAGCACAAAAAAATGCTAGTGATCGATTACTACTTAAATTAAAGGAGTTAGCCGTTAAAAAAATATGTTAACTAGTTATTATTTCAAGTACAGCGCAGTTTACCGAATATGCAGCATACACAAAATTATGTGAAAATACAAAGACGAAAAAATAGCTATTTCAAAATCTAAAAGTTTCAAAATGTAATAAACATTGTACCTAGACGCTTGTGAGGCATTTAGGTCAGATTAGGCAACCAAGCTGCTTGCATCGGCAAAAGGCAATCAGCTTCGAATGATTTGCGATTAAGGTGGGACGTAATAGGCCCAACAAGGCCTAAGCATCGATGATCGAATATTGCTTCCTTTTGTTATAAATTTATATATATATATATATATATATATATATATATATATATATATATATATATATATATATATATATATACAGGCTGCCCGATAAGTACTCCCGAGATCATACAGAGGAGGTCAAAATAAATTGTGTCATAGAAAAGAAATTTTTAAAGTGCCCCTTAACAGAGATACAGAGCCCTAAAGATGTGCCAAATAATTTACCTTATCGCCTCTAAATTTAAATATTTTTTAGAAGTCATGAAGACTCATTAAACCATACTACAGTAGATGTTTTAGATCATCAGGGAAGTAAAGATGGACTTGGAGCCACACTCGTTTGGTCTAATTTTTGACAGGTCTCATTTTAGAGAGCTGAAAGCTGATTTTTTAAATACTTTGGTCATTCCTCTTCAAAAAGGGTACTTAATTTGCTTTGATAAAACTGGCGACTTTCGAGATAAAACGGTTTTTATGCGAAATACTCAAAAATTACTAACGCTAAACACAAACAAGTGAAAATCAGGTTGTTATTGTTAATACCGACATAATGAATTATTATTGAAGAATGAAGAAATAGAAGAATATTCTTTCGTAGAGTATGCTGATATGCATTTAATTTATGTTGAAGCGTTATCACATTCTTATAGTTAAGAATTAATTTTATATTATTCAAGGTCATTTTTGCCGCGACGCGGCGGTGAGGGTCCTTTCAAGAGGGCACGAAGCTCTCACGTAAAGGAACAAATTTTGCAGCATAAGAAAAGCTCGCGACACAAACCAATGTTACAAAACAGAACAGTTACTTTACCCGTACCATGTTGAAAAAGTACACGCTATCTGTCAGGATGATTATACTGCAAGATTTCAATACTCTGACTAGTTTATACAGCAACATAACCTAAATATAACTACTGATGAGGCCGGTTTTGCAAGATATGGCCTAATAAACTTATCTAGTTTACATTTTTGGGCAGATAAAAACCCGCACGCTATATTTAAAAAAAAAAACACCAACAAAGGTTTATTGTAAATATGTGGGCTGGCATCATCGGAAATTACCCCATAGATCCATTTGTTTTGGAAAGAAGACTCAATGGTAAGATTTATTTACAATTTTTGCAGCAATATTTAAATAATTTTTTGGAAGATATACCTCTTGACAGAAGAATGTAAAAGTGATACATGCATGATGGTGTTCCACCTCATTTTAACCATAGAGTACGTCAACACCTAACAAATGACCAAAGTCCTCGATAGATAGGTCGAGGTGGGTCTGTTTTAAGGCCACCAGACCTAAATCGGTTGTACTTCTGGGGAAATCTAAAATATTGTAAATTAATTAAGCCCCGATCAACTCTTTGTCCTTGACAATGTCTGAGCTGGAAATCTTTCATCAGTATAACATCTTTTTCTCTTTAAAATGTGAGACAGCGCTACCCCATACAATAAAGTACACCCTGCGTATTTTATTTTTACCTATTTTTGTTTAGCATTAGTAACTTTTAAGTGTTTCGCATAAAAACAGATTTATCTCGAAAATCGCCAGTTTTATCGAAATAAACTAAGAGTATATTTTTTTAAGAAGAATGACCAAAGTATTTAAAAAAATCAGTTTTCAGCTCTGTAAAATGACACCTGTCAAAAATTAGGTCAAACGAATGTGGGTGCAAGTCCGTTCCTGACTTTTCTGATGCCGTAAATCACCCACTGCAGTATAGTTCAATGAGTCTTTATGATCTCTATAAAATATTAAAATTTCATTAAATTATACAAGTCGGTTCAAAACTTAGTATGGTTCAATGAGTCTTTATGATCTCTATAAAATATTAAAATTTCAATAAATTATACAAGTCGGTTCAAAATTTAGAGCCGATAAGGTAAATCGCCCGGTTCCCCTTTAGGGCTCTGTATCTCCGTTAAGAGACACTTTAGGAAAATTTTTTCTATGATAAAATATGGTTATTTTGACCTCTCTGTGTGCTCTCGAGAAATTAGGAGTCACCTACCGGACAAAGAAATTATTTAATAAGTTTATTTAATTCAATGATCAAAATCAAACTGTAAATGTAACTTTTACATTTTTAGTTTTCTTCCTTGCAACAATGTATATCAACTTAGATTTTTGTCTAGTCTTAACACAACAATAAATATGTATGTGAAATATGTTTTCTTATGATTTCATTAAATAATGATATATTAATGATTATATATATATATATATATATATATATATATATATATATATATATATATATATATCTATCTATATCTATATCTATATATATATATATATATATATATATATATATATATATATATATATATATATATCTATATATATATCTATATATATATATATATATATATATATATATATATATATATATATATATATGTAAATGAGCCCAGAAATTTCGGTCGATGGACTATTGTATAACAATAAAATCAATAAAAAATATTAAAGTTAAATCCATATACCCTTAAAGATTAAACAATATTATGCGATATGCATCATCACAATAACTGATTAGTAATCTCGATTTAATAAACTGAAATTTTATTGCCTAAACATGATAGCCCTAGAACCTCAAAAATATATAAAATGAAACTCTTTCTTAAAAAGTGTGTCATTCGCAAAAATGAACGGTTTCACTCTGATTGTCTTGTGCGCCCTTTCGGGATCGCTGCATGCCTTCAGTTTATGGAAACCAGGTATCGTTAAGGCGGATCCTACCCTCGAGTTAGTACATGTGGTAAGAATTTTTTTAACTTAATTAACTTCATAAATTAGTAAAATAGAAGTTTTTATATTAATATATTTTAGTACCTGTTTTTTTCCACTAGTAAAACTAGATTCATATAAGAAATCGAACCCAAAATGCACATAAAATTTCAGACGCTGTAGATAAGGCATTTGATTCCATTCTATTAAAATAGCCATTTTTAATATTCTGTAGGAACCTTTAAAGTTTCATTACGTATATCTGTCTGTCCGTATGTCACAGTTTTATAACTGCGTGAGTATATAATGTTTTTCAATGGAATAACTACAATTTGTAGCCCGGCAAAAAGTCCTTCATTTGTGATAATATTTTGCAGATACATATTTCTCATTAGCCTAAAATCAGGCGAAATTGCAAAAAAAGTTAGGGTACTTACCTTTATAGGAAAAGATAGGATAAAAAAAATTGCCTTCACCCTACGATAGGGGCAATATTGGATAGGTCTTCAAAAAATACCAATTAATGTTTTATATTACGAATTTTCATTTTGTCGCTTCTTACGGAATATATGAACATTCTAGTTGATTTTTGAACTCTTTGCACCAATTTTCCAACTGTAAATTTTAAAAAGCTAGTTCGTTATCTCTTAATAAATATGTGCAATAAAAATTATATCGTTTTTAGGTCTTCTAATTAATGAGATAAAAGAACTTTTAGAAACTTAATTTCAACTATCTTTTATTTATCTGATTGAGAAACTGTTAAATAGGTCATCGAAATGCAATTAATTTATTTAGTCGTCTGATTTGACTAATATAAAAATTAAAAATTGCCTACGATTATCGTCTTGCTTAAGGGGTGTGATTTTTGGAGAATACGCCTAGAAAGGCATTTTCATGCTTTTATGCTGGATGCATATCTAATGGGGCTTCCTGTTATGGAAATACGGTGTTTTAATAGGTTTGTTCCCGTATTCTTGTTTTGATTTCTGACATACGTTTCATAATTTGTTAGCTTAGTTTTTTCCATTATTTTATATTTCTGTTTAATATACACCATAACCTTTATATTGGTTTATATTACAACTGTAGACATTAGTTTATATTAAATTCTACCTTAATTTCTTTTAGACACAAATTTGAAATTTTACTGCGCTTCCCTTTAGTTTTCCAACTGTAAATTTTGAAAATACAAAAAAAAACCTTAAGCACTGAGTAAATGTTTTCAATAAAGATTTGATAATATTAGCTAGTTAATAAAAAACAAAAAAAAATTGTTTCAAATTTATTTTCTAATGTTACCAAATATCGTCTGACAAACCCATCATTTGTTATAAATTTTTGCAGGCGTTCAGTTAACTCAAAGACGAGCAACAAAATTTCAGAAAAATCTGACAACAAATATAACTCCTTTGAAATCTTAACATAATATGTGATACATGCCCTTAGTCAGATTTTTCCCATTAATAATAAGCAATTGTCAATACTTCTCTAAAAACATTAACGTTATGATAGACCTAATATGACTGGATAACTGATTCACATTTAAAGTAATTTTTTTCGCTGGTTATATTTACGTAATTTAGTTTTTACTTTAGTTTCTCAAAAATTTTTAAGCCCCAAAGAAGTCTAGAGACAAAAAGTATAAAAAACCTCCAGTTTGCACCAAGGCACTGCTTGTATCTTGTATTTTTGGTATATCACAATGACTTTAAAAAGATTTTTTTATTTAATTTTCTAGTGTTTATTTACCTATTAATAAAACGAATTAATATTATTTATTTTAAGACAAAAGAGAGCGATTTTATTGATCATCTCTGATAAAGTGAAAAGTTAAGTTTGGAATCTGTTTTACTCAAATGTGTAAAATTCAGTTCCACGAAAATTCAAACCGAGAACATAAAGGCCAGAAACTAATACCTCATAATTCTCTAACATGGTCTAACTTTAAAATAGATGATAAACTGAATAAAAATCATTTTCTTTTATTTTTAGAACAACAAACAACTATTTCTTTTAACGAATTCAAAGCTTTATTCTTATTTTTATATTTAATCTTCCTATATAAAGGTTTATTTAATGATACCTACTACCACCTATCTCAGAAAAAGGAACAGCGTTTTTTGAAAAGTGAAAAATATGTTCATGTCTGCATTTTGCGGCGTGATTGTCTGGTCATAGGGATGCGATATCAGTATTAATTCTTTTCAGTGTTATTCGAAACCTAATGCATCCAAACCAAAATGAGCGCATAGTATGCAAAGCAGTTCGAAATTATGCATGATTTGGGCTACAGAAAATATGGATCACGATTGGACAATGGTTGTTTTTTCCGATGAAGTAACTTTTTGGACGTGAATTTGACTGACGGATATTGGTCCATCCGCAATACACATGTCATTCAGCGCTCTATTAAACATCTAGTGAAGTTTTCTGATTTCAGTTATTTAGAGCTCCAAAAAATGGTTCAGATTTACAAGAGAGGACTTTTAGAATTGACAAAGAAGATATTTCCATGCAAAAACGAACTCTTGCAAGGGGATAATGACCCGAAACAATAAAGCTGACTTCGCAAGCCCAAGAGGGAAGAAAATGGCGTCAAGATAATGGACCAGTCTTCTCATTCCCTAGATTCCAGTCCCATCGAAAATGTGAGAGGAATTATGTAAACCCATCTCGGTTTAAAGTTCCTCCACGATTCGATGTAAATGATATCCTCTTTCTACACGAACTATGCCAAAAGGCTGATTGAAAGAATATCAAGAAGGCACTTGGCTATATTTGACAACGATGAAGACTACACAGCATATTAAATACTTGCGACTTATCATTTAAAAGAAACTTCAATGTAAAAAATGTAACAAAATATCTTCCATACTTTTTGAAATATCACAGTTGTTTTCTTCTGACATAGACTGTATATTTGACAAACGTAGTGCTTTTACTACTATAAAGTAAAAAAATTATAAGCTTGTGATACTTAGCTTATTTTAATGATATATTATCCTGATAAACCAAACAATGTTTCGCAAAATTTGTTTGGGAACTTTAAATACAAATATCTATAATAGTTAAAATCAACAAGTGCGGCAAAAGTAAATTTCATGAAGAGTGCTTTCAATCCTTATTCTGTTGAAAAATAAAACGCAATTACATTTTTCACTATGCAGAATTATATTTTACATCATATTCCTATAGAAAAATCAATTCATGGTGTCCATAATGAAGTTTAAACAGCTCACCCCATTCCATAAAAAACAATCCCACGGATAAATGTCGCCTTTACCATATAAAAGTGTAGTATATTTGGAATTAAACACTAATTGTCATTAGAATTAAAAATCTTTTAATTTATTTCATTACAAACTAAAACTTTTTTGCTCGTTTATTGTCCAGTTTAAACGAAGCTGTGCAAATTCAAGCATTGCGACTCAATTTCTTCATTTAAAGATGTTTTAAGACGAGTGAGACACTGTGTTTACCAACCTTTCTGGACTAACCATAATTTTTTCGAATTTTAACAATAAATTTAGCTGCACACTTTCAAGAATCGTTTTGAAAAATATTTTTAATTCATTTGTCCATCCAGATCCTCATTTTCCTCGATCTTTCGGATTTCGAAAGGTTCCCAAAATGTTCGTTTTCCACTACAACATGAAACTCTTCATGTCCTGAAATCGCAGCTTATTTTTACATTCCAAAAATGTATTTTTGGAAATATTAATTTAGTAAAAAAAAGTTTATCACATATAGAACAACCTTAAAAAACTTATCTTGACCGATACTTTTCCTAAAATATTATTTTTTTAGAAAATAGTAAAATAATTCTTGACTTTTTACGTATTTGAAAGTTTATGTTAAATTCAATTCATTTGTTGTGATTATTGGAAATAGTTATAACACTAATAACACCCGCCTTTGATATTTGAAAATACAATATATTAAAATTGCATCATGCATTTAGTATATTATAATACCTGAGTTTGTATATCTTTCGATATCATTATAACAATCATCATCAGCAAAAATTAGCAACTATGGCAACAAGATTTAGTTAAAATTTCTTTGGGTAAAGTTTGCAGCTAATTTTTAAAAATGATAAGACAGGAACTTTTAAGTAATTCATTTTCTTAAATCGGGCTTCATCAAATTTCTCAGAAAGCATATGTATCTAGGTTGGTCTCTAGATCATGATTTAAAAATATTTTTGGGTGTTCATTAAATAAAAAAAAAAGAAAAATGTTTCTTTTTTTTTAAATATAAATTATTATGTTGAGCCAATAATAAATTTCATATTTTTCGCAGGTTTTCAGACATGGTAATAGAAATCCCGAACAGGGAAGTTTGTACGAAAGTGATCCCTACTATGATGAAAGCTATTATCCCGAAGGATATGGTCAACTAACTAACGTAAGTAAACACATAATTTCAGAGCAAGCTGAGCAGTAAACATATTTAAGTAAGCTTATATGTTCGTTGTTCATGGTTAGTAATCAGCAATATCGTAATTACCGAACTTAAAAAAGTTACAAGACAATTAATACAGCAACTGTAACCATGTATAAAGAACGGAAGCTTTCGCGGCTTGGGTCAAGTTGAAAATCATGGTTCTTGAGTTTAGACTGTTGGAATTATTATCCGACGTTTCGCCTACGATTGCACGAGGTATCTTCAGGGATCTTTACTCCACGAGATTAGAACACTGAATGAGTATCGAGAAGCAACATTCCGGTATTTATACCCGACTAGTGCTCAGCGAACCGTGATCCAGCATTACAATCGATTTCCACGTGTGCTCTAGACTGTAATGTGCATCTCTATTAATATTATTTGGATATTTGCAAATTCTGATTGATTCTCTAATTTTACGTTTAGGAAACCAGGCACTGATGCTAGCACCTTAGTTTCTTTTATATTAAAAGTGTGACTTGAGCAATGCGTATACATTTATTATATTCTTTAAGCCTAGTGGATATAGACCGTCCTGTTTCACCTACATACACTTTGCCACAAGAGCAAGGTATCTTGTAAAAGCCTTCTGTTTGAAATGGAATTGCGTCCTTTCGAGACTTCAGACATAGTCCAACTTTCTTACATGTGTTGAAAATTGTCCAAGTGTTTGATTTTCGGAGCAATCTGGTAATTTTGTCGTTGGTTCCGGGTATGTAAGGTAAAACAACACTGTCCATAAGAGGTTCATTTATGACATTTTGTTTAGGAGTTGGATTTTAATAGTTATTAATATAACGTCTTATATCTTCCGCACAATATCCGCCATCTCTCAGACTATTCGTCAGTTTTTCTGTTTCTGATTTCAGTGATTGTTCGTCACGTATTGAAAGCTCTATGTACCAAAGAGTTTATGATGGATTCTTTTCGAGAAGGATGATGGTGGGACGTGCACTGAGATATCGATTTGTATGTGTTGGTTTTCTGTACACAGAATGTCCTAATTTGCCATTCTCTTTCCTTTCAACTAATATATCAAGAAAGGGAACGGCACCATTTGATTCAGTCTTCATAGTGAATTTTATGCTAGGGGGTTGTTGATTTAGATGATCTAGGAAATTATGGAGGTTATCTAAGCCATGCGACCAAACTACAAACGTAACATCTACATATTTGCACCAAAATTTAGGTTCTAGAGGAGCAGAAGACAAGGCGTTTTCTTCGAAAGCTTCCATGAAGATGTTAGCTACCACAGGTGATAGCGGAGATCCCATGGCCGCTCCCGAGGTCCGCTCGTAGAAAGTCCCTTGAAAAGTAAAATAAGTGGAAATCAGACATGCTTTAATTAATTCTAGTAGAGTGGAGTCCATGTTTAATTAAAGCATGTCTGATTTCCACCAATGGTCGGTATTTCAGGTGTGACGTTTAATTTCTGATGTATAGATGTGCATTGTGCGAGATTGCCGAGTAATTGTATCCCCGAATATGAGGTTTTAGTATAACAATCACCAATTATTTAATTATTTTCGGCCCTTATTAGTCTAGTATCCAAAAAAGTAACATTATTATTATTTTCACGTTCTACCTTCAATTGAATGTTTGAGCATTGGAGATTGGTAAAATTTCTTCATTACTATCTTGTGGTACTGTTAGAATGATGTCATCCACAAATGTTTTTATAAATGGTAGTTGGGAGATTAATTCAGGGACACACAAATTCAGTAAGTCATTAAATACATCCTGAGATATAATTGGTGACATATATGTTCTCATAGGGGCGTAAAAAATTTGTGTGAAAAATTTATTATCAAACTTATGGTAAGTGGTATCAAAAGTATTCTGCAATGTTTCTAAATATGTGTTATTGGTAAATTTTCTGTTTTTTGAGATTTCAGTCCAATGTTTAATAACACCCTCATGAAAAGAAAATAATGTATTTTATTGCACAACGACACCACATCTAGACTTATTAGTAAGAGTTCAGGTGGAATACGTTTTTGATTTAAATTTTCAGCTATGATCTATTTTAATCACAATTAAAAACTGAATCCTGATTGTTAATTGAGGTCCTTCAAGTTAGAAAAGTAAAAAATACAAATGTTTCTAATTGGGCGTTAATAAGTCATATAGATATTTCCCCAAGCGTTATGATTATCTTAATGTTGATTGAAAAAAATATGAAATAAGGAATATATGGATCTGTACAAATCTGTCTATTTTTATATTTCTACTAAATCATACTTCGTCAATTGTAATTGTAATTAATCTAACCTTGAAAAATTATGTTATCTGTAACTTTTAATAACATGAAGTGCGCAACTTCGAAATTCAGAGCCCAATTAAATTTATTATAATTTTGATTGCACAAGAAAAATTTTCAAGATTAATAGATTTATCTGTAGATGTAAATTTAAGAAAAAAATCTATTATCGATTAGGAGCTTTGTTTATATCCTTAATTGTTTAGGAGATTAACAGATGGTTATTCAAATGAGTTGCGAATTTGTAGTAGGTGTTTTATTACTCAAATTAAAAGTTATAATGTTGAAATTTGGCATTCTTTGGAGAATAAAGCAAGAATAACTGAGTAAAGACTGGGATATATTAGGTCATTGAGAAAAAAATATTAATTTTAACAATTATTTAGGAAGGAAAAAGGACGGAATTTAGGTTGGGCCAGCTTTTAAGGCAAAGATACGATGACTTTTTGGGACCAATATGGAATATAAACACTCTGGATGTACGATCTACCGACGTAAATCGGACCAAAATGTCGGCTCAACTGATGTTGGCAGGATTGTACCCACCAAGACTTAATCAAATATGGAGCCTTCTACCATGGCAACCAATTCCGTTTAATTATTTTCCAACAGCCTCAGATAAGGTAAAAACATAGATATTTAAAATTATCAAATATTTATGTTAAATGGCAAAACACATATTCCCAATTCTTTGACGAGAATTGGTTGTGTCGATCCTAAGGGCCAGTGGGCCAGTTTTAAGTCGTTTCTTTCCTTTTATATATTTTTAATGATATTTTTATAACTGACGAAATGATTTGTCATCTAAATTAGAAGCTATGAAAATGCTGAAACGTAATAAAAATTTTAATTTGTAGAATGCAATATTAAGGAATCTATAATGATTCCCGGTATAGCTCTTTTAATAATTTTCACAGTTCTAAGCTACATTCTTTTGTAAAAACATAGTGAGTCATAAAGTTCACACTCATAAAAATATAATTTTGTTAAATTCATTTTTTCCATAGGTACTTTACCCTTTCTCAGCCTGCTATTCTAAAGTCAGTACCTTATTAGCGGAAGTTGTTAGCTCTCCTGAAATAAGTGGTTATTTGCAAGAAAGATATAATGAAACTTTAGAAATTATGGCCGAAAATATAGGGGAATCAATTTCCCTTTTTACTGCATTCTATTATTCTAATGGATTTGTAGTACAGGTAAGCTTTCAGTTAATCATCGATAAAAAGTTATCTAATATAACTAAATTTTGATTGATTTCAAGTTAGAAAAAACTTTAGAAATTTTTGACATTTGTAGGAACAGTTAGGTTTCGAGCTCCCTGAATGGACCAAGGCAGTTTACCCAGAACCTTTAAACTCATTATCAATTGATTATTATTATCTCCTTACAAATACTACCGCCCTCCGACGAATATTGGCTGGTAAGAAACTAATAAGATGATAGGTTTGAATGCTTTCGATGAATTACAAGTATTGTAAATGTGATGTAGATGATTAGATTGTCTTATCTAGCTTTCACATTTAAGAAACCATATATATATATATATATATATATATATATATATATATATATATATATATATATATATATATATATATAAATCTATTCATAACAAAGAACCTCTATACCAACTATTTTTTGTCAATTTTTTTGTCCTTCGGTGGCCATTTCTATTCTTATTTCATTATGTACCTAGTATTACTCTAAAAATTATGATTTCAAAATAAAACATTTCATAAATATGACCACAACCAAAAATGCAACAAAAATTTACACCATATGAGTATTTCTTCGAATGGATAATGGTTTCAATCAAAGTCAAAGATTCCTCTGTGGCAACACATTTCAGAATATCTACTGCCAAGTTGGTTTCTTTGTACCGAAAATCTTTTGGATTAAAGGGAACACTTTTTTTTAGGTTATTTTGTACAGAAAGTTCTCGCTGACTCGAAGTCAAAAATTGACGGAACACTTAGTCCATCAGAGAGAAAAATGTTCGTATATTCTGCCCACGATATGAATGTAGGTACGATTATATTATCTCTTGATGCCATTACGATGACTGCTGTTCCCAACTATGGATCACATATACTCTTTGAAGTGCATAAAGTCGATGGAGTTTATGGAATAAAGGTAAAGACTTGGAAATTACTGGGTATATTTACGATAATTTCCATATCCAAGAATATTTAAAGTGTTTAATTTGCTTAATAAGTTTAGGTCTCTCTTCATTTGTCCATATTTTTATTTTATTATTTGTCTTAATTTCAGCTTTTCCATCAAAACTATGAAAGTATCAATCCAATACCAGTTAAACTTCCAGGCTGCGACTATTTCTGCCCATACGAAGATTTCTACAGTCTGGTTGAAGAAATCCTTCCGGAATCAGACGCAGATTGCTCCGGTTAATAAAAGAAATTTCATGTCAAAAAACACAACTTTTAATAAGTTAACGTACCTAGTTGTGTATTTTTCATAATATACAAATATATTTGTTAACTATTGTTCAATTTAAAATAAAAATAAACATTTCTCCATACTACATCTTTTATTGTAATATCTGCTAGTTGCCATCTGACATATCTATTATAAAGCTTGACGATATGCGCACTCGGAACTTTTTGATATAATTACGTTGTTTACAGTAACTTCAAAAATTTTTCTCGGCGAGACAATAGAATTAACTTGAACATTGAAGTGCATGTAATTTGAACTTAAACTACTATAAATTCTTGGTTTAATAATATTGTCCAAAATCAGTTGTAGTGCAAGAAAACATCCATGCTGTGTGTGAACTAATAATGCAAAATCGTCATGTGACGTACTGTAAAATCGAGATATCCTTGGACATTAGTAACATTAGTGTATATAATATATTACTTGAACATTTGACAGTAAAAAGGTATTTTTAGGTTGAATCCTGCATAATTTGTTAGTGGCTCAAAAAAGGCTCGTGTTGAAATGGAGATAGATAGATAGATAGATAGATAAATTTATTTCATTACATTTTGTACAGAAAAATACAATTGTAATATGTCACAAAACAAAATAAAAATAAGGTTAAAACTATCTGTAAATTACATTAAAAAAGTCCTAACAATAAGCTCTAGAAGAAGTCTCCATGTACTCATCCACCGAATAGAATGCATGCTCTAACAAAAATTCCTTTAATTTAATTTTAAATCTCATAAAATCTAAATTTTTAAATGTTTCAGGCAACGTGTTGTACAATGACACATTCAGTGCATTTTTCTTAGATCTCTCCAATCTATACCTCGAAGGCCTAATTAAATTAGCTGATCTAGTGCTATAAGAGTGAAAGTGGGAATTTTGGTGGAATTTTCCACGGTTTTTATGAATCTCCAGTAGTTGGTATAAGATAAATAAACTAGGCAACGTTAGTACCCGCAATTTTATAAAGTGTGGCCTACAGTGGTCCCTATAGCCGATACCAGAGACAAGTCGAATAGCCTTCTTCTGCATTCTTAAGATTTGAATCGCGCCAACACAGCAACCCCAAAGGTGAACGCCGTACGAAATATGAGAATGCAACAAGGAATAATAAACAGAGAGAAGGGTGTCACAGTGAAGAGACCCACGAAGTTGCCTGAGAACAAAAATAGAGGATGCCAACTTATTCCTCAATAATGCAACGTGAGAATTCCAGTTCAAACCATCGTCCAAACTGACACCCAACAATGTCACCGAAGAACCATCAACCACTCCACGTCCATTCATGAAAAACAAATTCCGTGTTTTTTCCTCATTCAATTTAAGGGAATTATTAGCAAACCAACATCTCGCACGCTCTCCCATAACAGACATTTCATTCATTAAACATTCTGGGTCTCTACTTTTACAAATTAGCGCCGTGTCGTCAGCGTAACAAATACACAGACCTGGTGACAAATACCTAAAGAGATCATTGACATATATAATGAAAAGAAGAGGTCCCAATACCGAACCCTGCGGCACTCCACATCGTACCGCCGTAGGCTCAGAAAGCTCTCCACCATATGCGACTGCCTGCCTTCTATTTGACAGGAAAGATGAAAGCAAATCGAGGGGAACACCTCTTACACCGTATCTATGAAGCTTTCTAATCAAAAGTTCATGAGAAACACAATCAAAGGCACGACTGAGGTCACACAGTGAGAGCCCCACGCTTTCCCCACCTTCTATTCCCTCAACCGCGCCCTCCACAACCGCAGCAACTGCCTGAATTGTCGAAAAATTCCGGCGAAAACCAAACTGTGAAGGATGCAAAAAATTGTGATGTTCAAAATAACGACTCAAGCTGTTTTTCAGTATTACCTCAAATACTTTCCCCAGTAACGGAATCAAAGATATAGGTCTATAATTTTCCATGGAATCGACATTTCCTTTTTTAAACAAAGGAACAGTCCTTACTATCTTTAGACAATCCGGAAAATTACCCTGAGCCAGACTACAATTAAATAAATGCTTCAAAGGTTTGACCAAATACACACTAATCTCCTTCAGAATAGCGCTACTCATATCATATATGTCAAAAGAGTTCGACCTTTTGAGAGCCTGTATAGCACTCCAAACATCACACTCCGTAACTGGTAAAAGGGCAAAAGAACGCACCGAATTTGGGATCGACGAAACCATAGCATTTTGTATTTCAGTGTCAATCTGTAGATCCTTTATAGTGTCGGATACTATTTTACTAAAGAACTCACCAAAGTTCCTAGCGCTGAGCGATGAACTAGAAATATTATGTGAAGATCGATTTCTCTCATAGTTAATAACTCTCCAAACATCCCTTGCTTTGTTTTGCGAATTTTCCAGAAAACTCCCAAATGCATCCTTCTTTGTAGAAGCAACTTTCTGTCTGTACTTTTTATTCATAAGTTTATACAAATCCCGGAATTCCGTGCTCCAATCGCTCAAAAGCCTCACCACAGAGAGCTCATCCCTCATTTTCCTTAATGTCTCATTAAACCACCGAACAGGAGGCCTATCGGTGAAGACATCTCTCATAGGAAGATGCTTGCAGATCAGCTGCTGACAAACCGAAACCAGATGCCAACCAAGCCATTCAGAGTCGACATTTTGATAGAAAATGCCCCAGTCAATCACACTCAAGTCGCCCAAAATAGAATCAATTCCCTTTGCTGTCATAGGCCTTACTCTAACTCGTTCGGGAACACCAATTCCCATCCCCATACTTAGCTCAATGAACTGACCACGGTGGTCGGAAAGACATGGATCCAGCACTCCAGAACTGTAGAGCTCGTCAGCAAAATTAGTCAAAATGTTGTCGATACAAGTTGAGGAATCACTGGTCACCCTAGTGTAGTCACATATTGTGGCAAAAATACCATAGGAATTAATAATACAAGTTAGCTCTGACAAAATGGTGGACTCTGTTCTAAAGTCAATATTAAAATCGCCCATTACAATGATATTATTATACGACTGTAATAATTTGTTTAACACCGCCTCGAAAGCATCCAAAAACACGTTACTGTTACCCAAACCTGATCTGTACACTGTTAAAATAACCAATTTCAGATGAGGGACCTCAATAGCACAGAACTCAGCATTGATCTCACTACAAAAATCATTAACATTAACCATTTTGCACTCCATGTCAGTTCTTGAGTACATGCAGACTCCTCCACGAACATGATCAGACCTACAAAAAGATGAAATTAATTTATAATTATTAATTTTAATACATTTCAAATTACTGGCAGTGCACCAGTGTTCACTAATACAAATAAAATTATACAACAATTTATCTAAAAATAAAGAGAGCGTGTCAAACTTGTTAGGCAAGCCTTGAACATTTAAGTGAAAAAGCAAGATAGAGTCATTTTTATTCTTGACAGAAAAGCTCGATGATATTTGAGGGTTACTTCTTTCTAGCATGAAAAAACTTTTTGATTTTTACACCATTGGGCCAGATGCTTGGATCAAGGAATCTTTCTGAACAAGACTCCAAAACGCCAACCTTAAAAGATGCGTACAGTTCAGGGTATCTAGATTCGAGCCTCTGGCATGTTGCCTCCGGAAAAATAGATCGTATATATGAGGTTAAATCTCCTTCTGACGTTTGAGGATTCAGACGGCATAAATGGAAAGATGAAAAGCAAGGAACAGCTTTCAAATTTGAGTCACGCACTGTGTTAACTCCAGTCCCAACCACTGCAAATTTCCTTCTTGTATTACCTCGACGATTGACGACAGTCCAATTCGATTTATCCTTCTCTTTATCCATATAAATCAAATCGCTCATAGTTTGTCGAGTCTGTGCATGCAATACAGCACTCGACACGTCCGAGGCCGTAAACGATACTACATTACCAGATTCTCCATTTTTCTGCACACGTGGATCGGCAGCGTGTGTTTCACCATGATCAGTTCGACTACTCTGGGCAGCTAACCGATCAGTCGCTGGCCGCTCGCCTCTAACCCCGGCCGTGCCGCCGCCGTTGTTTTGCTTGGCAATATCAGGGCGATCGGAGCTAGATGGAGTTACTCGTAAAGGAACCTGTTTATCTGCTGAAACAATATTTGCAGTTTTCTGTTGATTCTGTTTACCGTTGATTGGTCGTAAGGGAATCTGTTTATCTGCTGAAGCAATATTTATCATTTCCTGTTGATTGGGCGGGGTCAAAGTCAACTTAAAATTATTGTTGTTAAAGTTATGACCGTTATTTAATAGGTTATTTAAAAGTGATTTTTGTTCATTTATGGAATCAATTACCTCCTGTTGATATCTAATCGTTAGATCCTTCTGCAAGCACAGCTCCTTCAGGTACTTAATTTCAATTTCCTGGTTGTTTACATTTCTAACCACTGTCTTCGAACCATCATTGGGCATGTCAATTAAATCAGAACAATTTTCACGGTGGTTGCTCCATTTATCGTCCAAGAATTTTACAAATCTTACAAGCACTTCACTAGTAGCATTCTCAGGTAACGTATGATGAACAAGAATTTCAATCAGCTCGCTTTTCTTTAATTTATTAAACTCAACAATCAAAACACCACTGTCAAAGTCGGCCATCTTGCCGGATATATATGCTCAGAAAATAAAATTGGTGTGCTTAAAAAAATCACTTATTAAGATCACGACAGGTGACGAGTTTTAGATGCATGTGTATGAGCCAAGAAGTAAAAACCAGTCGGTCGTATAGATATGATGAACCAAAACCGATAAAAGTTGGTTGCACATAAAGCAGTTCGAAGTAGATTATCGCGTATTTTTTTGGAAATTCTTGTCATGCAACCATGTCTTTAGATAATTGTAGAATGGTCAATTCTGAATGATACACAATCATTTGTTTGCCGTAAGTCTTTGATAAATTGAGGAAAGCAAACCGGACACCACGGTTCATTTTGTACTATGATAATTCTTATTCTTGAAATAAAAATGGCTACTCTCATATATCATTGAATGCTAAGCTGCGTGCTGACAATCAGAAAAATAACATGAAACTTTAAAGGAAGCTTGGTGTTCATTCAAGGGTTTCTAAATATGTTTCTGACCATCTTGGTAGTGTGGAGGACATCAGTAATTTTTTTAATAATGCCACCAGGTCTAGATACTGCTACCCAAAATTTTTACTTTTAAAATAATAGATCCGCCATTGACGTTTTCGGGTTCAAATTGGCAACATTTGGCGGGATACTTTCTTACGTTTATTGTAGATCTTTTTAACTATTGCATTGAGACTTCAACATTCCCTAAAATTCGGAAGGATTCTTTTTTGTTGCTGATCCTAAGGATCCCTACTACTGAAGAACTGAAGGCTTTAAGACCTAAAAGCATACTGCAAACTTGAGAGAATGTATTTAAAACCGTTCTCGAGGGCCAAATATGTGATCATGTTGAACTCTACAATTTACTTTCACTTATTCATTCTGATTTCCAGAAAGATTTCCGTTATACAACGGCACTTTTAAGGGTTACGGATGATATTCTGGAGGCGACTGATCGTAGTGAACTCAGCGCTTTAATTCGTCTTCGACAGACTGAATCATCAATTGCTAGGGGCTATCTTAGAATACCTTGGTTTCGAATTTGATGCATGTCAGTTTATCAGAACTTATCTCACTGAAAGAGTTTAGTCCATAGAACTTAGAGGTAAACAGTCAAACAGTCTAATCAGGCCATTGCCACATGTGGAATTCCTCAGGGATCCATCTTGGGTCATCTGTTTTTTACTTTATATACACCTCAGTTAACAAATGATTTGATGCATGTGACGGTACACTTATATGCAGACGATAAGCAAATATATATGTCGTTTCGTCCTGAAGACATCCTTGAGGCTAATGATAAACTGACCAATAATCTTGTTCTCCTTCTTAGGACGTTCGCAGGCCACTGATTGGATTTTTACTTGATAGTGACTTGAGGTTATCGGTTAATAATTGTCACAGTTTACTTTTTGTGATAGCGTATATAGACCTTGTCTTCTGAAATGTGAATCTAGGCGTATTTAACCTATACAAAACTGTTGCGTAGCTCTGATTGATAGTACAAGAAGATTCGATAGGGGCATTAGTGCTAAACTAAATGAAATTGGGTGGCTGACTATGCATGAAACAAAAATGCTTCATGGCTTAGTATTATTAAATAAAATAATTTAACATAAGCGCCCAAATTATTTATACCAGAAAGTTAAATTTAGATACGACGATCATGTCATCGATTTAAAACATAAGTTTATTATTACCTCTCTTATTTATTCGTTATTTCGTTAAAACACAATAAATTTTCTTTGAATCTAAAATGTTTACTGCCTCAAAAATTTAAAAGAACAATTGCCAGGTGTACAACATTGTTTTACAGTCTGCTCGTTAATAAGTATCATTTTTCAATGATTTACAAAACTACTCTTACGCATGTTAAGGTTTTGAATATCGGTTATCAGCTATATGTCATTGTTGAAAGAGTTATGTACTATATTCTGTTATTTATTTCTGTTTACAGTTTTGATTTAAATACCTAGGTTAAATTCTAATCTTTGATTCATTTTTTTAAATTTTGATAGTTGGTTTTTAACGACTCTTTGCAAATTTCTCTTGCGAATCGTTACAATAAACCAAACAATATATATGTTTGGAGATTGATTGAAAAAATTCGTTTACTGGCAATAAATTCTATCAGCCTTTATTCACCATTTTATGAAGGAAATGTTCATAAATTTAATAAGATTAGTACAGCATTGGGTGTAAAAGGTAGTAATGGACAGATCGATGAAAGTTTTTCCATTTCCAAATGCCAAACTCACTTGTTCAAGCTGTGGCAGATCTTGTCATTGGGTGCATTCTAATAACCGACGACACACTGGCGTCCGTGTCATGCTGGAAATACGGTTTAACCAAAATTGAGAAAATGCATCAACCCACATTTACCAACATCATAGCGTAGAAGATAAAACACCCAAATGAAATAGTCACAAACTTGTAAAGGTTTTCTATTTGTGAGAAAAATTTAGGCAAAAAAGTCTCTGCCATATTTAATTCACCATCTTGGCTTTGAAAATGTAATTTCTAACTTCAAATTCGTGATCAGCCATCCCTAAAACCCACAAGAAACAAGGTTGGCATGAAAAATATAGTAAAAAAAATCTAAACAAAAGTGAATCCGTCATATTTGATCCGCCAATCTTGGATTTAAAAATTTTCAATTTTTTACTTGATCAGGAACCCCGAAAACCCCAAGTAACGAATGATATGATAATTAACGAATGTAAGCTAAAATGGGTCTGAAATATTTAGTCATCCATTTTGAATTTGAAATTTTTCGATTTCTGACTTCGGATTTGTGATCAAGAACCCTTCGGATAACGAACGATATGGTAATAAAAAAAATTATGCAAAAATGGATCGTATTTGATCCACCATCTTAGACTTGAAAATTTTCAATTTCTAACCTTAAATTTGTGATCAGCAACCCCGAAAGAAAAAAAGTTGATACGAAAAATATGGTAATAAGAAATCTAAGCAATCCATCTTTGATTTGAAAATTTGCAATTTCTGCCTTCAGATTCGTGATCAGCAACCCAAAAAACCTTCAATAAACAAGGTTGGCATGAAAAATTTGGTAATAAAAAAATGTATAATGATTTCTCACGTTTTTTGCCAATATGGCGCCCTACATGGGGTTCATTATTGAACCGATTTCAATATAATTTTGTAGATTTATTCTAAACAAATAAATATTGTCGTTGATAACAGGATGGATATTAATCGGGATAACTTAGTATCGATTGTAACTTAATTTTAAAATATAAAACTCCTTTAAGACTGTACAAAAATAAGCGTTCAGTAACAAAAAAAAAAATATTAGAATGTAACAAACTACTCTTGTCTCTTTAAAGAAACTTACATCAAACAAGAAAAGCAATAGCAATATAAAAACAATCATAATTATGACTGTTACTTCTAGTAACTTTTAATGGTCAGGTTTTACCCTCTACTTCGTTGAATTGTTGTCTTTAATATCAAATGGATATAAGCATAAAAAAATTAAGTATATGTATAGAGAATATGAAAATAGTAGGGCGTCGGCAAATAAGGTTAAAGACTGAATGAATAAAGAATTAATTCAATTTGTTAATACATAAAAAGTTCAAAGTTCGAATAAAGTAAAAAAAATGGATAACATTTTAGTAATACGTTATTTAACTTCAATGTCAAAATAATTCTTCTGGAAAACTTTAAATATAGTAAAACATCAGCAGATTTATATTGTAATGAATGGATCTAACAATATTAAAATTTAGGAGACCTCAATTAAATTAGGACATATTAAAGAATTAATTTATACATTTTTTAAACAATAGAACTGATACTAAGGAGTACTCGGCACAAACATAAATAGACTCGACTTTCTTCTCTGAATTTATTTATTTTTTATTATAATATATTTTATTTTTATATAATCTATTTTTAACCGACTTCTAAAAGAAGGAGATTCTCAATACGTCGACTATGTATGTTTTTTTTTATGTATGTACACCGATTACTCCGGAACGGCTGCACCGATTTGAATGAAATTTTTTACGTTATGTAAAGGAAGTTGCTGCGGTGGTCCCATATTTTTTTTTGATGAAATTGGTGCAGTAAAATCCAAGATGGCGCTGACAATATGGCGGCCAAAAAAATTAATTTTGTCCGATTTTCTCCAAAATTGGTGTGGTAAAATTTTCGGAGTTATACACAACGAAACTGAAATTATTTTAAAATAATTCAATATGGCGGATCCAATATGGCGGAGAAAAATTTAATTTTATCCGATTTTCTCCAAAATTGGTATGGGGGAGTTTTCGGGATTGCACATAACGAATCCAAAATATTTTTTTAAAAATTCAGTATGGCGGATCCAATATGGCGGACAAAAAAATTTAATTTTATCTCATTTTCTTCAAAATTGGTATGGGGGAGTTTTCGAGGTCGCACATAACGAATCTAAATTTATTTTTAAAAAATTCAATGTGACGGATCCAATATGGTGGATGGAAAAATCAATTTTGTCCGATTTTTTCGAAAATTGGTATGGAAGAGTTTTTGGGGTCGCACATAACAAGTCACAAATTATTTAAAAAAAAATTCAATATGGCGTATCCAATATGGCGGATAAAAATTAATTTTGTCCGATTTTTTCACAATTGATATGGGGGAGTTTTTGGGATCCCACTTACGAATCGAAAATTATTTTTAAAAAATTAAATATGGCAGATTCAAGATGGCGGATTAAAGATTCTACATCTCTCGATTTTGTCTGAAATCAATATTGGGGAATTTTTGTTACTGGTAATTGCGAGTTTAAAATATTAAAAAAAAAATTAAAAAAATGGCAGATTCGTCCTAAAAATTTTACATTTTTCGATTTTCTCCAAAACTGATATAGGGGGTTCTTAAGGGTGTAAATTATGAATTTTAAACTATTCTACTCTAAGAATTAAAGAATTTTTAGTGGTTCATTTTAAGGTGATTTACAACTTTGGATAAAATGGGTACTTTTTTACCACCTTGGAGTCATTTGGAGGTACACTTATATCAATTAGTACTTAGTTCAAATAATTTATGGATATCAAAATTAATTCCAAACTAAAGGTCAAAAAATAAAATTTTTATAAAAAAAATTGAACCGACTTCTAAAAGTGCTCTAAAAAATGAAAAATAAATATAAATTTTTATATGAAATTGAAATTTTTGAAGTCGGCTCCAAATTATTTCTAAATGAAATAAATAACTACTAATATACAGGGTGTCCAAGATAAGGATCCTAAGCATTGGGATCTCGGAAACAGTTGGAGATACGAGGTCGGTTAAATTAGAGAAAAGTTGCGCAATTTAGTGCTAAATTAAACGCAGTTAAAAAAATTTAAAAATTTCAAACACTTCCGGAGATTTCCGGAAAAAAACGAAATTTGGCAAAATCGTTTTTAATTTTTGCAGGCTTTATTTAAAGAGATATCAGAAAATAAAAGGTAGATTCTCATTGCCACTTTTTATTTTTTATAATATGGTCTAAACAAAATTTAAATCCGACGTTTCGTTTCTGAGATACCATCATGAACTTTCATTTTTTATATGGAACAAAAAAAAGTATCCCATGTATTTGATAGCATTTTTTATTACAAATTCAACGATGTATCACCCTTGCATATCGAATACGTAGTTCAAGTACTTTCCATAAGAGCTCAATGAGAGCGAGAGAGAAAGGTATATCAGTTTTATAAAAGCCAATGAACTACACACTTGATATGCAAGTGTGATACACCGTTGAATTTGTAATAAAAAATGCTATCAAATACATGGGATACTTTTTTTTGTTCCATATAAAAAATGAAAGTTCATGATGGTATCTCAGAAACGAAACGTCGGATTTAAATTTTGTTTAGACCAAATTATAAAAAATAAAAAGTGGCAAGAAGAATCTACCTTTTATTTTTTGATATCTCTTTAAATAAAGCCTACAAAAATTAAAAACGATTTTGCCAAAATTCGGTTTTTTCCGGAAATCTCCGGAAGTATTTTGAATTTTTAAAATTTTTAAATTGCGTTTAATTTAGCACTAAATTGCGCAACTTTTCTCTAATTTAACCGACCTCGTATCTCCAACTGTTTCCGAGATCCCCATGGTTAGGATCCTTATCTTGGACACCCTGTATACAAATTATGGTAAGAAAGCAATTACAAATAAAGTATTTTTAATCTGTGTATGTGAATCACATTTTGTCAGGTATTAGTAGGCATATTCTGTACTGACGAGAACCAACAAGTTCGTAACTGGTCTACAGATGGTGGTGCAACACCATGGGAAAGGCTTATACCCTTTCTGATATTCTTGCAATCTGAGATAGTGCTTTGTCTCTAACTGTTTTAGAAGAGAGTACGTTTGTCCTTATAGCATAAGGTTTTTTTCATTTGGTTGAGAACTAAGTTTCTCTTATATGATTATATTTTATACACCCAACTACAAGTATATTATCTACTTTTGGTACATATGCAGATTTCTACGAGATTATATATTTAGACTGCATGGAATGCTGGTAGATGGTGCCGCTTGTATTAAATTTCATATTTTGTCTAAATAAGTTGCTTAAAGGATATACTTCTCCGATGCTGAGGTGCGCTGGCCTATTCTGTACCGACGAGAACCAACAAGTTCGAAACCGGTCTAGAGATGGACATGTACCAACATGAGAATGGCTTCCACCCTTTTTTAATATTCGTAAAATCTGAGATAGGGCTTTATCACTAACCGTATTAGAACAGAGTACGTTTGTCCTTATAGTATAAGGTATTTTCGGTTGGTTGAGAACTAAGTTTCTCTTATATAATTGTATTTTTTACACCCAATTGCAAGTATATTATCCAATTTTGGTTATTTATAATAATTTTTATATGCATTAAAATACACTGGTGTATTTTGATAAATATTTTTAGTCATTGGCTAATGGTGGACAGAATTAAAAACGTTAAATTTCATTTAAAGTATACAGTGAAATTATACAACATCAAAAAATATTGTTAAAAATGACGAATTCTGCTCTATTTAACGCGACATACCTGTTGATGTCCACTTATACGGTATGTTTCACGAGGAATTGTTGCGATCGATTTCTCGGAAAATAGACTGAAAATTTTTTAAAGCTTGGGAACGTACTTCCCTAATTTTTATATTATTATCTTATTTGACATTAAAAATAAGGGTGTATTTGTAGTTTTTGAAATATTGGCAATTTAACATATGTGTATTGTCAAAGCGCTCTAGGGTTTTTAAGTTTTGTTATCAGTTGGCCATGATAGCGAAACGCGACGAACAAAAACAGGAGAGCACTACAGAAATGTCACTATTTTTTGCCATGTGACAACTATTAATAAAAATCATGCCATGGCTATTTAAATTTGTTTATTAGCTATGAAGAGTGTAACAAGGTTTTATCAAGAACATGCCAGATATTTGCTCATAGATATCCAGATAAACAAAAAACTATCACGAAACAGTGTTAAACAAATATTGGAAAATTTCAAAAATTTTTACACCATTAAGAAAAAAATGCATATAAGGAAATCTATTCTCAATGATGAAAATATCGAAATTGTAATTCTGGGATATTTTGCGGCATGTCTTATGACATCGTTGAGACAATAGGAATCTCGAAGAGTTCAATACATAGAATTCTGTTGAAACACAACATCCAAACTTATTTAATATCTTTGACTCAATACCTAAGGGATACGGATTTGCCAAATAAAAATGTGCAATTTTGTGAATTTATATTAACGATGATACAGGACGACCCTCGATTTTTGTACAACATAATTTGGACTGATGAAGCTAAATTTATGAAAAATGGCTTTTTTAATAGAAAATTCCTATTTTAGGAGTGACTCAAATTCTTATATAGTAAGAATGTGGAATTTTCAAGAAATCTGGCAATTTAACGTATTTTGTGCCGAAAATACTGATGGAATAATAACACTACATATTAATGAAGAAAACTTAAATGGTAACTTATTAATAATACAAAGCAAATTATATCCCCATTTTGAACTATGTAGGAGAATGATAATCAATATTGACCAACACGATAGCGCCTCAGCATACAGAACCTTTCCAGTTACCAGCATTTTACAAGTAACGTTTTATGACACGTGAATTACCAACAATAGGCCTCCTCATTCTCCTGATTTGACTGTCTTAGATTACTTTATGTGGAGAACGATAAAAAATATCGTTTTTAGTAATCAAATGACAACGATGGAGGACTGTATGACAAGGGTAAGGGACGCATTCCAAAGTTTATCTCCAGATTTACGTATAGCGGCCACCCATGAAGGAATACTTTTGGAATCAGATAATGATTGCTACATTTAACAAGAAAAACTTCATATTTTTATAATATAACAAAAATCTTAAATTTATATAACAAAAAAACAATTATTACTACTATTATTAGTAATAATTAAGCATATGTAGAACAAACAATAACATGAAAAAATTGCTGTTCACACTATAGTTCAATTATAAATAAAAATAAACATTGTATTTGATTACGTTTTTTTGTTATATAATTTTGGATAAAAATTAAATAAATAAATTATTAAATGATCAAATACATTTATTTAAAAAAAAATATTTTACAGGGTCTTGCTAACTTTCTTAGAGCCTTCACGTAAACCTTCTCATGAAGCTATATTTAACAGTCGCACCGAGAACATATTTGTGTACCCGGGGAATATAGATCAGGGGGGTCAGCAACTGACCCCAGCTTTTTTCTGACTTGCATGTAGGGGGGGGGGGTCAGCGTTTAACCATATAATTTTGGGAAAGTAGTTGGAAACCTTTTACAAATACATTAAAAATTAAAGTAAAACGTATTTTTTAAATGATGCATTGTTTATTATAGTTGAAAATATTATAGCACAAAGATAATCTACATGAAAAATATATAAAATTATAAGGGAATAATTAAATCAGTTACGTGTTAGAAGTAATTATATGTTCAGTACATGTTCGATTAATATTTTTCACTTCAGAGGCTGTATGTCTGGGACAGACGTATCTGGCACGTTTGGAACATGATTTCATGTACTTCCGGTCAATTGATCTGGGGCAAATAGCGCATCTTCCTTTTTTGGGAATCTTTTGAACGACTTGGCGGGTTGTATTACCAGTAAAATTGTTGCCTACAGTTTTCCTTGTGGTAGAAGGATCTTGACTGTATTCACAATCAAGTACTTTTATTGCTGCAATATGTTTATTTTGAAATTCTTTTGTTTTTGAGCGGTTTTCCACACTCAATCGACATACTTCATTTCCAAGTTGTTTAAGGAAGACTCTTTGTCCCGATTTGCTTTTAGGATTATGAAGTGCCCCCCCCCCCATTCTGGTTAGATTTTAAAAATATTATGTAGGACTTATAAGCAACTATGTCAATGAGATTGAAAAAATTTCCATCGGCCATCTCCGAGTTCCGCGTCCGCAACTGTATGCCCTGACACATTTACTAAGAGTTTTAGCTTTAGTTGAGGTATAGTATAGAATTATTTCTGGTTTATCATTCTCTGCTGTGAAGAAAAGACAGAAACAACTTTTTTTTTGGAAGATAACTTACTAACGTCTTTTCTGTTACTTTTGATAGTGCCAACTACTGTAAGCTTCTTTTCTCATCCGGGGGTTGTCCGAAGTGAAGTAAATTTTCTGTTTAGTTATATCACGACCGCTGTTTTCTAATTTAGCTGAAATTACGAGGCGTTTAACCATTTCAGGACCGTTATTATAGTCTTTAGGTTGATTGGAAACTTTTCTGCACAACAATAATTTTCTGCATCACAAATGACATTAGCTTTAATGCCATATTTTCCCGATTTTGTCGGAAAAAATAATCAGAATCTGCATTTTCCATGGAACAAAATAAGTTCCTCATCAGTCACAAATGATTCTGATGATGTTAATTTCAGCATGAATATATTTCTAAAAGATCGTGTATAAAAGTCGTAAGACGATATTTGAAAATTTCTATGACTTAAAAAATTATAGCAAAAAATTAGGGGGGGGGGTCAGTGACTGACCCTCCCTGTTCCGGGCGTGACTGTTAATAAAGACAATTTTATAAAAGAAGGATTAAGGTGAGAATAAACTGAGCTTACGTGATGCTGTGGATATTATTTAACAGCAGTTAGATAGCATCGAACTATATTTATTATGAAATGATATTGTCTAGAAATAATTTTAGCTTATACTACCAATTTGGTTTCTAAAGGACATCTCTCATACAAAACTTATTAGGAGTAATACTACCTGATTGCTATCTCGTAATGTGTTTAGCGTCCTATAAGCACATTTTGTTTCCACCCTTATTTATTTAATTACTTTTTTATATTTTTCACCACTATTAAATTACGCTAAATTAATAATTATATTTTTATTTCTGACATTTCTCTTAGTGAGAAATGAAAAATACAATATGTAAAATAAAAAATAGCAATCCAAAAAAATAAAATTTTATTAATTAGTGGCCTTAGAAAAACTAATTTTCATAGTTCCTTGACAATTCTGTTAATTAGATATCGTGGTTGTATTTGGCACCTGTTCCTCGTAGGAAACGAATTTTTTAAATTTTATTATTTAGATTGTTAGTCCAAGATCCCAGAGCCCTCTTTTATGAATTACGGGTACAACATGTACATAAAAATCTTATTCTTTTATGCTAATGTCACGTAGTTTGTTTTATATGAGTTTTACAAAATATTATTAAAATCCAACATTTATTATTGCCAGACGTTTTCCGTGGAATCTAGCTTCTGTTAGATGCTTCAAAGCTCGAAAAAAATTTGAAGCACCTACGTTATAGTAATGTGCATGAAGTTTACTTATACTATTCGAGTGACTAATTTAAGACCAACTAAAATTTACTTAACAATAAAGGATAAGATAGGCAACACTGTAGCACTTTGGCTTCTCTCGACAATATTTTAATGATTGTAGTTCCCGTTATTCAACATGATTGCATATATAAACAAATTTTTCCTAGAAACTTTCACAATGTAAAAATTAATAGATATTTTTTAGTTTGTCTTATTCATTCAGTTTACAAAAAAACACAAATATTTAAATTTAAAATTTTTTACAATAACTATAAAAGACAATGAGCCAATGGATTAAAACTTGTATGTAAATTTTCTTTATTAAATTAACTTAATGTCTGGGTAAATAGAAGCCTACATGTTAATGTATTTTAATATCATACCAGTCATACAATAATATTCCATCAGTATGGCTTGACTTTTTTAAAATCTTTTAACTCCTTTCTGCGTCTGCTCGTAATGAAATTTTGTAATAAATACTTCACACATTTGACATTTAATGTGCTAAAATTTGTTGATACAATCAACATTATGGTAATTCACATGTGCTTCTGTCCATCTATAATGAAATTTTGTAACAGATATTTCTCATACTTTTACATTTGTCCCAAAGAGATTTTTATGAATAATGTTCAGGATCTGAGTATGGAGTTAGAAGGTACTTAATAAAAGGCATCATTGGATGACATTGGAATCACTGAATTTGATCTTAAATGAGTGAATAAATGAATAAAAAATAGTGATACTTGAACATCAATGCCTAGGTTTCGTTGAGTCCTTTACATCCCACCATGATTGCAAATCTTTAGAGGCTGACCGCCTTTGCGAATTTAAGCAGCATCGTAAACTAAACTTACCTGATGGTTTCAGGTAACAATATTGTATCTGCAAAATATCTCTGCTTCGGTCCATTGAGTGCTAAGCACATGGTCATCAGTTTCATCCTCCCTTAGTTACCATCTACACACTGTAAATATTGTCATGCAGGTACAGTTAATAATTCCACCACGGTTCATAGTTCTTTCCTCTCCAAGGATAGAAGAAGTCGTCCATTAGATCCAGTTAGATATTTCTTGGCACACCTCATTCCAAGGACCTTACTTCAGAATTCACTCAATTTTCTCTCCAGCAGCAATTTTGATTCTTTCTTATCCACGATAATTGGAATAGGCAGAATTGGTTGGGTTCGAATGGTAAATTGCAGACCCCATCTTGCCAGTTGATTAACCTTCTCATTCCGGTATATACCCGAGTGATCGGATGTCCTTATGAGTCTGAATATGCAGACGTTCTTTTTTAGGCTATCCAGTATATCCTTCTGTTCATATATCAAACAAGAATCTACGACAATAGACTTCAGTATCAGTATTATAGCCCTGATTGAGCATATGCTGATTGTCTTATTCCTGTTCATGTCACTTTCACAGAGATTGCTATATTGCTGAATAGCATAAATTTCTGCTTGAATGATCATTGCCTGTTGCTTCGGCTCTTCCGTCTTGTCGGGTTTCATATGTAAACCACCAGAATCAATTTCTAGGAAGATTTTGCTCCCCCCTCCAATCCTTCCTGTATGGCAAAATGATCTCAAGAGACTGGTTGGGTTTAAGAATCGACACCATGTAGTCTGCTTGCATGTGCAGAGATGGATATCTCTCCCCCATGCTTCCCCAACCAGACGAGTAGCCACCAGTTTCAGTTCCGAAATGCTCTAGGGAGCTGAGACGATAAGCAACTTTCAGGACCTCGTCCTTTATGTATAAATAGAGAGAAGGTAGATTCATTAGAACCTCTACTGCCTTAGTGGGAGCAGTCCTTATCACACTTATTATTCCTACAAAAGTCATTTTTCGGACTTTGTCAAGTTGCAGACAGTGTTTGCGTTTGATGGTAATAGGCCACACGTAATCACCATAGAAGATATTTAATACACCATTTTAATCTCAGCCTCCATGTGCATCCAAAGATACATTTAAAAGCTCATACACATACAGTTTTCGAGACTCATTCCAGCTCAACCGTGGGTCCAGAATTATTTCCAGGTATTTAGTTACTCCTTTGTATTGAAGGGTCCTTCCTGTCAATGTAATTGTGAGAGTCTCCTCACTTTCCTTTTTTTTATAAAACGTATGACCTTGGCTTTGTCCGGGTTTATTCTGAGAACATCGTTATGGTACCATCGTACCGCTTTCCCGAGACCCTCAATAACTGTTCCCCTTAGATCTTGGATCTCGCGACCAGGTCACATGATGAACATATCGTCGGTGCAGGCCTGTATATATAAACTAGCCTCGTTTAGTTTACTCAATAGGCTGCCCACTGCTTGGCTCCAGAACAAAGGTGACAGAGGACTCTAGGACCCCTCCATGTGGACAGCTTCAGCTCCACAGTGCTTTAATATTTATATTGTTAAGCTCGTCATATATTAATCTCTGGGTTAATATTGCTCTGATCCTTTTAATTAATGTCGGTTTAAAGCCTGGTCATTGAAGAGATTTGCATATCGAATCGTGTTGTCGCACGCCCTCTCGATATCGATGAAGGTACTTAAGTTCAATCGACAGTGCATCTTCAACTCTTTGGTTTGGTCTTATATAACTGCTCTCAAAGAGTCCATAGCGAATTAAGATAAATCTTTATAGGGCTTCAGTTTCCTTTATTTCAAATTAATCAAGTATAGAGCTTGGAATATTAATGTAATATGTGAAATGGATTACATTATATACTGCTATAGAACTGAACTCAAAAATAATGAATAAACGGAGTTCATATCGAGTTAAGATAGGTCATGAAAAGGCTTCAATTTCCATTATTTCACATTAATCAAATAGAGCTTAAAATATAAATGCAATACATGAACTAGACTGCATTACACATTGCTGCAGAACTGAATTCAGAAATAATGAATTATCAGATCATAAATAAATCTGTTCATGAATATAAAGATTCATTATATACTCATGAAGATCTAGAATTGGTGAACCGTACGAGGACGTACCGAAGCACGAAAAATTTATAAAAAACTAATAAAAGAAGCAATATTATTAACAAAAATATATATTAATTGTTCTTGTTGTATATTTGTTCCAAAATCCTACGAAAACATTTATTAAAGTAATGGAGCCAAAGACATTAGTTGACGGTGTTAGAAGGCCACCGAGCAAAATAGATCTTAAAAACTATTTTCTATCTTAATATTTTCTATTTAATACTTCTGGAATTAGTTTCAGTTTAAAAAATAATATATATATATATATATATATATATATATATATATATATATATATATATATATATATATATATATATATACATATATATATATATTAAATTTAAAAACAAATATGATACAGAGATTAATTTTGAGACTTAATGACACCTTCATTATTTTCTAAAGGAAATAGTTTGGGGTGGGTATTTTAACACGTATATCCAGTTTTTTTTTTCAGTTTTGAATTCTTAAGTTATTATTTATTGTAGTAGTAGAGCGACCCGTAATGGCAGTTTCCAGTTTAACTGGTATGGAGCTACTTTCATTCAGCTGTCGGAAATTTGCTCACTAACTGAACTGTTTTTTCTACATAGCCACTTTGAGTTGAATTTATAAACTTTATTAACTTTAAATATAATTTTACACCCTATGCTTTCAAATAGAAGAGGTGTATAAGAAAGTACTCTGAGTAAACTATGAAAAATTAATCCACTTGTTTCTAAATATAATAGCAACCTAATTTATAAATATTGTCTAGTTTAAAATTAGTCTAAGTAAGTGAACAAAGTGTTTAAATTCAAAAGTAAGCCTGTCAAAATTTGAGCTTACTAGATACAACTTTAAACAATTAATTCATTTTATTACGAAATCTGTTATTTTATTTGATCAGATTAGCAGGCAGTATTTGATATATAAAAAAATATATATTTTCAAATCGAACTACAAAATCATTAGTTGTTTCGTATTTGTTAATTACTTTTTCCTTGACAAATTTATTTGCACGGAAGTTGCTTCAACTGTGACTAATCTATATAATTTTTATTTGCCTACCTAAACCTAAAATCTAAATCGTAAAAGGATTAACAAAATTGACTGATATCGCGTATTATAAGGGTAATTCAGAATTCAACAAAAACGCAGATATGTGAAAACATTTCATATTTTAAGATTTAATTATTATTGATATAATAAACACCACTGTCATAGCTATAAATATCTTGGCATAAATGATAGGTAGATATTACTTTTGCATACTGTTCAAAAAGTTAAATTATATATAAATTTTGTTTGAATAAAAGCGCTTTCTTATAATCTATACACAAATATAGGATAGCACAACTTTTTTGTGAGATTTTAAATGAAAATGATAATAAGATTTGGATTTAAAATAGATCACGAAATAATGGTTTATAATAAAAAATTAAGAATTTTGAGACTTAAACTTTGTTTCCAATTTATTAACAAAATTAATAAAACATAATCATGATGTCTTTTCAAATGAATAATATATAATTACTAGCCTTTTAATTTTCTAACGGTTCATGTTTCTACAAATCTATAATATTGATCAACTATTGCAAGAAACATTTTGACCTGGAGTAGAGTCATACCGAGAAACGTGATTTTATTATCAGCCAATATCAACGGATTCGCAATGATTGTAATTGATTTAGGACAATTTGTTTATTTAGTCCTGTTTCATCCTGTAATGCCAATGCTTTATAAAACGGTCTCCCTTTTACACCTTTGTAGATCGTAGAATAAGAGTACTTATTTAATTTTAAAGGTCAATATGTGAATTTTTGCGTTTTTTGCATTGACTGTAATTATAAAATATATATCCCATTAAAAAAAAATAAATCTCGATTCTTCTTTTAAGGACTATAGATAGATAAAGAAAAAAACTATTTTAGTGGCTGAGTAGAACATAATAGCAAAGAATCTACACATTTTTTGCAATAATGATGATGAATCATCTATTTCGTATTAATTTTTATCTATCAATAACATTAAAGACACAGGCAAGAAAGTCACCAGCTATTGTTACCTATGAAAGACTCACTCAGTTTCTGCTTTTTAACCTTCTACTTATGTTGTCTTTCTTTGTCTGTTACCTTCGCTGCCCCTAGAAGCTGTGGGACCTTGACGTTGGTGGTGTGGCTTAAGTAACTGTCCTCGGACAATGAAAACAAAAGAAGAGTTTACGCATACCAGGAGTAACGGTGTGGACAGATGGGTCCTCTTTCCCATGCGTCATGGCACATTTGGGGCTGCGGGGCGTGTGACGGGTGTCCGCTTTTGGTTTTCGAGCTGCCCTTAGAGCAAATAACTAGAACTATGAAGAGAGGGTTACTGCATTAGTAATTACACTTCGTGGACCAGCACTGAAGCAAACCATTCTTAAACGAAAAGACTATGAATAAAATCCTTAGTGCATGTGTTTGACAGGGCTTTGGAAATAGAAGCAGTTTATAATGTGTCAAGATCAAAAATAAAATCTGATACTACAAACGAAAACAAGAATTCACCGAATCAAACAACAGAGACAATCTCTTCTGAAATCTATAAAAAACTAAGCACAAGAGGTGATACTCTACTTTGTTGAAGTAACCAGGGACAACAAAACACAATAAGTGATACTTCATGTTTTAGAAGACATCACATCGAGTACTACAGATGTTGGCGGACTGAACACATAAGAAAGGACTGTCAGGTGTAACTAAGGTCTAATTCATTATCCAAAGACCGCACAGAACAGAACCAGGAAAACTGCAGCAGTCAAATTTTAAAATTAGGTTTAGACTAGGAAGACTAACGACCTTGTCAAGAAGACATGTTGGTAAAGTAGAATAAAGAGAACGGAAATTGCACCCTGCCCTGTGCCCGAATTTACTTATAGATGGCCCCTGTATACGAGAAGCATGCCGTTGCTTTTCGAATACCCGATATCCGATGTTTCTATAAAATACCAGAAGTACGGAACGGCTATAAAAGCAGTTGGTCGGTAGTCGTATTATCAGTATTGGTTTAGCATGGGTAGTGGTCAGTATTAGATAGAGAAGCGAAGTGCGTGAACAAGTCAATAGCAAGAGTCTTGTATTAGTGTTATCGCTGTGTTAAGTGAAGTTAGTTGACGTCTGTAAACGTAGTATCATATCTCTGAACTGACATACGTCAAAGTACAAAAACGTTTCTATGTTAACCGCGCGGATAGTCTTGGCTATGTATGTGGTCAGTTTATCCCAAATCATAGAAAATGACAATTAACAGAATGGCCAAAGTAGCTTATCATAAGAAGTTTGGATAGCTTGGCGATCGAGATAGTGACTGGTCTCCTTGCATGTGTTGCCAAACCTGAGCAGCAAATCTAAGTAACTGATTAAATGGCAAACGCAATTCTATACCTTTTGCAGTTTCAATAATTTGGCGAGAATTAAAAAATTATTTTACCGACACTTATTTTTGCATAACAAAGGTTTCTGATTTTTCAAGAAAGAACAAGCGTAATATTGAATATCTGTATATTCCCTCAGCAAAAAAACTGGTTTTTCATGGAGAAAGTTTACCAATTCCAGCACCCCCGGCAAAACGGGAGGAAGACTTAGATATGTATGATGATAAGGCACAACCCGATAATGTATCAGAAAAGGATGATTCTTATTTTCCCGAAAGTGAAAGAAAAGCACCCCATTTAATAGAACAACCAGAATTAAATGATCTGGTTTGGGACGTCCACTTGTCCAAAAGCATGTGGAAGTATTAAGGTCTAGATTCCCCCCGAAGTATCCACGGGTTGACGTACCGGTGGGGCTTGCGAGTTTCAATGACACAGAGAGTTAAGCCAGCGGCAGTTCAGACTGCCGGCAGGTACAACCAAGCTGGATAGGTCTCTGTGGTTAGGAACCAAACTAAGAGGGATACAACTGCACAGTGGTGCCTACACTAACACATCACTTTACACTAGGCCGTCTGCAGGTGGGCGGTATCGATCCGTTGACTGTAGACGGGCGCACCTTTACACAAACACTTAACACAGGCTTAATTCTAACGTGTGGCGACCGTGCCGAGAGGATGTATGGCAACTGGGCCTATCAGTTGTTGCAGACGGTGCCTTTGGGAAACCGGGCGAAATTCCAAAGTAATACAGCCTTGCGTCGGTAAAGGGAGCTCTGCCGGCGTGGACCACCCTTTCTTCCATACTCGTGGGAATATGTATGAGGAAAAAGACGAAGAAATTTTATTAAAGGAGGACTCAGCAATGAGTGACTCCGACAAACTATCAGAGGTGGATCTCATTGTAGAAGACTCCTCTGACAACACCCTAGTGGCTGAATCCAGTAGGATGGGCGAAAGTCCCACCGAAAAATCAGACACTGGGAAAACAGACCCTGGAGGGAAAACGCAAGTTGACCTACAGGGAAAGAAGCTTTCCGGAGCCCAAAAAAGGACGATCTGGAAGGCGCAAAAAATGGCAGCGGGGACTTGGACTAAGGAAAACCCAAAGTCGGGGTCCGAAGCCAAAAAAGAGGGGAGTGCAACCAGCAAACGGCTGCACTCGGACTCGAGCACCTCCCTTAGAGACAAACGACCTGCGAAGAGAACCAGAAGTCAAGTAGGACAGGCTGGAGCCTCTTACAGCAGGGCATTAAGTGATCTCAGGATGGCGATTGTGCATAGTCGTCACCCTGGCTTCACAATTGACCAGATCCAAGCTGACCTAATTCTAAATAGGCTTCTAGAGATCATGGATGAGATGCCCTCTGGCAGTGGGAATCCACCACAGTTTGAGGGAAAGAAGTACACAGGAGGCATTTTATGGATCACGTGTGCCAATGTAAATACAAAAACCTGGTTGCAACAATCTGTTGCAAAACTAGGGAATTTATGGGAAAGAGTAGACCTGACAGTAGTCGAGGCTAAGGACCTTCCCAAAAGACCTAAAGTCCTCGTCTGGCTACCAGGGACAGACGAGGTAGAAAAAGCCAGAACACGCCTGGAAACCCAGAACCCAGGGCTGAAGGTGATTAACTGGACGAATTTAAGCCGCAAAATAGACGAGAAAGGTCAAACACTGGCCTTCTCGGTTGATGCGGCATCCTTTAAATGCCTTGAACAGACCCAGTTCAAGGCATTCTATAAATTCGGAAAGGTGACCTTCCGTAGTCTGGGAACCGGGAAGAAAAATGAGGGTGATACAGGCAAACCTTCAACACAGTAGGGAGGCTTCGGCCGCTCTGTGCAGGAAGATGAAGGACTGTGACATCGCCCTCATTCAAGAACCCTGGATACACCAGGGGAAAGTAAAAGGGATTACGGGAATCGGATGTGAGCTCATATACTGCAGAACATCCGACAACCAAGGACCGGTATATTGTATAAAAAACACCTTAAAGTGCTTGCACTAACGAAACATATTTCTAGGGATTTTGTTGCCGCAAAAATAGCAACAAGGGGAGCTGGACCAACAACCACCACTATCGGCTCAGCCTACTTCCCCTATGATGAACTGGAAGAACCACCACCAAGAGCAGTGGCAGACCTGGTGAGAGACTGCAGAGGAAATGGATCGCAGCTGATCATTGGGTGTGATGCCAATGCCCATCACGATGCTTGGGGCAGCACAAACATCAACCAAAGAGGTAAGTCAGTCTTTGAATTCATAATGGTAAATAACTTAGACATAATGAATAAAGGCAATGAACCCACCTTTGTCACCAGACAAAGGCAGGAGGTCATTGATATAACGTTAAGCACGACATATTTTGGCAACTTTATAAAAAACTGGCATGTGTCTAGGGAGGCAAGCTGTTCTGACCATAGGTGCATCAGGTTTGAAATAACGGGTATAGAACGGGAAACACTAAACTACCGGAATCCGCGAAGGACAAACTGGGGAAACTACTGCCTAGACCTAGAACAGAGACTAGCGGAAATCAAAAGTTCGGTGGACAACATAATAGAAGTAGAACTGATGGCAGAACAACTAACAGAAGCCACAGTCTTAGCCTTTGAAGCTAACTGTCCTCAGATCACTCAACATTCTACTAGCAATGTGCTGTGGTGGAATGCGAAATTAGAGGCGAAAAGAGGACAAGTTAGCAAACTATGGAACAAGGCGAAAATAACAGGAAACTGGGACTGGCCCTGACTGAATACAACAGGAATTTGCGTAAGGCTAAGAGAGAATCTTGGAGGAAGCACTGTGAGGAGATCGAAACGACCCCAGAATGTGCCAGACTCCGAAAGATACTCTCAAAGGATACGCAACCATCAATAAACTCCTTAAAAACAAATACAGGGGAGCACACCTATACTGGGAAAGAAACAATGACCAAGTTATTTCGGGTTCACTTCCCAGGGTCAACAATAATTGAGAAATCACCGGAGACTTGGAGGACTGAAGCAGAGATAAATACTGCTGTGAGAGCCACCAAGGACAATTGGCAAACGGCAAAAAAGGTGATTACCTATGAAAAAATAAAATGGGCCATAAACTCATTTGAACCATATAAATCGCCGGGACCGGACGGGATTTATCCAGCAATGCTACAACAGGGTCCAAACCTGTTGATCAACAGACTTTGCTGCATATTAAGAGCCACTCTAGCTCTAGGATATGTACCAAAGGTTTGGAGGTTAACCAGGATAGTGTTCATTCAAAAACCTGGGAAACCCAACTATTCTACAGCAAAGGCATTTAGACCAATCAGTCTAATGTCGTTTATCCTTAAGACTCTCGAGAAGCTGTTGGACAGACATGTCAGAGATGATTTAATGTTAAACAGTCCATTTCATCGGAGCCAACATGCATACAGAACCGGGAGATCCACAGAGACAGCGCTCCACGACTTGGTCAGCAAGGTGGAAAACACTCTGGAAAATGGAGAAGTGCTTCTAGGAGCATTTCTAGATATAGAGGAGGCATTCGACAACACGTCTTTTCAATCAATCATCACTGCAATAAGGAACATCAACCTGGAGGAGACCTGTGGCAGGTGGATTGAAAATATGTTAAAAGACAGGGTGATCTATACAGAACTGCTCGGAGAGTCGCTGATGGCACGGGTGACTGGGGGGTGTCCGCAGGGGGGGGTCCTCTCCCCACTGCTTTTGAACCTAGTAATGGATGGGCTTCTGCGAACCCTGAGTGGGGAGGGTCACTCTGTGCTGGGATATGCAGATGACTTGGTAATCTTAATCCAAGGCAAATTTAATACAACAGTAAGAGAGAGAATGCAGAGGGCTCTTAAAGTTGTAGAAAGATGAGTAAGGCAGGAGGGACTCAATATAAGTCCCCAAAAGACTGTCCTAATCCCCTTTACAAAACGGAGAAGGATAGAGGATCTCGGTCCCATCATCCTCCAAGGAAACACAATACCACTTGCCAGAGAAGTAAAATATCTGGTGGTTATTTTAGACTCCAGGCTGACCTGGAACAGACAAGTGGAAAACATAACCAGAAAATCGGAAACATCTCTTATGACTGTTAGAAGATTATGTGGGAAAACATGGGGTCTCTCACCGAAAATGGTACATTGGTTATACACCAGTGTTGTGAGACCAGCCATCACTTATGCAGCCTTGGTCTGGTGGCCCAAGGTAATGCAGAGAGCAACCATGACAACGCTGAGTGGAATACAAAGGGTCGCCTGTTTGTGTATTACTGGGGCCATTAAATCAACGCCCACTTCGGCAATGGAGTGTATTCTGGATCTGCCTCCGCTACACATAGTGATTCAGGCAGAGGCAAGAATGGGACTCCACCGGCTAAATCACTCAACAGTAAAATCGCAAATGATGATGTCAGGACATAAAAACATATATAAAAAAATCAGGAGCCCTGAGTTGGAAATGGACACGGACCATATGAACTCGAGCTACCGTTATAATATACCGTTTGAAGTCACAATAGAGGATCGAATGGCAAGTAAAAGAGAAAGACCGGAAACACTCTCGGGTGCAAGTATCTGGTACACTGACAGTTCAAAAACTAGTGAGGGTACTGGAGCTGGGATATACGGGTTACAACCGAGGAAGGAACTAACCCTTCCCCTTGGGAAATACCCAACAGTGTTCCAGGCAGAAATATACGCAATCTTACGGTGCGCAGACGAGATAAACAGGAGCGCTTACAAAGGGAAGCAAATCCTCATTTACTCTGACAGCCAGGCAGCCCTAAGGGCCCTCAAGGGCCAAAAGGTATCATCGAGGCTGGTTTGGGAATGTCAGAGTGAGCTGAAAACTCTGACAAAAGACAACAGAGTTATGTTAAAGTGGGTACCAGGACACGAAGGCATACATGGAAATGAAAAAGCTGACGAGCTAGCTAGAGCAGGGTCAGCATCTCAATACATTGGTCCAGAACCGGCCTTTGGAGTGCCGCGGTATGCGGCACGAGAAGCAGTCAAAGAATGGATCAAAAGAGCACATAAAAACCACTGGATGACCAGACAAGGTTTAAACCACAGCAAGCTATTTATTGGGAATCCGGACCCGAAACTGGCAAGCAAACTACTACAAATGAGTAGAAACCAATTAAGGACTATTACGGGTATAATGACGGGACACATGGCCGTCAAAGTACATCTGAATAGAATGAATCTATATAACGGAAACCTCAGCTGCAGACTGTATGGACAAGCCGAGGAAACGGTGAAGCATATCATATGTGACTGTGAGTCACTGGTGAGATTTAGACAACACACTTTCGGGTCAGTAAAATTGGAACCGGGAGAAATACTCACTCACTCCTTAGCAGGACTGTACAGACTGAGCTAGGGGGCAAGGTTGACAGAGTGGCTGTAATGTCTAGGGTGAGCACAATAGGCCTACTCTGGTCGCAGTGCATCCGGCTTTAGGACGTACCCGGGTATATATAAAAAAAAAGGTCTAGATTACAGCAATCGAATTTACTAGCCGCTAAAAACAAACTTACAATATTTAGAAACCGCAACCAGGAGCTATCCTCATTTTTTACTCTGCAGGATAAAATGTGTGTTTGTGTTAATCCAAATAGTGTTATGGAAAAATTAGGATTTGCACATAACCCGGACGAATGACAATTATTTATAGATTCTTCTAAAGTAATTTAGAAGCAGTTCTGCTCCAAAATGACAAAAAAAGATCCTCTATTCCTCTTGCACATGCAGTTGGCATGAGGGAAACATACGAAAGTATGTCACTTATTGTAAATGCAATAAGCTATGAAAAGTATAAGTGGAAAATATGTGGGGACTTAATTAGGAATATTACTAGGGCTTCAAGGTGGATTTACGAAGTACTGCTATTTCCTTTATTTTTGGGACAGTAGAGCAACACAGAGCCATTACCAAGTGAAAGAATGGCTTCTGAGGGATCAATATATTCCAGGTCAAGCTAACGTAAAGAATATACCTCTTGTTGATTCCAAAAAATTGCTTTTAGCTCCAGTACACATTAAACTGAAATTGATTAAAAATTTCGTTAAAAACTAGATAAAGGAGAAGATGCGTCTAAATACCTTAAACAAATTTTTCCTATTATAAGTGATGCTAAGCTTAAGGAAGGAATATTTTTCGGACCATTAATTAGAAAAATACTTAGAGACAAACAGTGTGATCAAAAATTAAGTGTTGTTGAGTTAGCTGCGTGTAGTTCTTTTAAAAAAATTGTTTCGGAGTTTTTAGGAAACCAAAAAAGTGTCCCATAAAATACACTTCTTGCACTCATATCTAATTTTTTTCCCACAAAATTTGTGTACAGTAAGTGACAAGCAAGGCGAAAGGTTCTACTAAGACTTATTAACAATAGACCAATGCTACCCAGGCAGATAGGATCCGGATATGATGGGGAATTATTGTTAATTTCTTATGAGAGAAAGCGATGAGGAATATAAACGAAAGTCAATGTTTTCAAAACAGTCATGTACAAAAGATTTACTATAAATGTATTTTCATGTGTATTTTTGTAAATAAATCCTGCTATGCTTAAAATATCTTGCTTTTTATTGTTTTGAACTTATGTATAAAAATTATATAAAAATGTATTAAACAAAAATATTTGATACATTCTTTAACTGAAAATCTATACGTATTGGAAAATTTTTATTGCTGAATTCGCAATCAGGATGCTTCAAACTCCCACGGACAGCCATTTTGATATCAGTCACAATTTTTTTTGCATTTATTGTCTAGTGTAATTTGAGATCTTCTTTATCCAACCCTTTGCGTTCACTGCTGGACATGGACCTCCGTCATTCTTGATCATTGTGCTCTATCTTTAGCGACTTGCATCCAGTTTGTTGCAGTTCTCTTAAGATCGTTAGTCTAACCAGTAGGGGATCTTCCTCTACTTCTTTTGTCTAATCTCGGTCTCCACTCGAGTAATCTCTTCGTCTACCTTTCATTACTGATTCGGGCAATATGTCCGGCCCAGTTCCATTTTAGTGTCGCAATTTGGAAATTTACGTCGATAACTCCTGTCTTTCGTCTCAGGTCTTCATTTCTAACACGGTCGCGTAGCGATATATCTAGCATTGACCTTTCTATCTTTCTCTGAGCTATTTGCAGCGTTTTAGAAGTTGCATTTGTCAATGTCAAAGTTTCGGCACCGTAGGTCATAACCGGTAACACATATTGGTCAAATGTTTTACGTTTTAAAAAAATTGGTACATCGCTTTTAAAGATGTTTTTAAGTTTTCCATCGGCCCATGCGAGATTTACTCTTCTCCGTAGCTCGCATGTTTGATTATCTCTTGTGATTTTTCCACAAGCTCCACTTCGTTGTCTTCAAAATTGATATTTCCATTAGGTACCAGATTGATATTATTATATATATTATATATTATATGATTATTTGATATATTTATTTTAAGGCCCACATTGACGCACGCTAGCTGAAGTTCATGTAACATTGTACATATCTTCTTGAGATTATCGGAAAACAAAGGTATGTCGTCCGCGAACCTCAAATTTGTTAATCTTTGGCCGTCTACATTTAGGCTTCTTTTCTGGGATAGATCTTTAGAAAGCATTTAGTCTATATTATTTGAAATTAACCGGAAAAAGAGCTTGGTATATTAATGCTCTACATGAAATTAACCTCATTAGAGACTGCTGTGAAACTGAAAATTCAAATAATACTGTACCATTAGAAATAATGGTGATTACAGACAATTAATACCTTGAATTTAAAGACTCTCTTTACATTTAGTACCATTTAAGCTTGATAAATCGCATGTAACATTAGTGTAGCACTAAAAATTTAAAAACAAATCTTTAAAAAACACTATTACTACTAAAAATATACAGGTCTGGAAAATCCACACCAGAAACTGGACGTTTCTTAAGTAAAATAAAGAAAATACTATATTATTCATCAAATCAGATGAGACAGAAGAATAAGCATCGTAAGCATCGACATACGTGTAAATTACCAGTTTGGCCCTAGGATGAGGGGTAATCCAATGCTGGCGAGGTGAGAGCGGGCGGCAACTTACGCCACGCCCTAGCACAACAAGAGGATTCCAAGTTATTTGCTTTCATTCGGCCGTTGAAGCGTAAATACCGTGCTTCGCGTCAAATTTTTTTGTTACAATGGTAGTTTATTCCACGGAACAAAAACAGCGCGTTATTAAGTGGTACACTATTCTGGTAAATAATTGGCAGATTTGTATTTATGTGCGAAAATCATCCTGTTCCTTGAAAATTTAGAATTTCGGAAATTATTAAAAAATTTGAGACAACCGGTTGTCTAAAAATTTGTAAAAAATGCACTGAAAATAATGAGAAGCAACCGGTTCCTCAAATTACTGAAGAACGAGCAAATCGGGGAGACTGACGTTTGTAGTTTAGCACAAATTAATTTTCCTTGCAGTAGTACCGTAATTGGAATATTTTAAAGCTAATAGGGATATAACCTCTGAAGTTTTGGCAAATACGCGAACCATATTTTACAATAGACTGGGTTATTGTCTCGCTCAAAGTGGAGACCTGTTTGAACACCTCTTGTAAACTTTTAGGTGTTTATGATGATTTAAATTGAATTTTATTATTTGTTTATTTATTTACAATTACTGAACATGTTACTTTTATTTTTCCAGAATAAAAGTTTATTTTTGAGAATGATTTTTATTTTAAAGTGGTCTATTAGCTTATTTACTTAGAAATTACCGTTGCGTTTCACTAGTATCTTTAATAGAATAAATGTTTATTTTGTAAAAGAAATACCAATTTTCTTTACGCTCAACGCTCAACAAAAACTATTTTTTTTGTATTTCGACTATTTGATGTATTTAAAACAATCAATGTATCAAATAGTCATTAAATATTCCAAATTCCATCGATTACGTTATAAGTTTAGACGAAAAGTAAATACACCCTCTCATTCGTTTCAAGGTACTGCTCGTGTTCGTGTCGCACGGAAGTTAGCGGGGGTAATATTGCGGTAGGCGTTCCCTACAATCTTCTGTCTGAACTAATCTGAAAGAAGTTAGACGGGCTTAGTGGGTTAGAATTTGAGAAACGGCTAAAATAATTTCTAGTTAAGAAATTTAAAATAGAAGTTTGGCTATAGTAACGTTCGTATTAAACCTCGGTAAAATGAACGACCAGTCTTTTCTTTCTAAAGTTTCGTCTCAAGTCAAAGGCAACAGTGTTGTGGTTGCGTCGCGTCCAGTTATATTTGTGCGACGCTCTTCTATTTGACCTTGGATTATCGAGAAACAAATATCAACGATTACAGAAAGGCAGTAATATATTTTCGCCGTACTCTGGTGTGTAAAATACAAAAAAAAGCATGTTATCCACATGACGAGTATCTAACTTTTACTAAATTAAAAGCCGAGGTTAAATTTCAAGGCTTACTGGATCATACAGTGGATCGAATTATATTGTTTAAAATTAGACGCCCTTGAACAAATCGATAAATTAGATTTGTAGATATGAGTTTCATTTGCAAATGGGGCTTCGATGGAACGTCAGGGCAGAGCCAGTACAAAATGAAATTCACTGATCCGAATATTTCTGATATAAACTTATTCCTAACTTCTCTTATTTCACTTCAATTAGCAGGTATTAACACGCAAACTCAACAAGAACAGATTGTGTTGCACAAATCCAAACCCTCGTCTACTATGAATTGCGGGCCTCTGAAATTTGAATTTATTAAGAAAACAGAAGAAAAGTCTTTAACGAAAATAGAAAATTATGAACTCGAATCAGACAACTTGCAGCATATAATAGAGTTTTCTTTGCTACCTGAGCTTCCGTACAGTACAACTTACCTATGACGATGATAGATGGCTAGGTGAATGCTTTGGCTGGAGCGAAATCGGTCCAACATTGTTACCTCTGCCAAACAACATCTCAGTTCAACAACATTGATACTGTGTCCCAGTAAATACAGAGTATTTCAAGCTACAGCCATTATAACAAGAGTAAAGCGAAAACTGATCCTCCGGTTTCCCATAATTTTGCAAACTATTGGAAGCGGACATTAAACTGCAATAGAGAAGTTTTGGGAATACAAACAGCAAGATTATTCTTCAAAGGATATTCTTGGTACAACATTCCAACAGAAATCCACAAATGACTTACTTCATTGACCAGACATCGAAAGATGCACAAAAATCAACAGACAAGTTGATAAGAAACTATCGTCTAGACTTTGCCCGAAAATCTTTTCGAGAAAAAATATGGAGGATGTGTTCCAAAACTTTTGGCGTCGATGGATCCTTCCACTGTTTTTGACATAGTGAGGATTCGGATAACAATTCGTACGTATTGGAGAATGGGAAAAGAGCTGTTAACACAGAAGGCAGTGATTAAAAAGTTCTTTTTATTATTTTTATTACAGTCGTATTATTTATTCATTTATGTGAATCAATAAATATTATATTACTTACAAATTATTTGCATTGGTATTTATTAAGAAGTCTTAAGCATAGAGGAAAAAGTACTTTCGCCTTTTTAACAACTATCGATATCCATTTATTTATTATTATAGTATTATATTTAAAATGTACCTTGAAGTCAAGCGCAATATTTTATTCATGGAAATACAATTATTCTTTTTATTTTATTTATAAAGCGTTGAACCACATTAGACGTTTTTGGAATTTATTTTTATGATTTTAAAGTTTCAGTCTGCGATTTTCATTTTTAATATCAAATCCGTGCTTTCGACCCACTGTGTTTTGACGACCCGAAACCAGCGAAAGGTCCTTGCACGACGCCATTTTTGCTGGAAATCAGGAAGCCAGTTACGATACAACAGTATGCTTTATTTCACTTCTTCAACATGGCTAAATGAGTTGTCCGTCGCTTTTTGTTACGTTCCCTTTTTTTAAGAAGTTCTGTTCTCGACTTTCCACACCTGTATAAAATAATTCATGTAGATTAACTTTTTTAGGAATATAATTTTAAGTTTGACTTTTTTTATTCGCACTGTAACATAAGTCAACTCAAAATACCTTTAGAAAAGTGATTAGAATAACAATTAAAGCGAGAAAGGTATTGGCGTTGTGTACACCATGAATTATTATAGTCTTCTTTCACAAATTTTTTTCTTACTTAATTTGTTAGAGAAGTCGCGCGAAAAATGCACATTAAGGTTTAGGTCACACCACTGCCTTATAAATTCGTTTATATCAAGTAAAATCATAATGATTTACTAGCTAAATTATATATTTTTAAAGTTTATTGCACACATAAAATATTCAGATAATTATTCACCTCTAGCGAGGCAAGAAACATTTTATTGTGTAAACTAAGTTTTTAATATTTATTTAAATTGTTGTTTTTGTTAATTATTTTCATTTAATTTGAATTGCACTTTATCTCACGAAAATATCCTTAAACATTAAGAAATTTCTAAGCTGTAAATATATTTCTAAACATTTTATCACAATTCTTTACAATAGGTATAGTGTGGTACCAAATTACTGCTTGTAGGTTTTTAAGTTGACGTAATTTAAAAAATTAAATTTTTAGTAAGATTTAATCATAACAATGTTAGTGTTAATGAAAATGTTAATAAAGTGACTTAATGTTGTCGGGTTATAATTTTCAGACATAAAAGAAAACCATTTTATTGGTCTCCACCGACAAAGTAACAAAGTAACTAAGTTTAATAGTTATTGCAATCAACGGTGCTCCTGACCATTAAATATTTTATGACCAGTGTAACATTAAAATTTAGTTCCTGATGAACTCATATAAGTAAATGATTAAATCAAGTAAAAACTAACATTGCATTTGCAATATAGCTTGATATATATTATTATTAAAATGACAAGACATAAAAATTATTGTCTTTAACATATTTTATGTTAAGTCTACGGCAACAGGCCTTTAGCATCTTTCAAGCAGAAATGCATGTAATTTAAATCTGTGCTGACGAGTTCCTAAAAAACCAAAATATACATATTATCAGACACTCAAGTAGTGCTAAGAACTCTCATGTCGAAGCCCCAAAGCAATTGGGAGGGAATAATAGGGTAACTCTGAGGTTAACGTTAGGGAGTAATGCAATTAAAGAAAAGGAAGAGGAGGGCCCCGCAAAATAGGGGGCAAAAACTCCTCCGCTCGGAAACTTTTTGTGGATCGGTAAGGCATATAAAAGAAGAGCTTCGGAGCTGAAATAAAATAAGACAAAATTATAGTGAAAACATACGTCTGGTCTCAGATAAGTTAAGAAATTTATAAACTCAATGTCAAAGAAAGCTAGAATGCTTCTCGATCTCCTTAAAAGAGAAATTTAAGTAATAACGAATTTCTTAACAGGACATTAGCCTTTGAAATATCATCTTCATATGATGGACAAAGATGAGGACGAAATTTGCCATTTCTGCGACCATGCAGTAGAAACAGTGTTTATGCTTGGCACTGTTCTATTGCTCAATAACAATTTATATCTCTGGTATTTTAATGTAAATTAAAAGATAATTAAAAAACTAGACAATCATTTAGCTGTAAATTAATTTTAAGGGTAAAATTTGAAAGTTTAATCACGTCAACATTCCGAGAAAATCTAACCTCAAAACACTAAAAAGATATATTTTGATTAATTTAAATGTTATGAAATATGAGCAATGAGGTTTTATCTCCCATTTCCATCCACAGTTTCGATTAGTACTAGGTTGTTCGTATAGATATTACAAACTACTCAGCGCCAAGCAGAATTTGCAAAAACAGTCTGGTGACAATTAGCAAACTCTTTTTGCAAGATCTCATTGGCGCTGACTGGTTTCTGATTGTTCTGTGAAAGTTCGTTATATATTTTAAAAATCATTTTGGTTTTTCTCTTTTTTGCATTTCTGTAGTTTTCAGTTAGTGTATGTTTTTTGCCACTGGCATCTATTCAAATCAGTGCGTTTACCAGACAAAAGTAATATTTGGATTCACCTCTTAATGTTACCTAAGGAATAGTTTCTTTTTGATACTATTATGACTATTATGTCGAACATTTAAACTGCAGTATCTCTAGAAAAAAAATTAAAAAGAGATGATCTTAACTAAATTTTAAAGCTAAAAGCTAATAATAATCGATGCTGGGGGAGAAAAAGGAGGTAAAATTTCGTTATTTCAATTTTATAAAATTGAATTTAGCTTGAAATAGTCTTGTTAGTATTTTCAGGTGAGGTTGTTCTAAATACCTCATATGATACTCAAATTTTGATGCCGAATTTGAATTCAGCCAAAAAAATAACATAAGAAACTATACTTTCTTTTTAACAGACAACTTTGAAGATTTCTTATTGAACTTCCTCTAAATTTACTTGAGTTGATGAGGCAAAATTTAGTATATAAACTCTTTAATACAAATAAACAAACCTCCATTTTGACATTTATCAAAATTCAATTATTTAAATATAGTTGCAAATAATATGTTATTTTCTCTTAGGACTGGGTGAAAAAAATAATTCCGTTTTAAAAATAAGCAGTATCATCACTTTTATTCATTCATCCAAAGTTTTTATAGAAATAAATAAACATGTGTTTTTAACATTTATCTAACCTTAGCTCTATAAATATAATTGCAAGAAAAAATATATTTTCTCTTAAGCCGTGTCCTCATTACGCTGATATATGCTGGCAAGGCCAAATGGACTTGTTTGTTGCTGCTGGGTTGAAATATTATTTGTTGAGATTTTAATTATCGTTTCTTTTCACTGGGAGTGGATGTTGATTAAGGTGATGCTTCCAATACTTCCAGTGTCTCACTTTTTTTGTGAAAACATATAGTTCTGCAAGCACCGATTGACTGTGGAACCTAGTACTTTAATTACAAGGGCTCCTTTAGTATTGTACTATTTTAAGTTGTAGACGCAAACTACAATTTTGCGTATGGAAAGGTCGGTTGTCAAGGAAGAATATCAGATGGTGGCTTATTTAGTGAAACGAAATTCAAACAGGGTCTAGACGATAATACAATGAACCCTTCCAATCCGTGCGTGCTTCCTGGAAGAAATAATGCAGCCCGTTCGTTCTAGTTGCCGATGATGCATTCCCTTTCTTGCATAAAATTATGAAGCTCTATGCTGAGTCACAAGATAAAGATTCAATGACAAGAATTTTCAATTATCGCTTTAGTAGAGCACGTACAGTTTCTTAGAATACTTTCGGGATAATATCGTCGGTTTTTCGCATACTTTGACAACCAATTTTATTGGAACCAAAAACGGCTAAAAAAGTTGTACTCACTGATGTAGACTACCCAGACACAGGCCAAACTCGTCCAGGAATATGGAGACAAGCTCCTTCACCATAAGGGTCCAATAATATTTCCAGGGTGCCAAGAAGAAGTGCAAATGCTTCACAGGCGGTTAGAAGCTACTTTGCTGAGTTCTTTATTTCTCCGAAGGGGATGGTACACTTTCAATATGATAAATAATAACCATAAATGCTTATGAATCGTCAGCTATGTTTGAGATGAAAAATGAAAGCAATATTTGATAAACATTCACAAGAGGATATATATATGTAGAAAATTGTAAATATTTCAAAGAAATAAATTTGAAAATCTTACCTGTGTGTCTGTCATTCCTCTTGCCCGATTTCTATCTTTCAGGAACTCCATACAATGGTAAGGAAAACACTTTTTCACTTAAACTATCAATTTTAGCACTGTCCCTTTCTTTCTTAACGTCCCGTGAAAATTGGAATATTTTTTATTTTCCTTGCAACTTCGTCCTTCGCCATGTCAAAACTCATAGTAATTTAAAGATGTGATCATAATGTGATCATTATGTTCTTTTAATCTGTAATCCCACAAAACAGGATGATCCCGATACCAGTCAATTAACGAAATCAATTTCTAATTTGACCACTCCATTTTTTGACAATTATAAGTAATTGCTTGATACGGCAGGGCGGTCGGGAATGAAATTTTACCGATTTGTGTTGTTATCGAGGGCCATCGTCGATACGTTTCAAAGGAGGTAATAAATGCAGTTGGGTTACAAGAAGTTAATTTTTTTATAGTTCTATTGTTTTCGAGTGGCTCGATCGATACTCGCAGCCATCCATTTTCTGTCGGATTTTTGATCCGAACACGAAAGATTTTTTTTTATCTAGTGGGACGGGTTTATGACACGTTCTTTGGAAAAAATTTCTTTTGCAGCCAGACTGAAGACACGACATTTTCTTATATTTTGTTAATGAAATGAAATTTATTTAGCACTTGGCATGATTAAAATTTGTTTATCAGTGAATATGGAGCAGTCTGAAGAAAATAAGTTGAATTCACAGAAGACCTGCAAATAATTCCAAAATTTGTCAGTTATGGGCAAAAATTTTAGAAAAGAAAAGAAGTGGATGTCAGAAAATTTGCACAGACTAGACTTCGAGAAAAGTTCGAATGGGTCTGCCATATGGCAGTGGGCAATATATTTTTCTTTTTTTTTTTTAACTTATATTCAAAATATAACGAATAGATTTTGATGAAATTTCTGTATTATCCGCTAATATGTTGAAACCTTAAATTTGCTAGAAGTTTGAATCCTGAATATTTTCTTATACAAGGTAGCGCGCTATTATCACCCTTATTTTCGTTTTTTTGTTTAATATAATTTTTTACGGTAAAACCCCACTGCATAAAATTAACAAAGCTCTAGTTTGTTCTTCATTGTCAGACAAAGTAAGGGGTAGATATTACAGGTGTCTGAAGTATGTATTTGAGGAGAGAATGTATACTTAAAAGATAAGTAGTAAATCTTTACATCTTAATTGGGCAATTAACAGTATTGGCATTCTTAATACAGATGTGTATGAGTGTAAAGCCTTGCTATGTTATTCTCTTACAACTTTCAGTGCTAGCTGTTAAAAATGTCTACTATTATTCCATAACTTTGTATAGGTGTTTTGGATTTAAAATCCAAGACAATACTTTCAAATGTGCATAATTCGCTTGTTCAACCAAGAACTCTGATGAGGGTGCATAGTTTGTTTTCGAAATGTACTGGCATAATGGGATTTAGCAATTCTACAACTTACAGATGAATTAAGGAAAGGAAAAGTAGAACTGTGTGCAAGCCTAAACCGTCTCCGAGGAGAAAAAATTATACGAATACTTCAAAAACATACTAAGAAGACATGTTCACGAATTATATCTTAGAAGATAAGCAAGTCTCGATAAAGTTTTGAAAGTTGTGAAACAAGACGAGAATGTACCTGGCATGGGAAAAGTCAATCTGTAGAAAGTGCTGACGAAAATGAATTTCTCTTAGGAAAAGTCAAAATGAAGGTGATAAAGAGGAAATACTATTTTAGAGAAGACAGTATTTGCGCGACATTAGAAAATACCACAGATACAGAAAAAGATCTTTTATCTGAATGTAGTCTGTCTCAGCGAAGGACACAGTACAAAAAATATATGAGGATAAGAATATGACAATTTTTCGTGAAGTATTCTTAGAAGGGTTTTCGACGGGTTTAAAACCCTTACTCGGTAAGAGCGGCAAATTCATTATAACTCATATTGAAAGTGTCAATGGATTTATAGGAGTTTTGTTGCAATTGAAATTGAAATCTACCAAAGATTATCATGAGTAAATGACGGCGGATATCTTTCAAATGTATTTTTCTCAAATGATACGGTTGATTCTGGAGAGGTCTGTTATAGTTTTGGATAACGCTAGTTATCATTCTAGGCTGGTGGAAAAGTTTCCAATAACATAATTGAAAAAAGTGATATTGCCAATTGGTTATCAAAAAAACATATTCCCTTTACGAATGATTTGCTAAAGAAGCAACTTTTAAAAATTTCGAATGAGAAAGAAAGACAATTTAAGAAACATGTGATAGACGAATAGGCTAAAGAATATGGAATTATTGTGCTTCGAGCACCACCATATCACTGTTAATTAAAATCCATTGAACTTATGCTGGAAGAATGTTCCTTTGTTGGATATAGCTGGTCTTATTTTGTTTAATAAGTATTCAAAATCGGTAGGAGATATTCTGATAAAATTTTTGTATTGTCCGCTACTATGTTGGAAAAAATCGGCTTAAAGTTCCGATCCTGACTGTTTTTTATACGAAGCAGTATGCCAACATCGTCGAGGTTTTCGTTTTCTATTTAACACACTTGATGATAATAAAACCCCACTGCATAAAATTAATATAGCTGCCGTTTGTTCTACGTCGTCACATAAGGCAGGGCCAGTCAACTTTCTTCGTTCACTTTCTATTAACTAAAACGTTTTTGGAAAATTTGTGTAGTGTGCTGGACTTCAACCAAAACTTAAATATATTTTTCTCTTTATCCTTTATTGGTTTACACAGCCTAGACGCTACAAATCTCTTTTGGCGCTGGGCGATGAAGATAAGGGTTCGAACCGGTAAAGTTTAAAGACGTTCGTTGCAGGTTCGTCGCATACTCGTCACGCGCTCGTCTCGCCATACTTATGCTTCCTTTGATTTGAACTGACGCGGCTCTCAGGCCATGGTGCAGCAAATAAATTCCTTTGTAAAAATAAATACATTTATTAATTTTTTGGAACTATATTATAATGGGACTAAAAGGGATGAGGTATTCTATCGACAGGTAAGCCTATAAAATATCTCTAATCACGTTTATTCTTTCGTTTTCAATGAAATGTGTAAGTGGTATTAATATCATGTTAATTGTATTATTTTTTAAGTAATGAAGGAATTAATAAAGTTAGATGGCACAAAGAATTAAAAACCTATTTTATATTTGCATAAAAATGTGAGTGTACTACTAAAATATTTGTAAAATAAAATATTTATTCAATTTCAGTGTCGTAGATATTACCGTAGTACATTTTTTAAATATGAATGAAAGATATGCATGATTTTTGATAATAACAGTTAATCTGACTTCAGAATTGATATGACATGAAAATATGAACTTGGTCCAGTATCTTAAGATATTTATTAAAGTAATGGATCGAAAATCATTTGTTGGTGAAGTTAGAAGGCGACTGAGCAAATGTCTTTACGCCTAAAACAAAAATACTTCTTTTTATTTTCAAATTTACTATTCTAGTTGGATTCAGTTATAAAAATAAAAAATAAAAATAGCTTGAAATTGATTATAATTAGGTAATTAATTTGAAAACCTATTAATACCTAAGGTATTTTCTAAATAGAATAGTTTGTGATAGGCGCTGACACCTATAAAGTTATTTAAGATTTAATTTTAAAAAAAATTTGTCTTTTTTTCCCTTTTTTGTACAGGAGTGGCTGTATTGATGAAGCAAAATGCTAAAAATAAAGAATTTGTTTACTATTTTTAAGTGTATCTAAAAACTTGCGTTTTAAAATGTTTTAAACACATATTAAAACTTGTTTTTATTGGAATTTTTAGTGATAACTTATAGAACCTGAAACAGTTTATATGTATTAATACACATATAACTTATATTTTAAGTTATTTTTCCTAAAAATCTAGTTTTCTAGCCCCCATTTTCAAGCGACGGGATGAGATTAGTAATTATAGGCCCACACACAATATGACCACAATTTTCAAGATTTGAGAAAGTTTCGTCTGAACCTTGGTAAGTTCTACACTAGATAGTCAGATATATTAGAGGAAAGATAACAAGTGTATTCTAGAAAGTCCTTTTTTCTAAATTTTGAGGGATACGTCTGGGTGTAACTTTAAATTAAGTAAAATAAAAATAACATTTGTTTCAGCCCCCAAGGATTTCTTTGATTTTTAATATATTTATAAATTACATTACTGCATGTCCCAGTCATTCACATTATTTATTGTTTGCGGACGACTTGAAGTTATTCATGAGAGTTTAAGATGAGGAGGATGGCTTGAGTTTGCAGACGATCCTTGATAAGCTTGTTCAATTGTCTGACCACAATGCCATGCGGCTGTACCCATCAAAATATTATATAATGATTTTCTCTCGACGTAGATCTGTTACTGACCATACTTATTATATTAAGAAAAATTCTCTTAAAAATTTCTTTGCTGTAGATCTAGGTTTGATCATATAACTCATCGAGCTTTTTCTCTCATAAACCTACTATTGCTACGAATACTGCCCAGATGTAAGTCTTCGTCAAGAGATGTTCAATGTTCAAAGGACTTTCATGTTGCTCAATATTAGTGGAGCATGTCTCCAGTTTATGGTCACCGCACTAGCAAAAGATCGAACTTTTGCATAAATTTCTTCACTATCTCGCTTACAAAATTAATACCCCAACTCTCATTATTTATTAACGACTGGAACACCAGTTGCATATTGGATCTCTCCAAGATAGGTGAGTGTTTAAGGACCTTTAACTTTAATATAATCATCTTAATTCTCATGTAACTAGTCCAGGCAATTTAGATAGGATTAACCTTTGCATCTAGCCCAGATACACAAGGTTTGCAAATTATTATTAGTCTCAAACTGTTAACATATATAGGTTTTTATTGTCTATTTCGTTGTTTAAATTTAAGTTTGTTGTTGATTATTATTGTTAATATTTTTTGATTATTGCTGTTTGGTACTGTTAACCATAATGGGCTTAACTCAATGAGTAAAGAAATAAATAAATGAAAAACTATGATATACAGGGTGTCCAAGATAAGGATCCTAAGCATGGGGATCTCGGAAACAGTTGGAGATACGAGGTCGGTTAAATTAGAGAAAAGTTGCGCAATTTAGTGCTAAATTAAACGCAGTTAAAAAAATTTAAAAATTTCAAACACTTCCGAAGATTTCCGGAAAAAAACGAAATTTGGCAAAATCGTTTTTAATTTTTGCAGGCTTTATTTAAAGAGATATCCGAAAATAAAAGGTAGATTCTCATTGCCACTTTTTATTTTTTATAATTTGGTCTAAACAAAATTTAAATCCGACGTTTCGTTTCTGAGATACCATCATGAACTTTCATTTTTTATATGGAACAAAAAAAAGTATCCCATGTATTTGATAGCATTTTTTATTACAAATTCAACGGTGTATCACACTTGCATATCAAGTGTGTAGTTCATTGGCTTTTATAAAACTGATATACCTTTCTCTCTCGGTCTCACGGAGCTCTTATGGAAAGTACTTGAACTACGTATTCGATATGCAAGGGTGATACACCGTTGAATTTGTAATAAAAAATGCTATCAAATACATGGAATACTTTTTTTGTTCCATATAAAAAATGAAAGTTCATGATGGTATCTCAGAAATGAAACGTCGGATTTAAATTTTGTTTAGACCAAATTATAAAAAATAGAAAGTGGCAATGAGAATCTACCTTTTATTTTCTGATATCTCTTTAAATAAAGCCTGCAAAAATTAAAAACGATTTTGCCAAATTTCGTTTTTTTCCGGAAATCTCCGGAACTGTTTGAAATTTTTAAATTTTTTTAACTGCGTTTAATTTAGCACTAAATTGCGCAACTTTTCTCTAATTTAACCGACCTCGTATCTCCAACTGTTTCCGAGATCCCCATGCTTAGGATCCTTATCTTGGACACCCTGTATATATATATATATATATATATATATATATATATATATATATATATATATATATATATATATATATATATATATATACTACAAATATAGAAAATTATGAAAAAAAAGTTTAAGATTTCGAGCACTAACTAATCTATAAAAATAGTATTAATTTATTTTTTTATATTTTAAAATATCAACTAGAAAATGTACACCACTGAAAAATATATGTAAAAGAGTTCATAATGCAATAAATAATTAAATGGTTGCAAAAGAAAACTGATTAATTATCTTATGAGATTAAAGTATTAGCTATAAAGGCTATTAGAAAGTTTTGAAATTTTATTATTGTCGCTTAGTAGCTTAAAAATAATAAAAAATATATAAAATATAACCGTTTTCTGAAACCAGTATCATATCATCAAAAAATGAAAACTGCCTGCTTGATGTTCTTGAGCGCCTTTTGGGGGTCGGTACATGCCTTTAGCCTATGGTATCCGAGTATCATCAAGTCGGATCCTACTCTCGAGTTAGTACATGTTGTAAGTTTTTTTTGAAATATATTGGATCTAATATTAATGTACAAATGCTTCATAGTAACAGTATATATATATATATATATATATATATATATATATATATATATATATATATATATATATATATATATATATATATATATATATATAAAACCCAGATTACAAAACTGCTAAGCTAGCTTATTAAATAAATGTTTTCTGCATTTATATACTCCAGGTAGTTTTTTTTTAAACATTTTAGTATTCGTTGCGGAGCAATGTAAAGGATGTTTTTTATAGAGGTATAGAAATTTAAATGGAATAAAACAAAGATGAATTTTTTAAATTGACATGAAAATTACTTTATTCGAAAGATAACCTTCTGGCATAATAATTTAAATATGACTTCTGGCATATGACCGCCACGGTTGACTCGGACGTAGTCTAATCTGGAGGTCCAATTTTCGATGACTTTTTCCAACATTTGTGGCCGTATATCGGCAATAACGCGGCGAATGTTGTCCTCCAAGTGATCAATCATTTCAGGCTTATCGGCGTAGAGTAGCGACTTCACATATCCCCACAGAAAATTGTCTAGCGGTGTTAAGTCGCACGATTTTGGAGGCCAATTCTCGGGTCAGAAACGTGAAACTATGCGGTTACCAAACGTTTCCTTCAATAAATCAATTGTGGCACGAGCTGTGTGACATGTTGCGCCGTCTTGTTGAAATCACAGCTCCTGCACATCATGGTTGTTCAATTGATGAACGAAAAAGTCAATAATCATGGCTCTATAGTGGTCACCGTTGACTGTAACGTTCTGACCAGCATCGTTTTTAAAGAAGTACGGACCAATGATTCCACCAGCCCATAAAGCACACCAAACAGTCAGTTTTTCTGGATGTAACGGTGTCTCAACATACACTTGAAAATTATCATCACTCCAAATACGGCAGTTTTGTTTATTGACGTATCCATTCAAACAAAAGTGAGCTTCATCGCTAAACAAAATTCGCTTATGAAAATCGGGATCAACGGCAATCTTGTTTTTGGCCCATTCACCGAATCTCCGCCTTGCTAGGTGATCATGTGGCTTCAATTCTTGCACGAGTTGGATTTTGTAAGCACGCAAACCAAGATTTTTCTGTAAAATCTTCCATAAAGTGAATGGACACATATCCAATTCCTGTGCACGATAGCGGATAGACTGATTCGGGTCTTCCTCTACGCTACGCTCTACAGCAGCAATGACTTCTTCTGTACGCACTGTACGACGTCTCTGTGGATGCGTATTATCATTTAGAGTAAACGTGGTGCGAAAACGTTCCATAGTTAGTCGAATTAATTGCTCTGATGGACGATTATGTTGACCGTAAAATGGACGTAGTGCGCAATACGTATTTCGAACAGAACCATGATTTTCAAAATAAATTTGCACAATTTCGAAGCATTGTTCAGGCGTCAGCCTATTCATGTTGAAATGCCAAACCAAACTAAACATAAATCACTTGACAGCTGACAAAATGGCCGCCAGTTAAAAAAGTGTTGCCAACTTAAAGTTTTATACCTCTATAAAAAAACACCCTTTATATTCTAATTGTTATAGTATTATGTGGTAAAATAATAATATTTTTCTAGTACGATAAAATCTTTTTATCATTATTCTTCCATCTTCCATGTCATCAATATAACTACCTATTACTATCTTCATCTAATGAATATCTTTTCATGGTTTATTCCGAGATCGAAGGAATTCAAGGATCTCATTTTAAACCTAAACTTTAGTATTGCTTCGCTGTTCGCTCGAAGATATAATTCAATTGGAACTTGAGGAAAACAATCAGCTCTGGTTCTTGGACGTCCTAGAATCAAATAAAAGGGATGGACAACTACAATATACAGTATATGGAAAACTTACGCACATGGAGAAATAGTTCAATGCCGATTTAAGCAAATATCTCTCACAAAAAAAAAGTTTAGTTTTATTTTTTTGTGTTTGTTGTTTCACTTTGCTAATAAATAATAAATGTATTGTTGTTAATAACGTTGCTGGATAAAATAATTTTTGTTATAATGCATATTTAAAATATATATATATATATATATATATATATATATATATATATACATATATATATATATATATATATATATATATATATATATATATACATATATATATATATATATATATATATATATATATATATATATATATATATATATATAAGATGATGGTTAGTTTTGAAAGTGATGATGTATTACTTTGGGAGATATTAGGAGAAATAAATGAATAAAAATGTCTTACAAGATCATGCTTTGCCATATGTTTACTATATATGCTGACGGCATAATTTCTAATTACTTCGAAGAAATTTACACTCAAAAAGCAGATTGGCCATCGAATAACCAAGAATTAAAACTCAATGAGCTTAAGTGTGATCCTATGAAATTATGCGTAAGATGAAGCCAAATAGTTTCAAGTATAATAAAAGAACTTTAGTTTCGACCCCAAGACGAATGGAATGCTATTGCTCAATAATAGGTTCAAATTTTAAAGAAAACATACCGAGACCGATGAGCAGTAATCGGAGCTCGAGAAAGAAATACCCGTTCTAAGTTCCCATCGTTAATTCATCAATATTTATTTTTTAAAAAGAAATTATGAAACTTTCGATAACTTTGTTAACCATGTAGTTTGAAAATGTTCATAATCTTTCCACTCTATTACTAATAAAGAAGGTTTTCGTAGATAATTAATAAGGTCGGAAGCATCAAACCACTGAAATAAAATTTCGTTAGATTTATTGCGTATTTTACAATGTAACTTTAGAAATAATTATTTTTATTACAATATAATTAAAACTCAATGCCACAAGTTCGCAGTATTTTTTTAGGGACCTGGCAGTTTTAAAAATGTTATTTAAATAAGATATTTTATCTAAGATATACAGTGCCCGCGGAAAAATCTGAATATGGAAAAAAAATTATTCCGCTAGTTTTTGAGAAAAATTTCTTTATAGTTCAGGTTAGTGGGACATGTGAAATATTTTACATTATTTTTTGGTTGCTAATTCAGGCTATAAGCGCAACAGTGGCATAACCCACAAAAAAGAGATTTTGGACTTTTTAACCAACTTTTAAAAGAAGGGGGTTTTAAATTCGCCCGCCATGTATTTTTTTTTAATAAAATTCAAAACATATTATTGCTATAGTTCGACGGTATACTAAACCAAAGCACATTTCATAATGGTTTTATAGATGATGCTACATATATAGTTTAACAGTTGTTTTATTTTACGGTTCATGTAGAAGCATAATGGAGCAAGCACAATTTGTCCAATTTGTTTTAACCGTTTACCGCTTGAAGGTCGTGGTTTTTTATAATGTCATTTTTGTGTAATTTTCTCTCGTTAAGCTCCTTAACTGAACTGATATACCTTCTCTAAATGCTTCACTTTATTTTTCGTTCGTGTATTTTTTCTTTGCGTATCGATCCAAAGCATAAAATAAATTTTGCTCTAAACTTTTTCACGGCCGGCCTGATAGTCTTTCTTTAAATATACAGAACAAGATATAAAGTCAAAATACCATCCCCATATTTTTATTCTTGTGGATTAGAAAAGTTATTTTAATAACAAGAAATAAAAATCTATTTAAATTTAAAAAAAAACAGATTTAAAATTAATATAGTCTGTCAAAGTGCTAAGCCTTTTCCAAAATCATATATATTTATATATATATATATATATATATATATATATATATATATATATATATATATATATATATATATATATATATGCGCACATGGATGATATATATGCGTTTAACCCTATATTTTATCAGGTATTTAGTTACCATATCAAATTCAACCGTTATTCTCCGCAATTTAGAAAAAAGCCCGAACAAGACAACTTTCGTCAAGCAAAGGGTCACAATACGTTAAACTCTAATCAGGTGACAATCAGTTCACCCATACCAAAGTTTAGACAATTTTAGATATCAGTGTCAATCAAATTCAAAAGATTCAGACCTAGCGTCAGTTTTTTATAAATTTTTTTAAAGCAAAGAAGACCATGCATTCGAAAACGATCAATTCGTTCAAGGCTGTATTGTTCTGACACTGAAACACTAAAGAAGATCCTAAAAGGTCATATCTAGCATGGAAATTCGCGTTACCTTCACGTTCTTTTTCTTAGTTCAAAGTTTTTTTTATATATTCAAAAGCATGCTGCTGCGTCTATATACTATTATGCATCAAGCATTGATAGCTGACTCCCCTGACGAATAATGTTAGTTCAATATACATGGATATGTATTTCAGTTTAATATTATGTTCTATTTAATAACTATTACTAGATTATATCAATTTTGCAGGTTTTCAGGCATGGAAATAGAAATCCAGACCAACTAAGTTTGTATGAAAGTAATCCGTATTATAATGAAAGTTTCTACCCTGAAGGTTATGGTCAATTAATCAACGTAAGTGAAATATATTAGTAATATATATATATATATATATATATATATATATATATATATATATATATATATATATATATATATATATATATAATAATTGGGGTCGAATAATAACCATAAATGTGTACAAACTATAAATACAAAAAAGTTTAATTATTGTAGATCCCAATTTCTGTCTGAATTTTAATAACACGAGTACGTGATATATTGCATTTGAAGCAGGTATCATAATCAGAATTACGAATTACCAAAGGCAGAAAGTAAAACGCTAGGAATCAGTATTAGAATATATCCTAAATAATTTACTTAATTACTATAGAATCGCCAATGTGATAAGTTTTGATAATACTATTCTGCATCAAAATCATCCCTTCAAAACTAATGGGTATTTTGCGTAATTTTACTCGTATTATATATGTATATGGAGATAGGAATATGTGAATTGCGACCTGGAACATCTCATTTGCCACCTTATTGCTGCCAAGTCTACTAAAGCAGGTCCTTAAATCATATTTCTCTTAAGAAACTCAAATTATTTTATACGCTCCTAGGTATCGGATTCTAGGATTTTGCTTTTCCTTGCAAAATTTGCATTTGTTTATCTCGAATAGTCCGAGTTTCTTAAGGCGTTCCACTAGATGGCAATGTCCTGTTCGATTTCCTGTTAGAGCTTTAAGGTGGTGCTTCTTACATTTCTTGTAGATTTGTCCAATGATTGGATAGTCCATTATCTTCCTCTCTTTTTAGATTTTCCAGAATTGTGCTGTCATTAATTCCGCACAAGGCTTCAGGCTTCAGAAATGGTATTTCACTATCCTTTTTGCTAGTATAAATTTGAAATGAGTGTATCACACGTCAGTTTTGAGGGAGGGAGCTAAAAGCATCATAAAATGCGAAGTTTACTTGTCCATAGACTCAACAATTTTTGTAAGTTATAGCTACATCGTGTGAGAGATGTCTGGGAACAGTTTCCCTTTTCAACGAAATTTCAGAATTCAATTATTTCAAAGATATGACGTTTTTATCCATTTACGCTAGGGGTAAGACACCAAAATATAAAAGACCAAGAACAGCAATGAAAGAACTAGGAATTTTTGTGGAGAAGATGTATCAGGTTCAAAGAGCGGAACCATGTAAAGTTTTGCTTAACAAGCAAATTTTATATTTATCTTTATTCCATCTACAATTACGTTTCATAAAGATTTTTGCTCGTACTAAACTGAAAAGAAAATATATTCTGCACCAAAATCTTTTCACTTTTAAGCGAGATCAAGATTAAAGGAAAGGTTTTTGTTCGAAATAACGATACAAAAAACAGTTCTAAGTAGCATTTTCATTTGTTAATATTTGGCGTGAATTTAAATAATAAAACAAGTGACATATATTTTATTTATTTTTTGTTCCATATATATTGGAAAATATATGTAAACCCAGAAATCGGTTATTCTAGATTTAATTTACAAGATTCTGATCTAGACATCTGTGTAAAAGAAAATATATAAAAGGCAAGCTCTAAATTCATAGGAACATCCGATAAAGTGAATAGATCTCCTGAATGAATTAAATCAATAACACAGTTCTGCATTTGGAAACTTTTTGTCAGAATTCCAAACGGGAGTGAAGAATATGCAGCTTAAGTGACATGTTGCAACCTAACGACTTGTAAAATTGGATAAGTTTTGCAACTAGATCTTTGTAGTTTTCCAATTTCTTGTAACCTAGGAAGTTGGTACATCACTACATAGTATAAAACAAAGTCGCTTTCTCTGTCCCTATGTCCCTTTGTATGCTTAAATCTTTAAAACTACGCACCGGATTTTGATGCGGTTTTTTTCAATAGATAGAGTGATTCAAGAGGAAGGTTCATATGTATAATAACATCCATTAAATAGTGGAGAAATACTGTTATTTTTGAGGTTTCTAATGTGATGTCGTTAATTATCATATTTTTTTCCGCTTACATTGCAAACGCAGGCTGAACCCTACGAGATTTATCAAAATAATGTACTAATTATTTGTACACATTGAAAAGGTCTACAGAAAACTCCGCGATGGTATATGTCTATCTCTCATGGATATCCCACAATAACATTTTTTTGTCATTTACTTTTTACGACAAATAATGGCAAATTTTGAAGCGATTTTAACCAATACAGCATTAATCCTTATCCAATTAAATAGCTTAAATACATTGTTGATTTAATATGGTCCTTTACAGCACAAGATTTAAATGAATATTTTCGAAGATATTACAGATTTAAAATTGCGGGAAGTAGCGCTTGCGGCGGTACTGGCCGACCGGGGCGGCGGCAGCGTGCCTATAAATAGCGCGTCGGAGGCCGATGTAATAATTGTTGTAAAAATAAAATAAATAGTCACAGTTTTTCTGTAGTGTATTTAGTATCAGCATTGCACCCGTGCGAAGCCGGGGCGGGTCGCTAGTACATTTATGAAGACAAGCCATGATCTTTTTTTTCTTCAAAGTATTGTAATGGAACAAATATTAATTATTTTACACTGTTCAATGTGAACTATATTCTGTTAAAATGAGTAATTAAATAATCATTCTGTGAATAGTTTCCCGTGGAAATAGGGTAGTATATGTTTTTTATTACCACCCAAGAAAGTCTAGAGGCAAAATAAATCAGTTATCGAGCTTAACTTTTATTATCTTTGTCGTTTAAATATTTTTATGTTGTTTTATTTTAAAAATCTATAAACTCAGTCAATTTATGACAACTAACTAAAAGACCCTCTCTAAGATTTGCCTATAAATCTGTCGAAGTAATTCTGCCCTGGTTATGTAAATAAAACCGAAAGATAAGGCAGGTTTATAACATATGGTACATACAAATACCGTTAAAGTGTCTTAAAATATTGAACGATTTTCCCATTATTAGGAAACAAAAGAATGATCAAATAAACTCACTATAATAGAAATATATCGTTTGGCCATTTGTAAAAAGAATTTTGTATAATAACTGTTTTTTCTATTCACAAGAAATAACGAGTAAAGATGTTTTTTGTCAAAACAGCCAAGAAAAGTGAATATTTTTTTTACAATCTTTATCATATATTCTTTTCGTTATAGGAAGACGTAGATTAGTTTGTTTTACTATTCTTTTATATAAAAATTAGAATTAGGACGCTCAGAGGCCAATTCGGGAATCAAGCATCCGGTATAGTATAGCTAATTCCCTCAGTACGAAAAGACCCAAGCCTTTGAGCTTTAAGAGAGTGAAATTAACGGTTACAGGGGTACAACCGAAAAGGCACTAAACGGAGGGGGCACACTGGTAAGATTCAAAGACACTCTTTTAAGGAATAGTAAACTTCAGTTCCAATCTGGAAGTCGTTAACGGTCATCGATACCACTCTTTAAGTCCAATGCCGTAGTGTGTATCCGGCGGGAATGCAGGTTTCCTTTGTTTTGTTTTGTTTTCACTTTAACTGGGGAAGTTAAGGGAATATCGTGTGTTATTTTAATTGACCATTTCGCAATTTTAATACAAATTTATTAAGAAATATAAATAGCTGTTTCTTTCGCGTTTTTTTCTTTTTTCTGTTTAATGTTTATTAAGATATTTATATGTGTATTTTTTTTTCATAATTGGATTTTACGTTTTTGATTAAAAGAACGGCCAAGAAGAGCAATTATGTTAGTTTTTTTTTTCATAATTCTTATTAGTTTTAAGTTTCTCATTGTAAATAGTTCGTTTTTTTTCTATTTATTTTTCTTAATAGACTAAGTGTTTTGAGAAGCTTCTTTTGTTTAATTTTAATCAAAAACCGTCACGCGAATTAACTCGCGAGCGCGCTGTTGCGAGAGGTACAAAACAAGAGATGTCATCTGACTATCTAATAGGCAGCCTTGTCTGAATCCTGAAGTTCTGAGTTATGGTTATGGTAAGCTTAAATAACCGCAGTTGTTTGGTACTGAAGCTGCAAGAGAGAAGATGAACGTCCAGACGTCCAGAGTGTCTTTATTACTGTAAAAATTTAATTATAGGTTATCAAAATAGCTACTAATTAATATGAGGTAGAAAAAAAAATGATTCCAGATGAAATGGTTAACGCTACCACAATATATCATTTGCAAGAGTATATGATCAAATTCTGTCACAAGATCATTTCAAAATTTTCGTCTTTAAAGAGTTCTCGTATTTGCTGTCCAAAGAAAATTTTTCTTTAAGCTTTGCGTCACTTATAGGCGCGAATTTGTATCTTAAATAAGAAAAGCATTTCCTTATCTATTTAAGGTATAAAAAAAATTTATAAGCCCTAGTTTTATGTACACTGAAGGTAAACAAATTTTCTGCTGCTCTATTAAGAGTTCATTAAGAACGTTTTTCAGACCGGACAAAATGTTGTCACGTAACGGCCATTCTTTAAAGATATAACGTTCGTTTCTAGCTCTGCTATCTTATTCGTATAAAAAACAATAATATTTGTTGTAGCCACTCTGCAGTCCTGTAAATAGTGCAACTTTTTTATGTTTTGAAGTAATTTACGCATGTTCTCGTACGTTTCTTTCATATTTACAGTATGACCCACGGGAACAGCTAGTTGTTGATTTCTTTCAAATAAAAAAATGCCTTTAGATTTGTCTTCGAAGAGTCAGTAAACAGTCGCCACTCGGTAGGTTTATAGAAGAGGCCAAGTTCATTGATTACATCCAAAATATCATGAGAGTATACTAAGTTATTTGCAATTAGAAATTCCACCCCTGCAAATGAGATCCAAGCAGCTGTGATTTTGTTTTGGGAAGATCCAAATCACGAATAAGTCCATTGAGCTCTTCCTCGGATATAAAATGGGGTATTTACTGCTATTACATTCGTAATCGCCTTTTTTATTTATTTCAAAATCATCTAGTTCTTTCGATTCCGTGTTGATTTCGTATTTTTCTGGAGGCTTAGGGACAGCATCATGATTGACAGGTCTCATGACTGAAGGAATATTACGATATTTAATTTTCTGTTTGCTTTTATTAGAAACCGCCAGGATTTTTGTTAAGCAAAAGTAACAATCATCAACATGATTCTGAGGTTCCTGCCGAATCATTGGCACTCCAAACTTCATAGACTTGTGAGAGGCCCAATACCCGTCCTGTTATGGTTCTTGAGCAAGTGTGGCAGTAAATTTTGGTAGCCCAAGTTTTGTCTTAATCGCCAACTTTGCACCCAAAATATAACTCGTAGTCTTTTTTTACAAGTGAACCCTAGGATTTTCGTTTTCACCACATATATAACAGAAACTGTTCGGTTTGTTCACACAGGATAGCGATGACATCGTTTGCATACGATGAAAATAATAGTACTACTACACCGCTATCACCATTCACTAGTTCTTCGCTCGTATATAAAATACTGATCCTCCGACGATCGGCCGGATGCTAACATACCTCTTTCGTACATCTGGTGTTTTCTAGGAACATCGGGTATCGAGAATACCTTAAGCGACGACATAATTTCTGTGTACAGGGGCCCTTCGATAAATAGCTGATCCTTCGACGACTATAGGGTATGGATAAATTGGGAAATTCATGGGATTTAATTGATATTTTAGTTATTCCAAGCCTTAGAGGATTAAGACTAAGTAGATGGAGGTCATTTGCAGACGCCCTCCCATGCGGTGCTGCTAGATTGTGAACAATTTTCCCCAAAACTTAGATAAAACGTAGATTTGGCAACGTCGCACCGAGTATACTATAACAACTTATATATCAGATAGTTACAACTTTTTACCTGCCTTGCAATCAAATAAAACATGTTGATGTTCTCTACATTTTGCTATGTGATACTACAATTTACAGGTCAATTTAAAGGTAGAAATTATCGAAATAACACATTAGCTTTGTGAGGAGGACTTTCATGCAACAGTGTTATTAGCGTAGTACGAACATCTAAAACACTGAAAGTGTTTATACTAATTTCATAAATAAAAAAATAAAAAAAAAGATCGTTTGGATAAAATAATTATTATTGAGCTTTTAATTATCTTGAGCTATATAACTTATATAATTTTATTTTCATTCCTAATGTGCAAATAAACTATAAACGCAATAAATTAATTGGTAAAAAATTAACACAAAGTAACCAATTACTTTTTTCTTTAGGAAGGAAAACGAACAGAGTTCAGATTGGGTGAACTACTAAGAATAAGATATAATGACTTTTTGGGACCATTATGGAACATTAACACTTTAGATGTAAGATCCACCGATTTCAATAGAACCAAAATGTCTGTTCAATTGATGTTAGCAGGATTATACCCACCAAAATTCAGTCAAATATGGAGTCTTTTATCATGGCAACCAATTCCTTATAACTATTACCCGTTAACCTCAGATAAGGTAAAATCAAGAAATTTTGTATAAATGGGAAAGTATTCATTCTAGTGCTAGTGATTCTGTGACAAAAATACTGTCAGCAGACCCTGACGTACTGACATTTTGTTATGTTTTTCACTCTCAATTATGATCCATTCATTGGTTATAAGCAACTAAAATCAAAACTTATGTTTTTTTTTGCTTTTGAAATCAAAACTATAGCAGCAATCTCGAAAATGTAAACAGATGAATTGTAGACAATGGAAATACCAATACAATGAGTACACAATCGACTCACGATCGCAGGAAAACTAGAAAACTGGAAAATTCAGAGTTTTTCCGAAAATTATTATCTCTGTTCGTGGTTAAGTTCTAGCTTGGTCCCTTTGCAAAACAATATTAACTTATATACACCTTATACTTACTTCTTTTTGAACAATTACCGTTTGAAATTTTTAGTTCACCATCCATGACGCATCGTGCAAGCTGAATGATGGTGCACTAAAGGTTTCAAACGATAATTGTTCAATACGTAGTGAAAAGATAGTCCCAGTTTTGGCACGCATAAAGTGCATATAAGTTATTATTATTTCGTGAAGAGCCAAGGTTACAACTTAACCATGAACCAAGTTATGAATTTTTGAAAACACGATAAATTTTCCGGTTTTTCCTGTTTTCCTCCATTACTAGTGATCCGATTGAGTTGATTGAGGATTCGATTTGTTGGTATTTTTATTTTCTACAGGTCAACTGTTTACACTATCGCGATTTATTAATTTTTATTTAATAAGCAAAAAAAGAAACGCAATTACTGAATCATAGTTGAGAGTAGAAAACAACAAAAAACAGTATCCAGATAGGTGATATTTCTTTTTCAATACTGTTTAAAATTATTTTTCTCAGCAAAGTTTTAATTTATAGATAATTTTGTAATTTTATTTGAAAGTCCCAAAGGTGTAAAAAAAACTATATAAATTTGGTAGTTTGCATCTCTGAAGAAAATATCTAAAGGCAACTTTTGTAAATATATTTAGGTATTGAGAAAATTTCTTTCATAGGTTATTAGCTCAGCTTCGACCTGTTCCTCTAAACTAAATACTCTAAAAACTGAAGTTCTTAACACTGCGGAAATAAGTGAATATTTGCAAGAAAGATACAATGAAACTTTGGAGATAATGTCTGAAAATATAGGAGAATCTGTATCCTTTTTGAGTGCCCTAGCCTATTATTTTGGGTTTTTAGTACAGGTATATTATTATTTGTATAATACTAGGTGCAATATAATCAAGACCTTTGGTTTTTTAGGATCAACTTGGTTTCCAGCTCCCTGAATGGACCGATGCAATTTATCCGGAACCATTACAATCGCTAGCAGTGGATAATTATTATATTCAGACAAATAATACAGCTCTCAGACGAATTATGGCTGGTAGGAACTTTGTTGAAAAATAAGCTCAGCACTAGGAGAGTTTACACTTTTAACTTAATATACACTTCCACAAAAAACTTCTTATGCAAAAATATGTTTTTAATTTTTAGGTTATTTTATAGAAAAAGTTCTCGCCGATACAAAATCGAAAATTGATGGAACACTTACTCCATCAGGAAGAAAAATGTTCGTATATTCTGCCCATGAAACTAATGTAGCTTCAGTCTTGTTGTCTCTTGATGCCTTTAAGGTCACTTCTATTCCAAATTATGGATCACATGTACTCTTGGAGGTACATAATATCCATGGAGTATATGGCTTAAAGGTACGAATTCTTTAAAGTTTATCATAAGCCTTCAATATCGTTAACTTCAATTGAAATATTATCGATAAAATTTTTAAAAGCACATTCTGAATTGCGTTGAGTTAACAAGGAATTATTACAGAGATACTATTGAAGGGATTTTGAACAAAATAAGAGACCAGTAATTTAAATTTGAATATCCAGAGAATAATTGTTGGAAAACACAAAAGAAAAAGAATATTGGTTATAATATTATAATCTTCTTGCAAGATAGTAGATATCTGTTGGACTTCCATTGTCTTAAATTTTGTCGGTACTCTATCTACAAAGTTTCTTACAATTCCATGTTTTGGATGACTAGTTTAGATATTGTCTTCTGTGTGTCGATTTTCTATAAACTAAGGTTCCAATTTTCCTGCTACTTCTTTTAACCAAAACCTCCAAGAATGGTAGTTCATTTTTTACTTCTTTCGCTATAGTGACTTTAACGGTTGGGTTAATATTGTTGAGATGAGAAAGAAAGTTTTGAAATTCTTTTTTGGTTACATCTTTACGGATTCCATTGCAGAGGTCTCAAACCATTCCATGATAACGTTTGTGACTACCGGTGATAGAGAAGATCCCATGGGTAGTCTATCATCTTGGATGAAGAATTTTTCTTTTTCTTGAAAATTGGAATTGGTCAAGCAACATTCCAGTAACTCCATGATAGCGTGTGATGGTAGAGATGTCCTTTCTGCTGCGGTCTGATCTTCGTCAAATTTCTTCCTTATGATCTTTAATGACTCCTTAACTGAAACATAGGTGTACTTTCCACGTCAAAGCTAATAAAAAGTATTCTGGTTGCAGTTTTATTTGGTGAATGATTTCTACGAAATATTGCGAGTTCTTGACTCTCAACAATATTAACTCAATCATTAAACTCACTATGGAGAAAGAAGTACAAAACAAATTACTATTTTGGGATGTTTTCGTTGAAAGAAGTGGCAGGCAAATTCGAACCTAAGTTTACAGAAAATCTACACACAGGACAATATATAAACTATTCATGCAACCACTCCAATAACACCAAACATTGAATTATAAGAAACGTTGTAGATAGAGTATTGGCTGTTTGTAACAGCAACGATAACTTGATGAAAGGAGTAGATCACATTAAAAGGGACCTGACAGTCAATGGACACCCAGTAAAGAACAATGCAGAAATAGGACAAGATTAGCAACGGACGAGAAACGAAAACCTGTGTTGAACATCCTCTATCTTAGAGGCATTTCAGAGAAAGTTAGAAGAATAGGAAAAACGATATTACATCAACGTTATTTTCAATTCAAATAACTCTCTGAGAAGTCAACTCACTAGGGTCGAACTAACGACTCAAAGGGACATGAAGAACTATGTGTATCAGATACCATGTGAATGTGACAATTCCTATGTTGGCGAAACAAGGAGACCCCTTAAAGTAAGAATCCAAGAGCATCAGAAGAATATGACTCGTGGAGAAACAGAAAAATCTGGTGCCGCTTACCACGCCTGGACTCATGCACATAATCTAAAATGGTCTGCACCCAGAGCATCACTGGAGAAAACTGAGATACAAAGAATCCACGGTTATATATCAGAATTCCAATCGTATTAGACAACCGTCTTTAGATATAAGAAAAATTTGGAAACCACTTATAAGAAGTAGTAAATTAAAACTAAATTCAGCATAAATGAGACCTTAGCCTAGCATGCATGACTGTAGTCATATCGGTCTTACTCTTCTACATTTACTTTTAGTATAAATAGTCGTGTTTGTCCATTCACTTAAAAATAGCTAGAGATATTTACTATCTAAAACGTCGTGATATTCAACAACAAAATTTAAGACAATGGAAGTCCAACAGATATCTACTACTTTGCAAGAAACATTGTTGTCTATGCCTTCAAAAAACATTATAATCTTCCTTCTGCACAAAATTATAAAAGAAAAAGTTGGTAACTTTCAACTTCCGATCCTAACATTGTGTCATCAAATAATATTTCGCACCAATTGTGTGCAAAGATCTGAAAAGTCAAATGTATTCGGGACAATGGGGTAATAAGAAGTATCAATGTATCATAAAAAATGTTTTAGGGAAATTTATAATTAAGGTGTAAAAAAATAACTTTTCCCAGTTGTAAAAAACCAATAAAATTTTCCAGAATGTTGTGCATATTTGAAAAAGGTATGAAATGAGCTAAAGATCATCAATTTCTTTAAATGTTATTGTAGAAAACCTTTTCAAAAATATTGAACAATAAAACCATTTATTCCGAATCAAACACATTTTTTTCGCATATGTAATACAAGGGCTTTTTTTTAAGTTATTCTATAGACTATAGATAGATTGATAGATAGAAAAAAGAGAACAATTTCGTTTAAGATCATTGCAAATTTTTTCGGCAGTTATATTAAAGATTGGAAAAAAAATGTGATATAATTAAATAAAAAATAGCGCACAACTTTTATCAAAAACATTTATAGTTTGTCCTACCACTGAAAAAAACTCCTTAATTTGTTAAAAACAAATTGTCGCATTCCTTCTATGATAAATAGATAACCACTTATTACCACCATCGTCTCGAATTTATTCCACATTTCCGAACTATGTGTAAACAATTACAGTCAAAAATCGTGGGTTTACATTAATAGAATAGTTTGCGTTCGAAAGTATTAACTTACTCTCAATAATAGACCGTAATTAGAGACAGACAGGATTTTTAAAAATGTTAAATTCTTTTTTCAGCTATTTTATCAAGACTACAAACATCTTAACCCAATACCAGTTAAACTGCCCGGCTGTGACTATTTTTGCCCTTATGACGATTTCTATAGTCTAGTAGAAGAAATTATTCCAGAATCAGATGAAGATTGTTACGAGTCATAAGACAATTTTCATATTTACATAATAGGGAAATAAATAACAACATATAGCCATAATTTTTTTTAATTTTATTTCGTTAAAGACGCATTCTAAACAGATTTTGGATCGTTGAATATGTATCCGATAGTCAGTTTTGGTCCAATATATCAGGATTTAAGTAAAACTGGGTGAAATGTCTAAAAAACGACATGGAAATCACTACATGATGAGTAATAAACTTAACATAAGTAACAGAAGATACTTAGCTTCATACTAGTTAGCTTACTTAACTGAAGACTCAGTAACCATGATTTATGAAGCCTTAAAACCTATATCTATAAACATTAATCCATAAGTTTTAATTTTAAAACCAATAACTCTAATCACATATTTATGAAATATATAAAGCCTAAACTTAAAACACTAAATCCACAAATCCTTAATAAATAAACTCTTAACTCATAAACCATATATCCATATTCTCTTAACAAAAAAAAATACTAAATACATAAACTCCAACCCTATATCTGACACTACTCGAATAAGTTTATTATTACACATACAGTTTTTTTCATATCATTTTCGAGATATTTTACTCCGTTTTACTAAAAATGCTGTTCCAATATAGACTTACTTATAAAATATTCTGTCTCATTTAAACAAATGAAATACAAAAATTGTTGCCTTGTATAATTTATAGCAAAAATAAATAAAAAATTATAACGTATTAGTGTTAACCATTTTTTTAATGAAAATGTATTTAATGTTAAGGCAATGTACAGATCCGTCACTCATGATGATGTTCAGAAGGTGTAAAGAAGTGTAGCAGGCTCGAATTAGGTTTAAAATTAATGTTGGAGAAAAATATTGAAAGATCGCCAGCGAATGACCGAGAGTTGAACTGGGTTAAATGAACAGCTGAATACTCTTGAGAGGTTTGTTCAAGGGTGGAAGTATTACTTTCTAAAAGTGGAACGCTAAATCATTTCTGTTGCTTTTAGAAACACTTTCGGATATAGTTGTTTATACGTATTATCCTTTCAAGCAAAGAAAAGGAAAGAATATATACAAACAATTTATTTCCTACAAATACAACTCTGGTCGTTTCTCCATATACATTTCGACCACCTTATGGTCTTGTCTTTGGATCTGTATCGAACCGAGAGCAACAGTCACAGGAAACAACTGCTATATAAAATATAAATTCAGCAGTTTCGTTCTTTCCGTCATGATTTATAGAGACCAAATAAAAAATAAATAAAATAAAGGGAGCTAGAAGCAAAAAGATAGGTAAAACATTTTGAACCAACTTCTGAAAGAAGTCCACCGCTATGTATTTTTTATGTATGTACATCGATTACTCCGAAACGGCGGCACCTATTTAAATCCATTTTTTTACGTTATGTTCAGGAAGTTGCGGCGGTAGTCTTATATCATTTTAGGTGAAACTGGTGCAGTAAAATTCAAGATGGAACTGACAATATGACGGACAAAAAAAATGTCCCAGTTTCTCCAATATTCGTAAGGCAAAGCCTACGGAGTCGCACATAATGAATTCAAAATTATTTTTAAAAAATTGAATACAGTAGACAAAAAAATCAATTTTTTTCGATTTTCTCAAAAATCAAAAAAAAAATAAATATGGCGGGTTCACTACGGCGGGTTAAACATTTTACCTATATCGATTTTGTTTAATATTTTTTGGATGTACTAATTATGAATTTAAAATTATTTTTGAAAAATTCAATTTGGCGGATCAAATACGCCGTATTAAAAATTTTAAATTTTTCGATTTTCTCCAAAGTTGGTAAAGGGGCCTTCTTGTGGATGGAAATTACGAATCTAAAATTATTTTTAAAAGATTCAATACAGCAAATCTATTATGGCGGACTAAAAATTATACATTTTTCAATTTTATTCAAAATTAGTACTGGGTCGTTCGTGAAGGTAGAAATAGCGGAATAAAAATTATTTTAAGAAAATTGTGTCAGATTCAATATGACGGTCTAAAGATGTCACATTTCTGGATTTTATCCTACTAGGGCTTTTCGTGGGTGTCTGTTCAGAATAGATTAAAAGTTAAAATTTGAAATTCAGTATGGCGAATCCCATATGATGAGTAGAACATGTTTATATTTTTTCAAATTCGATATTAGGGGTTTTCATGGTCGTAGGTTACAAATCTGAAGTTAATTTTTTTTTAACTTAATGTAACACATACAATATGGAGGACAACAAGTTTTATATTTCAGATTTTGTCCAAAATTGATATTGGAGGCTTCTTGGGGCTTATACAAACTCAATATGCAGGATAAAATACATGCCGGTCTAAAAGATTTATATCTCAAGTTTTTTAAATATTGGGAGGTTTTGGAGTTTTTTCATTCAAACCAGGTAATAAATACAATTTACATTTTATATCTTGAATATATATTAAGTAATACAATCTGCTTCGATTCGCAAAGGCGATCGGCCTCGAATAACAATCGATGATCTAGTATCACCACCCCTTTTTCATTCATTCAAGCATAGGTAATACAATAGACCCCAAAAGAGTGCAGACATTCGATTTTTAGTATAATTCTTGAAACCCTAACTTCAATTATACTATAATTAATGAAAGGGAGAAATAAAGATAAAAGTTTCGTCAACAAGTTGTAATAACGTACCATAATCAAGACAAGCAAGAGATGCGACGCCGAGTTGACGAGATCGAGACAGCACACGCGAGAAAAGACTACTGAGAATCAAGGAACAAATTTTGTATGTTGTGTTCAAAAATTAGGAAATATAGATAAATTAATATTATTTAAATTATTAATATATTATATGTATGTATATAAGAAATAAAAGAATTTCATAAATATTTGTATCATAAAGAAATCATCTGGTTTAAATAAAAAAAATGGTATTATTTACTAAACATCATTAATTATTACTTTGACGCGACACGTATCTCTATCCAAAAAAGTGATATTTAGATGATTTTCTTTTATTTTCTGTATTTGATAATGTAATACGAATTTTATTGTGTCGGCGCCCGATACAAATTTTAGACGGTATCATATTTATTTCAGCATTTGGCAATAAACGGATTAATTTAATTGTCTGGGATTATAGACACACTTTAAAATTAACTTTTTTATTGTTTATGTCTCGTAGAGTGAACCCTCTAGTATTATTCTTTATCATTTATTTAGATTAAATACATAGATTATTTTTAATACAATATTACTATAAATAATTCAAGGAGCAATGTAATTTATAATGCTCAATATTTACGTAGTATTAGCACCTAGGTAACTTAATATATGCATGTGCGCACGGTGCAGTTTAGATTTACATAAAATGTTATGCTATTATAAACGCCAAACACATTTTTAATATTTCCATAAATATATACAGTGTGTCCGAAATGATGACAGGATTGCAGTCTCGCAAACTATAAGAGATAGAAAATCGGTTAAACGGGGAAGTTTTAGGCAATTGTGTCAGTAGATTATTGGTGCTTGTGAATAGGTTATGATTTGCTGTGTTTTTGAGATGATGAAAAAAAGTAAAATCTTACATTTTCTTAGATCAGTTATAACTTTTTTTTTAATATTTTTTTAAATCTATTAATACTTTCACCCACTTTTTACGCAGAATACGTATATTTAGTATTATAAAAGCACATTTCCATAAAACATAAAAAAATTTAAAATATATTTATCATCAAAAATTTCAACAACAATCTGAGGGTTATCGTCAAAGCATTCATATTTAAGTGACGTCAACTTCGTTAGTAAGCACCTCCCACGTCATATGATGCGCAAATAAGATACTCATTGGCCTAAGGATTCTCTTAAATATCAAGCGCTGTTGCGTTAAATAGTAATAATTTGAATACGGTGTAGTAGTGTATCGATGAGATGTTGTTGGAAAATCTCGATTAGATGAGTTCAAATCTAAATTTTCATTTTTCTTTCCCTGTATGGATTGTTCAGAGAATCGCAACAAATTATTTATTTGCGAGGACTCGTTTGTAACTGTATTTCGGGCAAAGTATGGTTTATTGATAAGTTTTCGTTGACTTGATTCTACACTATTGCTTAGACTAAGGAAACCTGTTTGATCAAATTTTGAGATTAATTCCTTGACCGAGCTAAAGGAAAGTCTAATAACGTCATTGTCATTGTCAGTGGGGTTAATTGGGGATACTGCCGTGTCTGCTTCGGCGACGGGTGAACCCGCCGCAGAGGACCCTCCAGTACCACCCGGGGAGCTATGAAAGCCACCCGCCTCATTTGACACGGACTGATGTTTCATTAAAAAGGATCTAGACATTTTATTGATAGAAGTTTTAATTATTATTTTTGTTTAATTTTATCCTAATGAGAATTGATTCAGAAATTTCTGAGAAAGTTTATAGGCAAGAAATTTTTAATCAAGGTGGGCTTATTTAATTGGGCTATGGATAAAAATTTAAAATTTGTTGTTATTAATTAATTTTGAATAATAAGTTTAAATTTAAATAAAATGAGGTTGTCCAGTCTAGTCCAATGTCCGTGTTTGTATTATGTCTATAGGCCTAAGTTATTTACCTATCGTTGTTAGATAAGATGTGTTATTATACTTAATTAATAAATTAGTTATTAAATTGTTAAAATAATTAGTCCGTAAGTTCGAACTGTTAAAGGTTTTGTGCACTTAGATTAAGGTTACGCAGGACGTCTCCTGGTCCTTTACAATAAAAATATATTAGTCGAAAGTTGAACAAACAAAATAAAAAATAAACAAATTCTTTTGTTTATTAAATGTTAAAATTTGTTGATTGATTCTTCAACAAATCTAAATGAAAACTAACAAAATATCCAATTCTAATAATTCTTAGAAATTTGGATGTAATTAAAAAATTAAAATTAACGTTAAAATTAAAAGTTACTAAGGGACAACACTTTTGTCGTACCCTGTACAAACAAATTAAAGTAGTAATTCAACTACTATATCCAAGACTTGTATCTAAGTCTGAGTTTCTTACAATTAATTATTATGAAGGATAAGTCAAAAACTTTCCTTTTACAGAAAAATAATAAAAATAAATTATTTATTTATTTTTAATAAAAAATAAATAATTGTCACAATCGGTAATAAATCTAATTTGATTAGCTTTTGTAGTTCCTTAGCACTTCGGAGCCAAATTTACTTAATGAAGTTTACAAAACCAAATGTTAGTTAAAGAATATTAGAAATATTAATTTAACAGTTGTTAGTATTTGTTAACGTATTTAAAAAGTTAATATTCAATTAACTTGTTTTCACAAATATTGTTCAATCTTATATTATTAATATTAAATTGGCCTCAGCGTCCAGCTACTATTACTTTTTTAGTCGTCTCGACTATAACCCATACTTTTTTAACTGAGAAAAAATAGTTACCCGTACTTTGAAAATTTAGTTTATTTATAAATCAAATGATGCAATACATTTATTTCAGAAGTGGGAAATGACTTCCAAGTCTGGTGATAGAAAAAATTTGAATGTCTTTCTATACCTTTTCCAAGAAAAATTTGAAAAATGATAAATATATGTTTTAAAAAATATTAAAATTTATGAAAAAGACGATTCAACGGAAAACTACTGACAGTGCAGTTATAAAGATAAATTCTGTAAAAATGTTTAAAAGCTTTTTAAACAAAGTTCAAAATGAAACTTCTTTCTGGAAAATACTTGCATGACTGGTTTATCCCACAGTGTCGAACACTTATCGAACACTGTGGTTAGCCTAGCCCGAGTTTGCAACTAAACAAAACGAAGCACAAGGACTTTAGGCGCAAATTTAAGGGAATATATTCCCGCTTACCCTGTTGTTTGCTATTTCCTGAGGGAAATTAGCAGGTGCCTTGTGCTCGTTTAAATGAATACTGCCCTAGCCACGATTATACGTTCTTTTCTGGTTCTTCTGGAAAGGAATCCCGGTGCCAATTACTGGGGAGTAATTGAACACACGAGAGGCCCACCAATTGTAGATCCCCGTGGCCTTTCACCAGCTAAGTGCAAGTGCTGGTTAATTAACCAACGACGGCGATCTCGCGACACGGGGATCGACCAGCTAAAAAGCATGTAATTGATCAAAAACGGCTAAATACCCGATTCAGATCTGCGGTTAAAATAAAACAGCGCTAATCCCTCGTTGTCAGATCTGAAAATGCAGAGAGTGAGTGTAATTTTCGTGTTATATTTATACACGTATGATGACTCATACGTGCGTTACGCCTTAAAAAACAGAATTAACCAATCAGAGTTTATGAAAAAATTAAGTAAAAAATGAAAAAGTAAAACCTTGTTTTACTAAGTAAAATAAAAGTAATTATTTAAAATTTTGTTTAGAAATTATTTATAACGTTGAACTATGGCGCCCAACCTAGGTTCGATGCTTGAAATTTGCATTAACAATGAACTGTGATCTAGAGAAATTTTCTATTTACGTGGAGGTTGTGTCCAATCGAAGAGCGTAGCTACGTCTGGTGACGTGGGCGGGGCTTATTAAGAGAGTTCGAGGTGTTATGTGTACCTTCATTTGATTTTATTTAAACAATTTAAAAATGTTATTTTACAACAGCGCGATACGTTTTCAAGAGTCAGAATGACTTTCAAATTGCATGGAAAAGGTGTAGTACATATCTGTTTCCAATACTTAAAAAACGGATATTTATCAGATCACCATGGATCATACTACACGTGAAAAACAACATTTCACCAAGTTTCAAACATGATTTCCTTTTCAAATTCACAGTTCAAAAAGTATTAGTGCTTATGGAACAAAATCCAGCATTCTCATTCGTAGATTTTAACTTTAAAGGCGTGGCCTAAAAGTTACTATAAAATACGTCCATCACAAACATCGCTCTTCTCGATTGAACATCCATCAGAAGCACAACAAGCAACGGCCGTGGCGCTTACCAGTTCCAGTACCTCCATACAACAACCACGACGATCTTTTTGAAGGCATCGAAGTCTTCAAAGAACGTCCAGTCTTTGCTTCGTTAAACTTAAAATCACTTTTTCGGGGTCTTTGGGCGTTTAGTAGCTATCACTTGCACTTAGATAGTGAAAAACCAAAGATTCAAGAAGATTTTAAAGCGAAATGCAAACAACTCGGATTAAATACGGTGTCTGAGAATTCCCCTTGTATAAAACATAGTTTTGGAATTTAGGTAGTATCTGTGTACGAATGCCTAGGTAAGTTTTCTCAACTACAGGGCTTTCAAACACTATAGTTCGAAAGTCAGGTTCTATTCGAGACTACATACGCGAACTGGCGTTGTAGTAGCGGATCACCGACATAAACTTCGCGATTCAATTCGGATTAAACATGAGTTTCCCAATACTCAACAAAACATAACCTCAAATCCACAAATATGGTATAATTTCCTATATCATATTTTTCCAGAAAAATTCATTCAAATTTTTCCAAAACAAATTCATATTCATTCATTTTAACACCCCTATAACATTATTTCATAATATTATATCCAATTTTCGCTTAGATAAAATTGTCATAATTTTTCTGTCCACAGTTACTAGTACATAGCGTTTTATTACCCATACTTGTTTTTCGAACACACGAGCGGACACACACACAACACAAAACTTCTTATGATCTGTTCCTTGTACCCCCTACATTTTTTAGCTACTTTTTCGAAAAGCATCTTCAGTTTTACGATATATTTCAGAACATGAAAACGCCTTGTTTTCGGGATTCAAGCAGGGAAAAAAGGGTGGTTCCTGAAATATCATTTTTGGATTTTATTTTAATCCCTCTTCAGCGAATTTAACTGCGGAAATTAAAGGCAACTTATGACCGGGATCGTGATAAGATGTATCCCTTGCGAGAGTTAAATGTACTGTTATATTTACGACGTTTAGGAATAGATTACAAGGAAAGATATGTACAGATAGTTATAGTTATACACATCATACGTTAATTAACACATGGGTAAAAACAACGCTAAAATTTTTTATCGCGGAATAATTTTTATTCTCAATTTTCAATATGCGCGTTATCTTACATTCCCGTAGCGGATTTTATATTCAAATTTATGCATAATCTTCATGCGGAAAGTTGTACAACAATTTCTTTTGAGGAAATTTTTATTACAGAATTTTTCCAAATTTTCTTTGAGGAAAATACAAATATAAAATAAAAACAAAAGGCCTATAAACTCACACACTTGCAAGTTTCCCCTGGCTAAGTGTTATTTACCGTAATATTTAGTTTACCCAATTCTTGATTTTCTCTCAGAATTTCAACCTTGGAGCATTCCAAGCTCAAACATTCATCATGCTTTATGCATAGCCGACAAATGCTTATTTTTGGAAGCAAACTTTACTTCAATTTCCGAAGTAAACAGAAGAAATAAAAGCCCCTTTTATCATTCACTCCCCTTTGCCCCGGTGAGCGAGAAGAAAGGTGAGGCGGCCAGATTTCCTATCTGGTCGGGTGGTTTAGGACGGACTCTCACCGCACCCCCCTGCGTTGCGGTTCAATAAGGTAGAAAAAATTTAGAAACGGCTTTTCACGTTCTAAATCTACCTTATAACAACGACAAATAGCGACCTGGTCTAGCGATATAAATTTATACTTGGAAACGCCTCGCCTGAGATTGTTATAGTCACTGTTTTATGAAGATATCGTATACTATGGCAATTTTAGGCACAACATTAGACAAGTCTTGCGCTTTCGACGACTGACTGAAAACCGGAAAGCTCGATTTGACACGCGTTCAGCAACCAAACCACACCCAAATATAAAAAAGGAGGCGTTCTTATACGCGATATTAGTTAAATTTTAGTTACAACTTTTCGATTTTCTGGAAACTTTACCAGCTTTGTTTTTCCTCTTGGCCGCCATACTCGATTCTTTATTCATTGAAAAGTACTTAATTTCTTCTATAACACCATCAAAAACACTAATGCAAAAAAAAAACAAGTGTACAGCCTAAAAAAAAGTTATAAACACTTTTTTAATGAAAATTTAAATATTTGACTACACAGAAAATTTAATTTATTCTTTTACTTATGAATAAAGACAAAGTAATAAAATATTTCTTTACCTTGAGTTCACTGTAAGTAAAAATCGTTCAGCAGTATTAAAAATCCTAATAAGAAACTGAAAAATTAGGTCATGCTAATTCATTGATTCGATTATTGTAATATTTTTGTTTACTAGGATTTCAATTTGAAACAAATGGAATTCTTTACTTTTATGTATGTTTTTAAGTGTGCTTTTAACGTTTTAATAAATATATTTACAATGGCATTAAATTTTTCGAAAAAAAGAAGAAAAGATTGTTACGGTTAAAATTTGATCTTAAGTAATAAATATTTTCGTTTACATTTTTCTACATTAAATTACAGGTTCAGATTAATAAAGTAATAAATAGATTTTTGTTTCGTACGTAAATTTACAGTAAACGATGTTTTCTACTATAAAACTAATGATTACCTTTTGTTTTTCATTCATTAATATTGGTTTCATCTATATTCAGATCATTCCTTTTGTTCACATTTTAAAATTTTGATTGACATCGAAACTTTACATATTTCTGTAATTTATAAATTTCAGTAAGTACCTCGAGACAATGTATCACATATTGGGAAAAGCGTTTTCTTAATGTTTGGATAAATATAAATAGGATTATTTGCCTTCTTGTGATTATTATTTGATTTTCCTTTTTCAGAAAATGTTTGTTTATTGTCACATATCAGCTGTTAAATAGTCAGGTCCACGAGATTGCGTGAAAGTTTTTGGGGTTGCCTATAAGATGGCACATCAGTTGAATATTATCGAAATGCTAAATTTAAAATGAGATGGTATTGACTTTTTTCATTATGTTGTTTTTAGTTTATTAGTTGAATATTTCCCCTTTACCTTACTAGTTGGAATTTTTGGTAATTATAATATTGTAAATTAGACCCTCGAACTATCTCGAACTATTTCGAACTAATTGGATTTCATTTTTAAATATTTCGAACCCATTAAGTAATTTGTTATTGGGTATTCATTTTGTAGGATGAGGCAGGTTAGATTATTAAGATATTGGTTGTCTCGGTCTGATTTTAGTACTGGCCAGTTTAAAATTGAGATAGAAGAATTTTTGCATATATTTTCCGGAAGTTTGTTCAAATTGTATGATAAATTTCAAGGGTTCGAGATTATGGCTACGAGATTAAGGTTATTTTTTTTGGATGGATTTTTGATGAACGTTTTTATTAAGTTTTTTTGGTAACTTCCGTTGGAACAAATGTGCTAGTGATTTGAGAGAAATCGTTCTCTTTTGGCTATCTGACGCAAGAGTGTGAAGAAGTGGTTTTAGTTTTACTACTTTCCCAAGTTAAGGGACTTGGTCATAAATGGCCGATTAAAGTAACAAAACCAAGTCGGGATGCAAACAATTTTTGGTGATTTTGGTCGTTTCACTCTACAGCCAGTTTGGCGATTATTTTTCTTCAGCCAGCCAAAAACAACGGTTTATCAGTTAGCAGATGCCACCATTTTCTTGAGTTCGAGGTATGTACATATTTCTTTTGAAACAATCAGTTTTTGTGTTTAAGCAAAATTTAGCTAGGCTTTGCGTAGGCCTTTTGTACGACTGATTGAGTAGGAATTTTTATTTCTTTATTTTAGGGTTTTTGGGAAAACTATAGTATGGTTTTGGAATAGTTACAATATACAATGTCTCTGGATTTCTTCAGTCTTTCTTTTTTTTTTTGGATGGAATTTTATAATGTACAGTTTGGGTTTTCGTGCTACAGTTCTGGGATTGTGAGCCTCTGAAGGAGACAATCTCCATATTGAGCCAGGTGAACGTCCTTTCTGGTGAAGCTGTCTATGTCACAGGCCTTGTTTAACCACCTGTTTGAAAGTGATTCAGCTAAGTGCCTAATTTTAGCCAGAGTATGTATACAAGAGTTTCTGATTGTTAAGCCTAATGGGTATTAAACCTTTATTTTGAATCGTTTAGTTATCTAAACACAGTTTTCTGTTCGATTACCTAGAGGACTAACAGGTAGGGGATTCTTGTGTATATGATTTTGAACCTTTCTAATTAATAGATTTTAAATATTTGGACTTTAATATTTTTTTCTAATGATATTTATCTTTTGGTAATTTACCATATCATATAATATTTGCGGCAAACCAGTAAACTATGTAAGGTGAAACGCAGTCGACTTCGTTGCGCTACAACCTCAAATTTAAATGTTTTATTTTTGCGATACTCTACTGTAATTGAAGTTTTTTTTTATGGTTCTGTTTTAGAGTCCCAGAGTGGCCAAGTACCCATTTAATTATTGTTTAAAATAATGAATATTATAATGATACATTTATTGAAAATTTCAATGGTTTAACAACTGAATATTTTGGAAACGAATTATTATGTACAAAATTGTAACAAAATTTTCAGTAAAATTTTGTCAAGATTTCAACCACTTGAGCGACAGTTATAAGTTGATTTCTATGATCTAATTTTTGTAATTATCTATCATTTTTTTTTCGTGCAACTTTCTATTGCTTATATTTTTGTTAACTGTCATTATCTCTTTCATTATCAATTTTCTAATTCTTTCTCTTTGCAGATATTTTTGTACTTTTTTTTGATATTGCTTAATTTTTTTTACTACTGCAAAGTTGATAGTCTCCTGCATTGTTGAGCTTATGGACCTTCATAGTCTAGTTTAAAATAGAGTGTGTTCTTTTCTTCTATAACTAGGCTATGTCGACGTAAACCTTCCAAGTGTAGTTGATTTGTTTACTTTTGGATCGGTTTGCCGTTCACTGTGCAGGACACTGTCAAGTTTAATTTACTATTTTTTTGTTTTAATATTCACATTTTGCTACGTCATAGAAAGACAATAACTTTCGACTAAGTCAACCAGGTTTATTTATTGCAATTTACTATTTGTAATCGCAATTCTATCAGATAGCCCCATTAGAGGAGCTTGCAATAATTCACACTGGTGATAACTTTTTCCAGGGGTTGTACTTATTATCTGGGAAGGGGTATACCGTAAGGAATAAATGTCTTGGCCTCTATTTAACTGGTTTTATTTCTTATAATTTTAAATTAGGATACTTTTAAGTACTTAGACTCTGCGATTTATTTACCCGGATATGACATATTAAATATTTATTCTTTTCCAAGTTTTCTTTACTACAATTGCTCGTAGTATAATCATTAGGGCTCATTCTAAAGTAAAATTGGGTGGCGCCTTTTTCCCGATTTAAACATTTATAAAACTTACACAGGCAATATATTAAAAATAGTGGAAAAATATAAAAACAACGAATCTACCCTGAGATGAGCTAGCGTATAGGTAAACTCCAGTCAGCATTAGGACAATCATTAGGTAAATCTGAACTGAGGTACCTTACAGGGTGTTGCCAGGATTTGGTAAGGCGTTCATAGTTGGTAATAATATATTATATTTCATGGTAAAATTTTGAGATTTCATTTCCGCCAAAAATTCTTGATTTCAAGATATGTAAGAGTTTTATATCAGAATTGAAAGAAATGCGATCAGAGCTACGGATAATGATTCTGACATGTACCCAGAACGGCGATAATCCAGAAGAACTTATTTTCCTAAACTAGTTAGAGACTTGTTAGTTTCGATAAATCTTGTCCCAAAAATTTTATGGACAGATGAAACACATTTCAGTAAACGCTCAGTTTTTAATAAAAAGAATCACCACTACTGGGCTCTTGAAAACCAGCAATCAAGCGAACTACGAAGATGGCAAGTACGATTTGGCTTTAATATGTGATGTGAAATAATCGTTAGGAAATATTCTACATAGGTTTAAATGATTTTGTGAATTCCTTTAATTATTTATCTATAAAATATATTTATTAATATCATAATAATTGTCTGATTGCCTCATTTATTTATGACCAAACATTGACAGGTCAAAGATATCTTGCAATGTTACAAAATCAAATTATTTCTACCATTCGAGAAGTTTTGATAAATGATCAGTTTGATAATGTGTCGTTTCAACAAGACGGTTTCCTTGCACGTAATTCCAGGAAAAACAAATATTTTTAACGGAGACTTTTAGTAAAAAATGGTGAAAAAAATTCCAACAGTGGTTCTGTGCGTTGGCCAGCTAGGTCTCTAGAGGTAACCCTTGAAGCTTTTATTTATGGAGATATGTAAAAAGTCAGGTATACGAACAGATAACTCAATATTCTCAGAAATATCAATCGAAATACCATTCATCGTGTAACCAAAACCGTTTCGGAAAAATGTCATCAGTGTCATAGAAAAAATGGTAGATAATTTGAACCTTTGTATAATTATGTACTTTGTTATTAAATAATATTTTTATAATAGGAAACATAGTCTCATGGAGAGATGTCGTTAGTTTCAATTAAGTACTTTTCAATGAATTAAAAGTTCAATATGGTGGTCAAATCATTCATTTGGTTATTTACGTAATAACTAGGTGCAATCAACATACCTTAGAAAAAATACGGTACTCTACTCTATTTCTCTACTTTTTCTATATTGTTATACATTGAACATTCTTTAAAAAACAGAATCGTGTGACTGAACGTATTTAAATGTTAAATATTACTAAAAATACGAAATTTATAATAAATATTAAAATAGAGAGGATTTTAAATGTAATTTTTAACGATATTTTTAGATATTATTTAAATATCGAAAATCGTGAAAAGAAATTAATATATTCTAACAACTCCCAAGATCGTTTATTTTCTAGTGCATTTACCGATTAGCATGTTATATTTATTTAAATAATGTTATTAGAAATGAATTGACCGATAAAAGATGAACAAAAGAAATAGCCCTATTTTCCAATACTTTTCCAGACAGAAACAAAGATACTTTTACGTGATTCATCAAGAAAATAATGAGCCGGTATGCTAATTGCATAAAGAATTCTTTGACTAGAGCCGATGACGACGTAACATTATTTCATTACGGAATATGAATACTTACTAACTTTAACTCAAAGATGACTTAGAGTAGTTCTTCTTCCTTGACTAGAAAAGAACAGAAGTTGTTTCTATACATGAAAATAGACCTATGTTTTTTTTCTGTTCAATTCTAGCATCATATGATAGTTATATGGTACTTATCTAGAGTTGATTATTCACTCTTATTTGTAATAAATGTCACGCACAGGAAAGTAAAAGAGAGTTGTCAGTTACAGTTTAAAAATGTAGCAAAATTTATAGTTAAGTTACCTTAGGGATTTCTTGAATTGTTTCCTAATACCACAAGGCATCAATATCTTCAAGTCCAATCTCCTCTTCTCATTGGCAAAAGAACTGAATTGGGATAAAAAACTGAATCGAAGGATACGCCTAAATTCAAAATGAGGGGTGTCCGGTAAGTAATTCCTAATTTCTCTGGAGCATACAGGGGAGGTCAAAATTACCCTACTTTGTAACAGAAAAATTTCTAAAGTGCCCCTTAATGGAGATACAGAGCCCCAAAATGGGCACTTAGAGATTTACTTTATCGGCTCTAAGTTTTGAACAGATTTGTATAATTTAAATATTTTATAGAGGCTATAAAGACTTATAAACCATACCACAGTAGATGTTTTACATCATCAGAGAAGTCAGGAACGGACTTGCAGCCACATTCGTTTGGCCTAATTTTTGACAGGTATCATTTTACAAAGCAGAAAACTGATTTTTTAAATACTTTGGTCATTTCTCTTCAAAAAAGGGGCTCGTAATTTATATCTTTAAAATTGACAGTTTCCGAGATAAATTACTTTTCATGAGAAAAACTTCAAAGTTAGTAATGCTAAACACAAACAGGTACAAATCAGGTTGTTATTGTTGATATATACATGATGAATTACCACATGTCAAAACCGCCTTCAAGTGAAAATAATTTTAAAAAATGGGAAAATATTCTTACGCAGATTATACTGATATGCATTTAATTTATGGTGAAGCGGTGTCAAATTCTTCGATGGTAAGCAGACTTTATGCAATAAGATTTCCAGCTCGAACATTGCTCAAGTCAAGATAACATATATAGAGTATTCAGAACATTCAAAAATATAGGACTAATCTTGTATAAAATACATATGTTTGCAATTTTTTTACAAATTTTATTTAACCAAGTTATTCCGAAAAAGAAATGTGTTTTAATAAAAAAAATACTAGCATTAATTCCACCTTTAATTTATTTTGTTTTAAGTAATGTTGTGAAACCTTAACAATTAGTTTGATATAAAAAGATAACTATTCTACATGTTGCCTTCTACTAGTACACATTTTTCTAATCTTTTTCTAAGTGCTTCGTACACAAATGCAACCATATCTGCGTTTATAGCTGCAACAGGTACCAAAATTTTTTTTGTGGATACATGTTGCCATTAAAACCATTGTTGTTAAACTTTTGTTTTAAGTAACCCTATAAAAGAAAAAGTAGAAAAGGCCAGTTACCCAAAAGGGCCAATCCACTTATCCTGGAAGTGAATGTTTAACCAGTTTGTCAGATGTAGTGTAGAGTGAGAAAGATATCCGCATTGTTGCAAAATAAGGTGTCTTCTAAACTTTAACAGTCGGATTCACTAACATGGTTTAAATTTAAAACCAGCCCAAATTGACAGCAGAGGGCTTAAACTGACAATAGCAACAATAAGTCAAGCAAGTTTTAAACCCTAAAAATACAAGAATAAAAAAGTAATTTTGTTTTACTACTGAACCGGCAAAAATGGAGAACTTTATTTATTTTCGAGATACAATTATTTCTTTTATATATTATAGAGTTTTATCATAAGCTCCTTTTACTTAACATCTCTATATAGGCGTTTATTCTATGACATACTTGTATGTAATATAAATTATGACAATATCATAAGCAAAACAAAACTGGGCGACTATAAGATTTAAATTTTATAGCAACTAGATCGGGTTTTAATCTTAAATCTTTTTGGTAAATCTGGCTGTAAATGTTCTTCCTCTAGTTCGGTTATAACAGAACTGAAATATATCGATAATTCGAAGGAAAGGCGAAAGGGCCACTAATAGCTACAGGTCTAATAGTCTTTCCAATTTAGGGAACATGTGATATTGAATCGTATAACTAATTTCATAACTGAGAGGAACATCTTGGTTCCGGAACAATTCTGCTTCAAAAGTAGTCACAGTAGAGTGTAGCAGGCTGGCCTCGATTATTACTCAGGTTTTCGACCGGAAATTCCATACAAGTGTAATGTTTCTGTACATCAGCAAGGTCCTTAACAAGATTTGGCATATCGGATCGAAAAACACTTGATGAGAGTTGAAAGCACCTTATGAGAAACAAGTAAACAATAAATTAAAGTAGAAATAACTTTAGCGCGTAGCGGTGGCGGACCCACTAGAAGAGCAGGAAATGATGAGTCAAAAGAACACATTTTGGATGAGATTGCTGACACTCTTTTTAACAGTGTAAGAAAACTTACAACTAATATAGACACGACAAGATGAGTTGTCCAAGAAACTTTCAAATACTTATTCAAAAGGTAAACAAAAATTCTCCATATGATTAGCCTGTAACAGTTAATTATTCAAATTGGTTTTTACAAAAATTTTCACTAGACAAAAATTTGTACAAACGAAGCTTGCGACGGCGTTATAAATTTTCGAAATGAAGAAAACCTCCTAGCTGAAATACTGACTAAGCACAAACAAAGATTTATGAATAACGCTTGTGCGGGGATCATTTTAAACTATTTGATTGAAATTAATTTCTGCACCAAAATTTAAATCACCTATAAAAGATGAACCTTTGCAAGTTTTAACAATTTAGCGGGCTACCATTTAACACGTACTTTTGATAATCATTGGATGGGTAGAGATAGTCGGTGTTAATAGTGTTGATATAAATTTGTGTGTATCTTGATATCAATGAGTTTAAAACTTGAATATTGTCTATGCTAATTAGTTGTTTTTATAATTTAATATATATCCATACAGAGAAGCTAAAATTTAATAAAATATTAACCCAGAGTTTATAAACCATTTGGTAAAACAAAATTAATTAACTGAACAATGTTTGTTGTACCATCAACAGTGAAGTGAGAATGCACAATACAACTCACTTTACTTAAGTCAAATGCAATCAGTTAATAAAGTGGATTGTAGTGTTTGTTTGAAAGTCATAGACAATGATGTTTCTTGCGAAGTAGTAGATATCTGTTGGACTTCCATTGTCTTTATTTTTGTTGAATATCACGACGTTTCGGCTAGTAGTTATCTTTAGCCGTTTTCAAGTGAAACTAAATAAATCCCTTAGCTACATGACTATTTATACTAAAAGTAAATGCAGTAGAGTATGACTGAGATGGGTGCATTCATGCCTGCTGTGGCAAAATCATATTTTTTTTTATGCTGCATTTAGTTTTAGTTTACAATTACTAAGAAGTGGTTTCCACACTTCTTTTATATCTAAAGATGGTTTACTAAAACAACTCGGGTTCTGATGTATAATCGTTTTCTCCAGTGTTGTTCTCGGTGTAGTATTTTAGCTTCAGACCATTTTATGTGGTGTCCATGAGTCCAGGTATGATTGGCGGCCCCAGATTTTTTCTATTTCTCTTCGATATGTGCATTTTTGGTGTTCTTTGATCCTTACGTCAAGAGGTCTCTTTGTTTCGCCAATGTAGGAATTGCCACATTCACATGGTATCTGATATACACAGTTCTTCATGTCTCTTTGAGTTGTTGGTTTGGCCTTAGTGAGCCGACTTCTCAGAGAGTTATTAGAATTGAAAACAACGTTGATTTTACATCGTTCTCCTATCCTTCAAACGTTTTCTGAAATGCCTTTAACATAGAAGATGTTCATTACTGGTTTTCGTTCTTCATTCGTTGTCGATATTGTCCTATTTCTGCGGTGTTCAAGAAATTTATCCACTAGATATACTGGGTATCCGTTGGCTGTCAGATCATTTTTAATATAATTTATCTCTTTCGTCAAGTTCTCGTTGGAGTTGCAGAGAGTTAAGGCTCTATCTACGAGATTTCTTATAATTCCTTGTTTGGTGTTATTGGAGTGATTAGATGAATAATTAAGGTATTGTCCTGTGTGCGTGGCTTTTCTGTAAACTGAAGTTCGAATTTGTCTGCCATTTCTTTCAACCAAGACATCTAAGAATGGTAATTTATTTTCTACTTCTTTCTCCATGGTGAGTTTAATAGTTGGGCTGATATTGTTGAGATGAAAAAGAAAGTTTCGAAGTTCTTCGTCGTTTCCACTCCAAATAATAAAAGTATCGTCTACGTATCTGAGCCATAACTTTGGTTTCTTAGTCGTGGATTCAATTGCAAATGTCTCGAACCATTCCATGAAAATATTTGCGACCACTGGCGAGAGTGAAGATCCCATCGGTAGTCCATCATCCTAGATGTAGAATTTTTCTTTTTCTTGAAAATAGGAATTAGTCAAACAACTTTTCAACAAGTCCATATGGCATGAATGCACCCATCTCAGTCATACTCTACTGCATTTACTTTTAGTATAAATAGTCATGTAGCTAAGTGATTTATTTAGTTTCACTTGAAAACAGCTAGAGATAACTACTAGCCGAAACGTTGTGATATTCAACAAAAATAAAGACAATGGAAGTCCAACAGATATCTACTATTTCACAAAGTAGATTATGTAATGATGTTAATTTCCATTCTATGGAAAATATACAGTTTTTGAGTCTGCTAGCTCTTTTGTTGTGGCAGGGTTTAACAATACACTTGCTGCAAAATGTGAAACAGCACTTTCCGAAGCTATTCCTACCGAAACATCAAATTGAAGGCGCCATCTTTAGCTTAAAATTGATAAAATAATAACTCCGTGGAGTTTTAGTCTCTACAGGTAGAATCTTGCTTCAGTTTATCCAAATAAAACTTAAACTATTTTCAAATATGAAGTTTAAATTAAACCATTAGAATCCCTGTGACAGAAAAAAAAATTATTAAACGTTACATCAGAGAAAAGTGCTATTTCCTTCACATTTTATTGGTATTGCGAATTTACATAATTAAAGTTGATTCATGATAAATTTACTTTAATGCATTTTTTTTACAAATTTAAATAAATTTCTTATCTGCTTGAAGATACTCATTCTTTGGCTACAGTACCAAGGGATGGGCTCGGCTAAAAAGGAGAAACTGGAAAAATAGTACAGCACATCGAACGTGTTTATATTTTTTGAATCCATCGTAGAATCAGGCAGTTACCTTCAATTAGATTGCCAAATAGGGCCAAATGAAAGCAAACGCAACACGTTTGTTAGCAAACGTAGTTAATAATGAATAAATATATAGTACTTATGTTAAGAAAAGCAGAATCTGAAAAACTCAAAAAAAGTGTTGCTACAACATTAGAGTAACCGTATTGCCATGATATTGGAGTAACGCTGTGTTACCAGTTTCGAGTAACGCTGGCCCCTGGTTTTGGTGTAAACTAATCAATTCAAATAAAATAGAACACAGATGATTGATAGTTTTGTTCCTCAAGAATTCTACACGGCTACAAGTTCGGCCAGTTACAAAAAAAATGCTGAATTCATAAAATGTCAAAATTAGACTTTTCAAAAGATTTTTTTCAAGAGATTTCTAACAAAATTTTGTTACACATATTTGTAAAGAATGCTTAATAAATATATTCTATATACATTTCTGTCAAGGTATTCGGAATCTATAAATGATTTGTTATACTAGAATTGAGCCAGTTTTCCTCTCTCAATTTAAAGAAATACGTAATTTTTTACAAAAAGAAAAATAGGTACTGTTAACACTTATTTGTTTTATTTTACATTTGCTCAATAGATAACTATATCTTGTAGTATTTGTTTTTAATTTTGTTCATTAATATAAGTTTCATAGCGGTATTACTTCTAATTTTACCACTTTCTCCCATGATTACGAAAATTGAGCCCTTCAACTTTATACAGATCGCCAAAGTTAAGGCATCTCTAAGATGATAGAATGTGTGAGCATACATTGCAGTATTAATTAGGAAGAAAACTAGCTTTAGTAGAAAAATCTTAATTTTTGCAAGTAAATATAAAGCCTAATTGCATAAGTTCCCTATTAATTATATATAATAATTAAGACTATAATTTTTTCCAACACATATTCCCAAAATATAATTATTTATTTCCAGTAACGAAATAAACAGCTAAATGTTTTTCTGAAACTTCAGAAGAGTATTTGCAATTATTACTTTTTAAAACATCAAATAAAATTTCCGTAGCTCTGATAATAAGTCAAAGTATTATTTTTAAAACTTTTAAATTATAACGCAATGATCACTGTCAAGAATAAAGAAAGTTTATTTGTTTAATTTATAACTATTTTAAACATGTCTCAACTTCTTTTTCAGTTTAAATGTCTTGGAATTTTATAAAGCGTGGGCGTAACGTTGGTGTCATGGTTGAGTGATCGGTTTCTAGCCTGTGCTGATCCAGTTCGATTTCCGCAGTTACTTTGTAGGTCAAAATAAAAAAATTAGAGGTGGGGATTTCAAATTTAATTAAATATTATACTCGGGTCGTGATAAATGTGTAAGTTCACAAGGTCAGTGGGGAAAAGGCAAGGTTATTACATTACTGTTAACGAGAGTAGTGTAAAAGCTTCTTTTTTTTTAAACATATTAAATATATCTTACTATTATACGCATCCTTGCTATGTGTACTACGTATGTACATTTTATTTGTGTGTAGTAGTTGGAATTATATTATTTTTTTTTGTTTATTTGTAAGACGTTTGGATTAGGTCATAATCGTTATCAGATATAACTATAAATTTTGACTTAAGGCTACCAGCATAAATGGAGAGTGTTCCTTGAAAGGTGAACTTTCACTTCACTGTATATACATCCATAATTAGATATTACAAAGCAGTGGTAGTCAAAGATTGGGGTATTTCAGCAGTGGGTTAACTGAAGATTAAGTTATTAATCTGTATAACTATATCCACAAAAAATTGTGATTTTGATTAGAAAAATGCAGAAAAGCAAAAAATGGCAATAAACTTTCTAAATTTGTGATAAGCAACGGCCTTTATTGTAGAGTATATTTTGGAGTTTAAGTATTTGCCATTATTAACTAGTTCAGATCTGACCAACAACAAAAAAGAATATACCTTAATGTTTTATATATTTGTTAGAGTTTGGTAGTTTCCGAATCTTTATTCGAGAGGACGGAAGAGGCTGCTGTTTCAACAGCTCCTGTGAAGTAATTTTAATTAATGGAATAGGCATGCAAAGAGCAGAATAAACTGCTGTGGAATTTTTCTATGAAGTTGCTGATTACCTAGAATTACTCCAGGGTTCAGAAATAGGCAACAAGATATAGATATGTGATAATAATATCGAAAACAAAGACTCATTCTTCTCTTTAGGAGCATTCTAAAGTGCAAAAAAGATTTACTTCCTCACTTGCATTTTCGATAATAACAATATTGAACTACCGGGGTTGTGAAAACTGACTAATGATCACTGTATAATGGCATCAAACCTATTTACACCTCAATATTCATTTTTGAATATTTATCAAAAAACAATAATGCCCCAGTCATAATATTCATCGGTTATAGCCCCATGTGACTTTTTAATTTTCCCGAAGGTGAAGCGAACAATGAAAGGATATAGTTTTACAATCATAGAAGGGGAAACACGTATAACATTTTATATAACATATTTTTTTTAATATATATTTTTTAAACCTATTTTAAGCTATATAATATAATGCAATGATCCTTTTTGATATACAATTTTGACAACAAAATCTATTATAAATAGTTCTATCAAAGACCTAAGTGCCCTCTAATACAAAGTTACCAAAGTATTAACTATTTAGATTACGTTATTAACGAGTCAGACTCTGATATGTATTTCAGGCATATTTTGTTCTTCTTGATTGAATAATAGCAATGAGAATATAAGGTTTTAAGAAGTCACTGCGATTTTTAAAAATAGCTTATACCTAAACATAATTATGATTTTAAAAACTAATAAAATACTGTTACGATTTCCTCTCCTTAAAATCACTCACTGAGTTCGAATAAAATACTACACTTTTCACTACTAAATAACAAGTCTTTAATGACTACTTATTAACACATTCATATTCAAATATCAACTAAACTAAACTCATATCTTATACCTATTTATATACCTATAGAATCTACTAAAATATATTAGAATACAATACAAGAAATTACAAAAAATGTCACTTAACAGTGATGATTTGTTGATATAATATTTCTATTAGGACTCATCAAAATTATAATTCTACAAGGACGTATCAAAACTATCCTAGCCCTTCACTACACTGCCCTCTCCTAATTCTGATCATCTGGACCAGCTTAGATATTTTAGTGGTATGGCTTCAATCTGTGGAGACGTACTATTTTCATTTTGGCCTTGAGACTTCGTTGGATTCTATAAACAATGGTATTGATTATCTTCAGCACAGTACACACTTTTCACGCTAGCATTAAGTCAGGTGATTTACCTTTCTTCCTCTCCGAATTCCACATCCAAACTTTATCACTTTGGTCGAACACTGTCGAGTTTGATTTCATGTCAGGTGAATTAACTTTCGCCTATGCTACCAGATATTTACAGGAGTGTTGCATTAACCCGACGTTGTTTCTAAGAACTCTCGTTCAGTCTTCCGTAGATGAATTTCTCCCTGCTCCGCTTTATTCTGGTTGTTTGTTCGGCAATGACTCGGATTAGTTCGATATTATTGTAATTTGATGGGATAAATCCATCGATGCCAACTTTTAGAATGTTAACGAATCAGGTTCGTACTCAAAACAAAACTCATTTAATACCAAATGGTATAATTTTAGCCTTCCAAGTTGAAGCTCCACTGATATTTCTCCAATCACATCTGCTGCTTCTCCAGTTCTAAACGTTACTTTTCTGAACAATAATAGGATTTTAAATTTACCAACAAGTCTTGACTTTATCAGAACATCAGTGCCAGTTTTTCCTGGTTCTCTTTTGGGCAGTCTCTGAATGGTGAACTATATCTTTATTGCACACAATCTCTTCTCACGTGTCCAAGTCGTCAACATTTGTAGCAATTTATCTGGTTTCTTAATTGCACCCAACAGTCCCTTCTCATGTGTCTCTGTTATAACGTGAAGTATCACTTATTCTTCTTTTGATTTTACAATTGCACTGTTGTAGTTTTCCCTGATTCTCTTTTATGTGGTCTCTGAGTAGTGTACTAGACCTTAATCGTACCCAACAGTCCTCTTTAATGTGTCCAGTTTGTCCACATCTGTAGCATCCGATCTGGTTAATTCTATAACGTGAGGTATCATTTATTGTGTTTAGCTCATTAAGGATTTCTGAAACATTTTCTCCAGTATTTTGATCGGTGAATCCTTATTTTCCTCTATAGAAACGGCTCTGATTTTTGACCTTGATATATTATATGCTGCTTCTATTTACAAAGCCCTGTCCAACGCCTCACTACAACAACCAAACTTGTTTGTACGCAACATACAACATCAATATTATACTAAATCATCAGTTTATCTCCGAATTCTTCCGTAGCTCTTGAAAAACACAAATGAACAAGGCGTCGGACATCTATTTCATATTCTTGCAAAGTTCCTCCATTTTCCTCATGTCTGGACTTGAGGTGAGATTGGTATAACTGGCGCCGATGTTGATCTCCAAATCGTTTTCTCGATATAGCACTAAGAATTTCATAGCCTTTTTATTGGGTTATAAGAATGGTTTGCAATAGCCTCAATGTTGGTCGACGAAGTGTAGTTATTAATGCAGTAGCCATTTCTTCTAAGTTATAGTTATTTGCAATAGTGGCAGCTTCAAATTGGTGTTTGTATTTATTACTTTATCAGAAGGGCCATCTTTCTTTATTTTATTGATTTCTCTCTGAAGGTTCTTCATTTTAGAATCTATAATATCTACGTTTGATTCCATCCCGTCTACGATTTCTCTCACTTCTTGTCGCAATTTTCCTATTTATTATCGCACAGTTGATTCAATACTCTTTGCTTCTTCGCGTAGTTCTCATATGCCTTGTCGCACTTTGACTATCTCTTTCTTAAATTTTTGTGTTTTTCTCAGTAGAATTTCATCGGATTTTTAATCTTTAATGCGACGTTCTTCTTCTTGTTAGCGGAATTTTTCTTCTTGCTGTTTGTCTTAAAACGACGTTCTTCTTTCTGAGTTATCTCTTTTTTTTTAGACGACGTTGTTCTTCTTTATGACGACGTGCTTCTTCTGCTTGTTTTCCATTTTGCCGCCATTCTTCTTCTTCTTATTGGCCTTTAAAGCGACGTTCTTCTACAAATTCCATAAAATCAGTCAATGTTTTATTTGCTTGCTTCATTGCGGCTTACTATATAGTATTTACCATAGAAACTTCTAGAATGTTGTTAAAAATAGTTTTTAGCTATCTCGTTTAGTTCCAAAATAAAATTTTTTAGAACTCTGTGGAACATTCGGTTGTAAGCTTCTTTATTAATGACAAATTCGACAGTAAAGTCGGTTTTTCGCTATCTATTTTAGTTTCTAAATGGAATGTTCCAGAACTTTGTGGGAATTCGGTTTTAAGATTCGTTATTGACGACAAATTCCATATTAAAGACAGTTTTTCGTTATGTCTTCTAGTTTCCAGACAGAATTTTCCAGAACTTTGTGAACAATGTGGTTCTAAGCTTCTTTATTGATTACAAATTTGATAGTGAGATCTGTTTTTTGCTATTTCTGGAAACCCGGTGATAATCTATACTTCTGATACCAATTATCTGCGTGTACCACTAGGCGATTTATCTCGTGCGATTCTTACCAGTCTATCCTCTGTCATTCGGCTTATGTGTTTGTTCCATTGTGTCTTACGTTGTAGGACCCACTCATTAATGCAGTCTGTATTGCATGATTGCCTGATGTTATCGCTTCTTTCTCTGTCTAGTAGCGTTTTCCTGTTATTCGTCGAAGTATTCTCATTTCTGTAGTCTCCAATAGTTGTTTCGTTTTTGTCATCTCTGGCTGTGTTTCTGAGGTGTATGTCATAATAGGTCTAATTGTGGTTTTGTAGATCCGAACCTTTGTTTCTTGTTGTAAGTGTTTGTTTCGCCAGATCACGTCATTGAGGCAACCCGCCACGTTGTTTGCTTTGGCCACCTGCCCTCTTACTTCATCTTCGATGTTACCATAACTAGTTATGTCGATTCCTAGATATTTGAAACTCATTTTTTGTTGTATTATTCGACCGTCTAGTTCTAGTTTGCATCAGAGGGGTTCTTTTGAGGTTGTCATACATTTAGTTTTTTCGGCTAAGATAATCACATTATATTTTCTTCCCGTAAGATTAAAGGTATTTAACAATCTCTGGAGGTCGTCTTCATTTTCGGCACATATCACAGCGTCATCAGCGTAACAGAGAATTTTTATTTCTGTATCACCCATTTTATATCCTCTACCAAGTCGCACCTCCTTTATTATTTCGTCCATTATCATGTTAAACAACAAAGGACTAAGCGAGTCTCCCGGTCTAATACCGCTGTTGACTGGTATGGGTGTTGATAATTTACCGTTAGTGCGAATCTGAACTTTATTGTTTGCGTATATGTTTTCGATGGTCTGAATTATATTGATAGGAATATTTCTCTTATATAACAGGTGGATTACGTCATTTAGATTTATGCGATCGAATGCTTTTGTTAGATCTATAAAGCATAAAAATGTTGATTTATTGTATTCTAGAAATATTTCGACTATCTGTCGTAGAATAAATACTGCATCCACGCAAGACCTTCCTGATCTAAATCCCTGTTGTTCGACTTCCAATGTTGTAACCGAATTAATTTTATTTTTGATTATTTTCGTAACGAGTTTCAGAGTTGTGTCCAGTAGATTAATACCCCTGTAGTTCCCTGGTTCTTGTTTGTCACCTTTCTTAAACATAAGCATTATTGTGCTGGTTCTCCACCTATCTGGTACTTTGAATTGTGTCAGGATTTTTCGAATGAAGCTTGTGAGTTCCTGTGTTAGTCGCTGTCCTCCGTATTTCAACAATTCGTTATGGATTCCGTCTTGTCCGGGAGACTTTCTATTTTTTAAGGATTTTATAGCTTTCTCTACTTCTCGAATGGTGACTTCCAAATTATTCCTTAATGCTGGTATGTTGTTTTTTCCAATGTTAGCATCTCCTTCAAATAATTTTGTTAGGCAGTCTATCCATTTCTCCTCTGATATTTTGTTTGTTTCGGAGAGTTCAGATATTTCTTTGAGCTGTTGTCTTATCAGTCGCCACATTTGTTTTTGTACACTATAGAAGTCTCCTTCCATTCTTTTATAGAACTGCTCCCAATGTTCACTTTTTAGTTGCTTGTTACTTGTTAAGATGATTAATTTATTAACGCATCGCTGATCATGGAAGGCTTATTCAAAAATTTTATCTTTTTATGTTAAAATACTTATTGTTAAAAACATACTAAAACAGAAAGACTTTATTTTAAAATATTGAAACTAATTTATGTTGCAACTTACGACACATAGTGTATATATAAATACAATCAGGCTTCACACCAAAATCTTTACAAATTTAAATCTACTCATCTCGAGAATGGAATTTTTTTTAACATCTGAGAAGTTTGCAACAATGTAGAGTGTGGGTTAATTCTTGGTTGTTATATTGAGGTAAGTAGAGTTTCGACAGCTGTTGGATATATCCAAAAATTTCTCATAAAAATGTGGCCCAGATCTTAAACAATGTTGGCCAACAATATAACTTTTTCTCTTACATAAGTAAGAGTTTTCTGAAAAAAAAAATATTAACAACAAAGTTCCCCATTATATACAAACCAAATAAAGACAAAATTTGAATTAAAGTCATTGACTTTTTTTTCTAAAAAGTTCAGATTTCTTTTATTAAAATTCGGCTTTATTCGAGTTAATGGTTACAAATTAAAACCCTTTTGAACAGAAGTGGGATTGGTAAGCACAAACGCGTGCAAATGACGGAAACATTAACCGGGATTTAAACCCACTCGGACTATTGTCCTATAGATATCAATACTCCGTTCAAATATTATGCATTTGAAGGGTATTTGAATTTGAGTTAGGGTATTCAAGTGTTTAACTTCTTACGTAAATAAATAGATTTCCAATACTAACTTATAGATTTCCAATACTAACATAACTAAATAGTTTATCTAAAGTTTAGGTAGTAATAGAAATGTCACGAAAAATGTCGATTTTATAAAAATGCAACTTTATGTCGCGCTTCACCAATAATTGCAATGGAAGCTATTTTGGGTCATTGGAAATAAAGTAAACATATAAGGTAGACATGTACGAAATAACAGCAAAAGATTGAACTTTCCTGAAGACATCCTGTTCGAATAATATAAAATATAATAAAATGCTGGGAAAAAATTAAAATTGTGCATTCCTTATTAAGACATATTTATCATATAAGCTTAATGTTCCAAAAACCATTATTTCTAATAAAATTTCATATGTATAGAATATAGAGTTTATTTTAACTTAGAGGAAATAAATTTTAGGAAAACAATAAAATATGTAAAAATATACTATTAGGCTATTAAACAAAAATACACCTTCTTAAATTTTAAAAAGGTATATCCATAAAGTGGTAAAAATCATTTGGCTGGACAATATTCTATTCAATAATAAGTATTAAAAATCTTTTAAGGAAAGATAATTATTATTACTGAATTTGCTTATTAGATACAGGTTTGATAGAATATAAATTTGAAATTAAAAATATATTAGAAAGATCAAAAATTAAGGAAGTACTCTTTTTAACTATAAACTAAATGAAATTTTTTTTTCGTTTGGTAAAGTCACGCAAATATGAATGTATTGGTGAAAAATTAAGTTGAATACTTGTATATTTAAGGCTTGGCGCACTTCAGTATCGAGCACTTAGTCACAAAATTAGCAGACACAAAAGGAGGTGAATTTTAGATGGGCCAAGAATATGAACATTTTCTTTATTAGCGGACTGAAAATCTACCCTAGTAAGCTTGCATTTAGTCACAAAGGTCTACACACACCACATTAATTCTTTAAAATTAATAACCAATGAGACTTATTTAAAAATAGTCTCTCTATTTATTAAGATGAAATAATTAAAAATTTGAATATTTTTAAAGTAGTACTGTATTCAATATCGGAAAAAACGCTATAAGAAAGATTATTAATCCCACAATAGTTTTATAGCAAGGAAAAGGTTTCATTTCTGTAATAATTAACTTTGTGTAGCCTTTGCATTTGTCTTGCAAGTGATAGAATCAAATTTTTAATGACATCTGTAAGTATTGCCTATACAATTTGCAATGTATTTTTTAGCGATCCTCTATTTGATAATGATGTATATTCTTACTCTTCGTTCTGCCAAAAGATGTTTTACTGAATTAAGATCTGACAATTGGGGAGGATAATGCAAAAGATTCACTTGCACATAATCTATGTTATGTATTTCGGGTCATTACATACCTGGAAATCTCAGAGCTAGCTAAACCCTAATCATCTAACTGTTAGTGATCCATTATATTTTCAAGATAAACTAATTTTTCTACTCCAACTACCACCATTAGGTCCTAAACCATTACGCTGTTACCACTATGTTCAACAGTTTGTTAAATTTAGTTCCATTGTCCATTATATGCGATCTGTTTAACCACTTTGGTTGGTCGGTATTTTATATGCGGGTAGAATTGCTGTATCATCAGCAAATACAGTAGCGGTCCCAGCACGCTTTCCAGTGGTACTACAGATTTAATTAAGAAAAATTTTATTTGTTGATCTTGAAAATTAACGAAAAAATGTCTATTTTGTAAGTATTATTGTATTATGATGTATACATTGTCAGGAAGTACCAATTTAATCTTTTATAGCAAGACAGTATATCACAAGAGTAATATTACTTGTCTTTTAGGTCTTGTCTGATCCTTGATGTGATTTTGTGTACTAGTCTGTGGTCCAGGGGCGGATCCAGCCTCTCTCTCTCTCTGGGGGCGGGGGGTGATATCACAGTATGGCAAGCGAAAGCAAGTTGTTGACGGGGGGGGGGGGGGGCAGACACCAGAAACATTACCATTTATAGTGTAAAAGGCAGGGTCGGGTGTATTTCTCTGAATTTGAAGCTCTTGAAGAGGTGAGGGGCGATCACAAGAAAAAACAAGTTGCCAACTGGAGAAAGGATGCGAGCAGCAAATATATTCCTAGTATAAGAGACAGAATCGGGTCTATTTTCCTAAACTCAAAGCTCTTGGGGGAGGGGCTATCGCATGAAAAGTAAATTGTCAACGGGGGGGGGGAGTGCCAGCAGCATACACATTCCTAATATAAAAGGCAGAATCGGTTCTATTTTCCTGAACTCAAAGCTCTTGGGAAGGGGAGGGGCGATCGCAAGCATACACATTCCTATACTCTATTCAAGAACTAGAGAGAGTAATAAAACTGTTACCGAAACCACCAACGTACCTGTTCCAGTGCCGCAGGTAACTGCGGACTGCCGTAAATCTAATTATATTTAATTATATTTAAGTATTATAAACTTTTATAAATTTACTGCAATAATAAAATTTCTGATAGTTCAATTTAATTTCTGTCAGTGAGAAAAGTACACCTTACAGTGTGTCCTTAGTGATTTATCTTGTTTTTGCTTATTTTTATATATTATTTGAGATTAGTGAGATACCCAAAATATATAGCGAGCACATCTATATTTATTCCAAAATCGTTAAATCAGGGCATTTTTTCCTCCAAGTAAAACTTATTACGATGAATGTTTATGATGCCTTAAGATATCAATACCTAGATAATAATGTTAAAAGCTCTGCTAAGATGTGTTCCAACATGACAGTAGTTGGAAAATCTACTATGTACCGAATACTGAAGGAGAAAAAAATGACTGAAATTGTTAGCACTCCCAAGCCCCATTCGATCACTTGCAAACGAAAAATCTCGTTGGAAGAAGAGATGTAAACTGCAATAAAAGGAGTTTTACATACATTTTATTATGAGAAGCAGATGCCAACTGTCGACAAAATTCCAACTAAAATCAATGAAGATCGGGATTTATCTGAAATATAAAGAACTGAGCTCTGGAAATTGCTCAGAGAACTTAATTTTTGCTGGAAAAAACCAGATATGAAATCTGTTCTTATAGATCGTCTGGAAAATATCCGTTGGAGAAGGAAATATCTCTTTCCAGTAAAAGGTAGAGTTGCTAGAAATAACACAAACTTAAAAAATTAGTAATTTAACTGAAGTTTTGAAAGACATTTTTGAATAAAGTTACTGCAGAAAATTGGGAAATATCCATATAATAAAAGAATAAAAGAAAATGTGGAAACTCAATCTCATGATCGGTGAGATAGAGGAACCAATTATAATTAATTTGAGCAAAGATATCTTGACTAACTTTGATTACGAATTAGATACGTAATGTTTACCAGCGCAAACACAATTTATTATTTAAATTTTCTGTAACATATAAAAATTAATTACATTTGAATCCTTTTTAACGTTTAATTGTAATTCTCCAGATGGTTTAAGAAATAAATAAACTAAAAAGTCAAATGTCCTAAAAATGTTTTTAATTAATAATAAAATGACCGATAGCGCCAAAAAAATTTTAGTATTATATGGACGAATTTATTTTTTTACATATGTTTAACTCTGAATGTGCCTAAAACGGTTTCTATGCCAAAATTAAATATAATAAAAATACAGTCGTGATTTGTGTTAAATATGTGAAACTTACCTATATTTTCTAATGTATGTGAATTATTAAGAAATCATAAGAAATGAAATAATATTATAATAACTTTTTATTTTAAGTTTAATATGGAAATAATGTTCTATGCCATAAATACTTAGAGATAATAAATCTCCTTTCGACGCCTATGACAAGGATTAAAATCCTTTTTAACACCTTACACATCCAAATATCTATTGTTATCTATCCAACCCAAATAGTCCATTATTACAGATCGGTACTTTTGATTATAAAATTTCTAACCCATTCCTATGAAAAATATATGTGTGTAACAGATTTGCCAAAGACGCCGAACTAAGGAACATGGGTAGTTTGTGAGGAAAAGAAATAAAAAAAGATTTATTACTCTCTAGTACTTGAATAAACTATAGTATAAGACGCAAAATTGTGTCTATTTTCTTGAACTTAACGCTTTTGAGGGGAAGCGATCCACCCCCCCCCCCCCGCCCCCCTTGGATCCACGCCAGTTGTGGTCGCGTGTTTTTGCTTGATACCAAATTCGTGGTAAGTCAAATAATTTTGATTTTATCGGAAGCAGGGTGTTCGGTCGGTAGCAACTTGATTTTTCTTTTGGTCTTCCTTTATTTCAGTTATTTTCCACTAGTTTAGGTAATATCGAATTCGGGTGGTAGCATCAATAAGGTAAGTGACGTGCTTTATTGTAGTTTCGGTAATTTCTTTTAGTATTTTGCCGGTTATTAGACCTTAGCCGAGTGTATTTTTAGATTAAATTTTGTGTTTATTGCAAGCTCATTTTTTGTAAATGATTGTTTGAGAGTAGTGACTTTCATCTTTTTTCTTAATAACTTTTTAAATGGTTGCTTCCAGTTTTAGAGTGCTTTTGTACAAATTTCATTTTTCTCAGATTTAAGCCGATGTCTGCTCCATCCAATCTTCTTGGTCGACTAGCTCGCATTTTATTAAATACGTTTTCATTTTTGTTATAGTTTTTAATTACTATCTCCACTGTATGCCGTTAAATATGCAGTTTTCGTTATTTTTCAGTAAAATTTCTGATGATTTTGTAATCTAAAATTTAAAAGTTTAACGACGGCTATATTTTGAATTCGGGCTATAATGTTAATAGTTTAATTCAAAATAATTGAACAAGAATGAATTTTAGGTTCATACTAAGTATGTATGTAATATTTCAATATCATTTGCACAGTGTTTATACTTCGAGATATGAATAAAATATTAGATTTTTATGATTGACTGTATTTTTTAATTTACAAATATCAATGTGATAATAATTAATTTAAACTAAGTTCACACACAAGAAATATGTTAATTTGAATGCGTAATATGCAATTTTACAGGTTTCTCTTCCTTTCTAATTGAAAACTCCAGTATCCATGGTTGGTACGTATTTACCCAAATAAGTTATGATAGTCTATTTGACTTTTCCCTACATTCGTTTCTGGGGTATTAGTCTTTTTATTATCGAATAAACTAGTACCTATTGAAACAAAATATTAGAATTCAGCTAACAGAAAAAGAACGTGCTCTGCTCATAATGATGAGGCCTAGATCCTTTCAACAAGCAGCTGACTTTTTCATTCAAACTAAAAACAGGAAATAGCATAATTTTAAACACATGAGTAATGTAAAAAACAAACCAAGGCGGGAGGGCCGAAAACAGCTACCAGTAGTAATAAATCCTTGGATAAAATACTTGTCCTTCCTGAGGGAACATTGACTTTCATACCAACACTTGCTCCTGTATACGATAATAAGGAAGGATTTATCGGAATATTCTAAAAAAAAATAAATAAAATGCATCCTTATAAAGTAACGTTGCTTTAAAAACAGAAGACAATTCTAATATACTTATTCACTTTAATTAAGAAATAATGGGCATTGTAGACCTAAAATTGGATTTTGTAAACATCTGATTTTCTGATGATGCCGAAATTCTGTTTTAATGGCTTCATCAACAGGTAGAACTGCCGGTATAGGTCTCACCATAATCCTAATTTGATGATAGAACACCAAACGCAACATCCTCAGATATTAAATATTTGGGCAGGCATTTGGGAATGTTAAAAATAATTTCGGCTAGTTATATTCTGAAAAAATTTCTACAATATAACCTTCAAATTTATTCAACAAAAGATGGTTTTAAGGACTTCGCGATATTTGTATAAACTATGAACTATAGTAAAGCATACTATTAAGGAAAAAAACATTTAAAATTGCTAGACTAGCTAACGAACCATTTCAACTTTACAATGACATTCTATAAGAAAACCAAGTCTTGTCCCATTCACTTCAAAACTGATTCTATAAAATAAATTAAATTTCTAATATCTTTTTTCAGTAAACCTAGTAGAGCTTCGAAATGTTGAAGTGAAAGGAGAAGTAATTAATTGCACAAAATATGTAAATAACATCCACCTTAATGAAGTAAATGTATTTATTTTACGCAATTTAAGCTACTTAAGTTATAAGCAAATTATTCTCAATATTTCATTTAAATAATTATTATTTAAATGCTTCTTAAACCTAAATTAACTCAGTTGTTTACCCTGTTTTATTAAGTATCGCAACTTTGTTGAAATAACTCATTTCTACTCCTATTTAAATAAATATTTGATATTTACCGTTTACTTAACAGTTTGATTTTCCCTTCATTCTATTTAAGCTATTATATTTCACTATGCTCTGTTGTAAAACTTGACATTACGTATGTTTACTTATATGTATATTTTTGTTTTTCTTGTTTAAGATTTGAAAGAAAATCTTTTATGATTTTTGTTGAAAGTTAAATATATATTATTTTATTTACAAAGAAACTAGTTTAAATATTTGACTTATCTTTTTAGTCAGAGAGTCAAAGGATGTTCACTTGGCTTCTCGATTTATTCGTATGGACCAAAATTTCGATGGTGTATCTTTGAAAAATCACAGAATTAGTTGTTTATAACAATTTATTATATACAAATTATCAATTTCCATTTTATCAATTAGAGGGTCAATATTTTTATAGCTGGAATCGATTAATATTTTTAATTTAGCTTACATTCCGACTAAATAACATAGCTCCACAATGTCTTCTTTTTAAGAGAAAAGTCAGTTTAATAATTAAGAATCTTAATAATATTATGCAGAAAAATACTCAAGATCGATTCACGGATGATGGAATGTGCACTGATATTTTTCCGGTTTTCAATCCGTCTATCAATAAGACGACGTTTCGCCAACATCTCATCTGGCATTTTCAAGTGATGCTTCCTTGACGGCTGCTCGACTATCTAGTTCAGCTAAAAATCATCAACTGTTAATGACTGTGTAAATAGTGTTGGTTAATCAGTTGCAGCCCACAATGAGTACCTTACATGAGAAATGCAGGAATCTTTTAACTGTTGACGTAGCAGTGCTATAATTTCCACAGTGCCTGCGCATTTATTACATTTGTCAACATAACAGTCAGGACTTAGTCTTTGACAAACCATTTTTGTAATACAATCCTTATAATCTGAAAGTGGAATGTCTGTACTCTTAACCAACCGCATTTCTAGTATCTAACAAAAGTTTTACAATTTGATGTATATCACAGACTCATATAAAATGTGTACCAGATGCTTCAGGTAGAATGAGGTATTTCGGTCTCAAAGATACAAATTTGCTAAAAGAAATATCGTCATTTAGATGAGTTTTTTTGAAAGAAACGTCTAGTTCTTTCAATCTTAATAATAATAAACGTTTACGTTTTTCGTCTCTTTTGACTTTTTAATTCTTACGGAAACAACATCTTTTATTGATAGCATCTTTCGACTATTCATATCAATATTGTAAAATTTTTAACTATAGAAACAGTTTCCTGAAGCAAATATTTTCTTCTTTCGACTTCAGTTTTTAGATTTTTGAGTCAAATACCTTGACGTATTGAACCCCTTAGCAATTTTTCTTGTGCTTCAAGATGGACGATCTACAGTAAAAATTTTCAATTTCAGAGGATCATTATTTTTTAAACTTGTAAATTTACTTTTCAGCTTATTCAACATTTCTTGTAAATCTATTTTTCTTTGAAAATCATTATTTATTTCGGATGAAGCACTTGAATAAAGATTTACAGTTACAATTACAAAAAAATACTTTTTTTTCAAGTGAAACTTCTTTTAATTTATTTATTAATTTTTCTTTTAGTATAATGATTTTTTTTTTAATTTTAATTGTCACGGAAGTTTCAGTTCGAATGGCTGTCTGGTAGCGGCTGGATATTTTTTAATCATAAACAAATACGTCAAAAACTTTTTATAGGCAGAGCAAATAATTTGTTGTATTAATAAAAAAGCTTATTTCTTCTTCAACGAACCTAGGTTTTTGGGATTCTTATAGCAGCTTACGGTAAAAATTATGTGGTATAATATATTTTCACAAAGCAGCGAGTGATCCACGTTTAAAGTGTATTATAGTAATTTTCCTTTCGCAGGTACTATAATTTTTATGGAGAATTTCTTTCCGTGAACTAAAATTTTTAATTATATTAAAAATAAAAAATTTGTGTCAGAACTTTGCAACAGATGTATAATCAACATTTTTTAAAGCATTTTATGTCAAAAGAACGGATTTTCTAGACCCATGTGGAATGTCTTCCCAAGTGGTGAATAGGGGCACACCTCCAAAAAAAGAAGTACTGAGGAATTAAAGCCTCGGGGCGAACCAAAACTAGCTAATGCATGGAATCTTCATTAATTGCTATTCCAATAAGCTAATTTTAGAGTCGAAAGTTAGTTGAATTTTTAATCCACTATTTCGAATTTTGTAAATCTGACTTCGGAATAGTAATCAGCAACTCGAAAAACCCCTTTATACCAAATTTGGCAATATAATGTTGATTTTTCCGTAATTTTGTCAGCTATATTGGATCAGCCATTTTGAATTCTGCAAATTTGACTTCATATTCGACTTCGAAAATTCATAGACGAAACTTCCTAAAACTACCTAATTCTATGCATTTTTGAAAATATTTATTTTTTAAGTTTTTTTCAAGGTTAGAAAAAAAATGAGACAAGCTATCGAGTCAAAATATCAGAGAGTGTTTTGTTTTGGTTAGATGAATTTTCTTGTTCGTTTCGTTTTAAAGCATTTTTGTGAAAAAAACGTATTTTTTTGTGAGGTGTGTTAATAGAACAGCCATTTTAAGGTTATGTCCGATGATTTTTGAAAAACATCAGACGGCATTAAAAACTAGGGTTCACGAGAATTTTGAAGGAAACCTATACTTTGAAGATTTCTACTATCTTCGACTAAAATAGCCTAAATGGAGCTCAGTTTGGAATATTTTGCAGTTTTTGATCATGAGCGTGTGAAGTATTTGAAATATGTATATGATACATGAGACACGCCAAAGTAATTATGATTTGAAGCAAAAACGCAGGCAATTGAGCACTTTTCTATAAATTATACAAACACACACACACACACACACACACACACACACACACACACACATATATATATATATATATATATATATATGTAAAGAAAAAATAAAAATATATATGTCAAATTTTACTAAATAAGTTGACTTTCTTCAGAAGAGCCAGGACATTAGATAAGGTAATGGTGCATGACTGCTTAGATTCTTTTGTTTTATTTAATCATTAAGTTTATGAAATTTTGATTTTTTGTTTAATTTAAAGGGAACCTTTACATATTTGGCATATTGGGGTGATGATCTTTAAGTAAATATTCAAGAGTGATCCTAGTTTGGTCCATAAAAATTCCAGTTGGCACTTGTTTTTCTTTTATGATAAATTCATCTGGTAGGTGCCAGTCGAGTTGAGTTAGGTTTTTTTTTAATATTTCTTTAATTATAAGAGGGCATAGGCCGTAATGTGTTGCTTCTTTCTCTAATTTGTCCATACAGATTCCTCAGAATTAATAGAAACTTTATGCTTAAACTTTTTCGATATACACTCTATTCAAAAACTTTGACAGTGAAGCTAAGATCAAATTTTAAGGTCAGAACAAGGCCTAATTGAACTCCTATACTACAATATCGTAAATAGTTACTTTAAGGAAAAATGTCGATACCAAAGTTAACCTTTAAAGGTAAATTCAGAATAAGATCAGAAATCCTATCCGTTAAAGTAAAACCAAGATTTAGCTAATTAAGGGAAGACCAAGCTCCAGCCAGTTAAGGCAAGATCTGCAAACTGGCAACTTAAAGCAAGATTAATTAGAGTTCTAACAACTCAAGGCAAGATCGAAAATCCTACTAGTTAAGTTAAGATTAAGATCCAGTCAGTGAAGGCAAGCCCAGACAGTTAAGGAAAAATCTGAGATCTGAGATTTAATGGTATTTTTGGGGGAGCTACAATTAACCTTGACTTTTCAGATTAATTAGAGTTCTAATAACTCAAGACAAGATCGAAAATCCTACTGGCTAAGTTAAGATTAAGATCTAGTCAGTGAAGGCAAGACCTAGATCCAGACAGTTAAGGCAAAATCTGAGATCTGAGATTTAAAGATATTTTTGGGGGAGCTACAATTAACCTTGACTTTTGACTTTGATCTCATGGCCAAGACCATATCCTATTTTAAAATGCACTTTTCCTTTTTTAATGTGGAAGTTAAGGTCCCTATTTGAAATTCGGAAGATGAGCTTCAAATGACCTTGAAGGTCAATCAATTTCACGCTAAAGATTATTTTTAGAATTTCTACTTGATTTCCCACAACTTTTGTTTTGGTCCTTTTTTCCTGAGGATAGTATTTAGGAAGTTAGAGGGGGCTCCACACTTTTTGACTACCCTGTATGTCTATTATATCATGAGATCTGATTTTGGTTGGATAGCCAGGGAAATGGAAGCCATGTAATAATTTTAAAGCACCTTGTGGGTCAGAGATGCAATAATCCAATTTTGTAAGGTGCTAGCCTTTAACTTTACTCTCTAAAATTAGCAATCAATAACAAAAAAAATACAACGCATGAAGCATGTGGGGCAAATAAGACTGGGAAGATAAAGTAATAGTAAAAATCTCTGATTAAAGGATTGAGGTGTAGCGTAAGCTAAATGTTGTTATATATGTATTTTTCTTTCAGGTAGAGAAAATGAAATAATATTTACAAATAGTTTATTTCCTGCAAATACCAATCTGGTCCTCTCTCCATACGCGTTTTGACCACCTCATGGTCTCGTTAGTGGAGCTGTATTGGACCGAGAGCTACATTCGCAGGAAATAACTGATATATGAAAAATAGATTTCAAGGTATGTCGGTAGAACTTTGCAAACCTGTCACCTACGGACCTCGATGTCAGACCGAAAAATATCCCTAGTCGAACGACATCCATGAATCACCGAAGTAGTGAGAAATTTTTTAAAAACTCAAAATTTTAGTAAGGAATAAATTTCAGGTAGAGAAAAAGAAAGAATATGTACACAGTTTATTTCCTGCAATAACCACTCTGGTTCTCTCTCCGTACGCGTTTGGACCATCTCATGATCTCATCAATGGAGCTGTATCGGACCGGGAGCAACATCCGCAGGAAATAACTGATAAATGAAATATCAATTCTGTTTTTCCTAATGAAATTTTGATATTTAAAAAAATTTTTCACTACTCTGGTGATTCATAGATGTCGTTTGATTGGCGATATTTTTCAGTCTGATATCGAGGTCGGTAGGTGACAGGTTTGCAATATCCTATCGACATATCTTAGAATTTTAAATAATCACAAATTTTTAACTTCAGGTAAGTACCATTTAATTTAGAGTTGTGAAAAACCATGATCATGGTATAGAACACACAATTATGTAGATTGTGTGATCTCATACAAACCAGCTCGTGTCACTGCTCAACCGTATACTGGTGTGTATACTAGTTAAACATCAGTGCTTATAAATTGAAAAGTAAAGGTGTTTACCAAAATGTAAACTCCTAAAGCATCACAGATTGTAAACAGTTTAGAACAAAAAATAATATTTTTATTAGTCTTATGTTTTCTAGATTTAAGTTATTTTTTAATCTTATGAATTAGATAATAGTCGTATTAAATAATATATTTGTTAGAGTTGTATTGATCATAAACTGAAAAAAATATGAGACGATAGTGTGATTTCAGCATAACTGAGATAGCGGAAGAAATCTAAATATTAGATTTACATTTATTCGAAATGAATAGTATCATTAGCGTAAAGACTCGGGTATGTTCGAAGCATAACGATATTAAAGGAAATCTCTTATAGAATATCTACATTGAAAGAAAAAAGGTGCTGTTTCTGTTTTCTCTATTTTCCTTATCCTTATTTTTGTTACATCATCCCACTTAGACAACCTTTGAAAGAAAAAATTCAAATTTTCTAGGAGAAACCTGAACAAGCCTTTGGGAGAAAATTACGATTTTCAATTTTGTGACGTTTAAATTGATAAAAATTCTAGTTAACTTTCTACTTTACTAAATGGGTATGAATTTATATTACTTTTCACAGTAAAAAAAATTAATGTCGCTAAAATTTTAATTTGCAATTTTAAGCACGTTCTGCGAACTTATCTCTCCACTTTTAAATTTTGGCTTTAGCATATTTTTGTCAGATTGCATCTGTGTAGTAAATACAATCATATGGTTGTTTCATTTTTGGTATATCGTTAAATAATAAATTAATTAAATAAAAACGCGTATGTACCAAAAATATATTTTAAGTCGGGCAAGTTAACTTTTCGAATTAGTTTTTATGTAGGATGTGTACTTATTTCAGATAGAATACACTTTAAATTGTATTATATTAATGAAAAAATTAATTTATCTGACTGTTAGTAGAAATATTACTATAAATAAAAGCATTTATTTTAAAAAGTTTTGATTTACTTAATTTATTTTTTAAGATTTTGGTGCTACAGCAGTTTCTCGCGCAATTCATCAAGGATCTACAGCTCTTCAAATTCAAGATCTGGATTGTTCATGATGTCTGAGTTTACTGTGATTTCTGATTTTATGAATTTATCTCTCATATCCAGTTCTATGGGAATTTCCCATTCATTTCGTCTATAGAAATTACTTATGCAAAGTAATGAATTTAAAGGCCTTTTAAAGATCTGTTTCAATTCACTGTGAGTTTTTTGACCATAATCAAGTAGATTCAAACACATCTACTATAGTAACAACTTCTGCTAACTGATTTCTGGTCCCACTGTCAGATCATGTACATCACGTTACATAAAAGATCTCTTTAGAATAATAAACAAATTGAAACACGATGGTTCTAGCTTATCATTTAAGAAGTTCCATTGACAAATCAACAAGCTAATTGGGAAGTCTTTAGAGTATAACGGACTAATAAATCTTACTTCCATTGAATTCTAAAAAGCATCGGAGATAGTCGAATTAAAAGCTGTCAAAGAAGCTTACTAAGAATGCTAAGTTGATTTTAAATTTTCCAAAATAATATAAAGTATCTGTGGTAATGCTATGATAACTGTAAAAATGCATGAAAATACCAACTCTATCTCAATTAGATGGTGTGTACGATAGAGATACACCATTTCACCTAAACTCTTTATTCCGGCTGTAGAGTTTGTATTTAAAAAACTTTACTGAGATAAAAGAGGAACACACAAAGATTTGGGCTGATGTTGGGGAAATACGAACAATAAAGCAGAAACTCCAAACCGTCTACTTCAATGTCAGTTTAAACATACATTTTCGCAAAACAAAATTTATGCCCTATCTAATACCTAATGAACACATTAAAATCGGGAGCAACTTTACTGAATTATTATAAAATTATACCATGTACTTGTGTCATGAATTGAGAATAGCAAGAGACAACCAGAACTGTGAGATGAATAGAAGAATTTTAATGTCTTGTACAGCTTAGAGTAAGTTGGCTGATATGTTTAAGAGTGATATTTCAATGTATCTAAAAAGAACGCTATGTAATCAATGTATTTTACCTGTTGTAATTGTAGATTTAGAATATAATAGATTGAACGTTTTCAACGTCGGCCGTTCGTATAGTGCGAGAGAGAAAGAAAATCTCCTTTTTTGCTAAAAGGCAGCATAGAACTATTTGACGCCCTAGCGAATATAATAACACAAACTTCTCTGCGGAAAACTTTATATAGCGGAAATATACTTTTATCGAACACTGTAGAATGACTCGGTGACAGAAATTTTGTTTCGTGTGGGGACGTCCCGGATTCGATTCTCTGTGAGTAATTTTTTTTATTAATTTAATGCCACACATTTTCTTTTATGCTTCATATGAGTAGATATGTATTTAAAATAATTAATTATAAACAAAATCCTATTTTTCTAAGATTAATTTGAATTTGTTAATACATACCGAGTTAATTTCAAATTTAATTTAGAGAAATAATATTTATGATTTATTAGTTAATTAATATATATATATATATATATATATATATATATATATATATATACATATATATATATATATATATATATATATATATATATATATATATATATATATATATATATATTATAAAATAAAATGTGCATCATTAAATATGAATAAACAAAAGTTTATCAATAAAAGTATATTTCTATTTCATAAAATCTCCCTCAGGGAGGGGGGCTGAATAGTTATATTCATTTTGGGACCACGTGGTTCTATGCTCCGCCCGTCATAAAGAAAGGAGAATACTACTTTCAATCTTCTTTCTGTATGACTGGCTTTATGAACCGCTCGTTAGAAAAAGACGGGAATACGGTTTTTATCCACTTCCTCTCTCGCACTATGGGAAAGGCTGGCATTGGGGAGGCTCAATCTATTATATTCTAAATCTACAGTTAAAACGTACGATGTAAAAACTTTAAACTTAATAACTGCTACTGTTCATAAATTAAGAACTGCACAACGTAGAGTAGAAAAATCCGTGTTGATTTTGGCTCTCACAGACCATATTAGAAATGAGGACCTAAGACTAAAAATAGAAGTGGTTGATGTTGTGGAGAAGATGTTATATCAGATAGAATTGGGCAGGTCACATAATTCGAATGGCAAACAATAAGTGGAAAAGGGACTGATTGAGAAGGCGTCCAAGAGCAGACAAATAGAGTAGAAAAAGATTACCTACCCGATGGTCCGATGATATGAAGGTGGCACAGATTGAATAAGAATAAGGAAAACCTATGTCCAGGAGTGGATTCAAAGGATTGGGTGACTATGATGATGATTGACATATCATAGCTATGAAATTACATATATTAGAATAAAAATATTTTCATAAGTGTTATAATTTTTCTTTATTTCTTTTTGAAATGTTAAATTCAACTCAATTAGCAACGATAGGAAGCTGTTACTTGAAAAATGACCTGAAGTCTGAAACTTTGTATTTCTAAAACTTGACGTTACTATATTCAGAACAAAATAACTAATTAATTTAAAGTTATACTTTTGGGCTACTACAGCATGTTTAAATTTAGGTATAGAGTATTCTATATGAGATCTCAATAAATGATGACTCTTTTGTTTACGAAAAAGCACATCCAATTTATTGTTGTATATTAGCAGAAACAATTCTATCTTGAAATTTGTGATTCAAAATGATTGTGAGAAGCAATACTACGTTTAGTATATTTTTATTTCCGTTCTTTAATGGTAATACTCAGTTTTGGGCATTTTGTGCGGTTAATAATCTAAGAGTTCCAGAAGGAATACGTTTTAATCTATAACCCTTTTCATGCATATGTTTTACTTACTGTTTAGTAGCTTGAAATATGCTTGAATATCTGGTGTTATACCTGCAAAAAATATGTTTGTTAAAATAGGTTAACAAATGTATATAACATAATAAAATATTATTTGTTAAAATATGCGAAAACCTATTTATCCGAATATATATTAACGGCATTAAAATTTTTGCAACCTTTTTTTTTTATTAGGGGAACTATATAGCTCTCAGCGAACTGAAAAAACCTTATACAATGTGGACAGATATACTCTGTTCTAACACAGTTAAAGACAAAGCATTATTTCAGATTACAAAGAAGTACCAGTAAAAGGTGGAAGCTATTCCCATTTCAGTGCATCGCTACTTGCAGTCTGGTTTCGAACTCATTGATCCGCATCAGTACAGGGTGGGCAAGTGCACCTAAATATAAGAAAAGTGAATCCTTTAAGCAACTTATATTAGGCTAAATATATAGCGTAATATATGCAGCGTCATCTCCCAGCATTCCACGCTATCTAAATATTTAATCTCGTAGAGGTCTATATACCACCAGTGGTACAATATACTTGTAGTTGTTTTTTTTTAAATACATTCATATTAAAAAAAACAATTTTAGTTCTCAATCAACTGAAACAAATTAATACAATAAGGTGCTACTCGGGTATTTATAGGCGCAACATTTCACAATAAAGTGAAAATAAAAGTTAATTAATTGTATCAAACTAACGGAGGATAGTGGAAAGTTAGTAGCAGCACCAGTGAGCAAAAATGATGAGCTAACTCCTACGCTGGAGACTAGGGGTGGGTTATTCAGGGCGCCACTGCATAAAAAGCTAGGCTGAATTCAGAAAACTTCCAAGATATTATTAGAAACTAGCCTTTAACTTTACTCTCTAAAATTAGCAATCAACAACAAAAAAAATACAACGCATGTAGCATGTGGGGAAAATAAAACTAGGAAGAGAAAGTAATAGTAAAAATCTTTGATTAAAGAATTGAGGTGTAGCGTAAGCTAAATGTTGTTATATATGTATTCTTCTTTCAGGTAGAGAAAATGAAATAATATTTACAAATAGTTTATTTCCTGCAAATACCAATCTGTTCCTCTCTCCATACGCGTCTTGACCACCTCATGATCTCGTTAGTGGAGCTGTATTGGACTGAGAGCTACATTCGCAGGAAATAACTGATATATGAAATATAGATTTCAAGGTATGTCGGTAGAACTTTGCAAACCTGTCACCTACGGACCTCGATGTCAGACCGAAAAATATCTCTAGTCGAACGACATTTATGAATCACCGAAGTAGTGAGAAATTTTTTAAGAACTAAAAATTTTAGTAAGGAATAAATAAATCTATCTTCGGTATGTAAACAGTTGTTATATGTGTATTCCCTTTCAGGTAGAGAAAAAGAAAGAATATATACACACAGTTTATTTCCTGCAATAACCACTCTGGTTCTCTCTCCATACGCGTTTGGACCATCTCATAATCTCATCAGTGGAGCTGTATCGGACCAGGAGCAACATCCGCAGGAAATAACTGACATATGAAATATAAATTCTGTTTTTCTTATTGAAATTTAGATATTTTAAAAAAATTTTCACTACTCTGGTGATTCATAGATGTCGTTTGACTGGCGATATTTTTCAGTCTGATATCGAGGTCGGTAGGTGACAGGTTTGCAATATCCTATCGACATGTCTTAGAATTTTAAATAATCACAAATTTTTAACTTCAGGTAAGTACCATTTAATTTAGAGTTGTGAAAAACCATGATCATGGTATAAAACATACAATTATATAGATTGTGTGATCTCATACAAACCAACTCGTGTCACTGCTCAACCGTATACTGGTGTGTATACTAGTTAAACATCAGTGCTTATAAATTGAAAAGTGAAGGTTTTTACCAAAATATAAACTTCTAAAGCATCACAGATTGTAAACAGTTTAGAACAAAAAATAATATTTTTATTAGTCTTATGTTTTCCAGATTTAAGTTATTTTTTAATCTTATGCATTAGATAATAGTTGTATTAAATAATATATTTGTTAGAGTTGTATTGATCATAAAGTGAAAAAATATGAGACGATAGGGTTATTTTAGCATAACTGAGATAGCGGAAGGAATCTAAATATTAGATTTACATTTATTCAAAATGAATAGTATCATTAGCATAAAGACTCGGGTATGTTCGAAGCATAACGGTATTAAAGGAAATCTCTTATAGAATATCTACAATGAAAGAAAAAAGGTACTGTTTCTGTTTTCTCTATTTTCCTTATCCTTATTTTTGTTACATCATCCCACTTAGACAACCTTTGAAAGAAAAAATTAAAATTTTCTAGGAGAAACATGAACAAACCTTTGGGCGAAAATTTAGATTTTCAATTTTTTGACGTTTAAATTGATAAAAATTCTGGTTAACTTTCTTCTTTGCCAAATGGGTATGAATTTATATTCGCCGTATACTGGTGTGTATGCTAGTTAAACATCAGTGCTTATAAATTGAAAAGTGAAGGTTTTTACCAAAATGTAAACTCCTAAAGCATCACAGATTGTAAATAGTTTAGAACAAAAAATAATATTTTTATTAGTCTTATGTTTTAGTATGTAGAATTAAGTTATTTTTTAATCTTATGCATTAGATAATGTTGTAGACATAAAAGGAATAGTAAACGAAGAAAAAACCCAGAAGAGAAAAAAACCCTACAAAAGAAAAGAACGTCTAAGACTACTTATAGAAATTAAATAAAAAAAAGCAAACGAATCTGTTAATCAACCTTCGTTTAAAAGACAAGAAATAACAACTAAATAAATTAATTTTCCTTTCTACATTTAAAATCTTCAAAAATATCGAAGATGATCATAAAGTTTGAGAAAAAGCTCCAGAATGGAGGTAATTTTGAAATATTATAAGGAAATGAAATATTAATCAACAACTAATTAATAGTGGATAAACAAATAATTAATTTAAAGTAATACACTATTAAAACTGTTGGACTCATAGGCAGCTAAGAGTAAAAATATTTGGTAAAAACAAAACAATTTTATACAAACGCAATTTAAATTATGCTCCAAAGCAATTTTAATTATGCTCCAAAGCAAAAATAATACTATGTAAAAGTCTAGGATACACATTGTGAAATAAAATTTTTAATTAAATAAAAATAAATAAACTACTTGCTGAGAATCTCTTGATTTATAAATTTATTTAACCAGTCTCAAGCGTCTAATCATTGGAATATAACAAAAAAATTCATACCGAACTGGAAATATTCGAGCCACCGGACATATCGCTATGCTACTTTATTTTGTTCTCACTAGTTCTAAAGCCAGAATGGAGCTATGAGATTGAACACAGTACAGATTTACTTTAAAATATGTAAGATAAATTAATTCTTCCATAAGTCAAGCTAGAGGACAAATATGTTTTAATATATAAAATTTTTTATAATAAACAGCAACGGTTACACTCAAAATTAACTCTTACTAACATAACAAGAATAATTCAAACGTAATCATAACAAAAGTTATCAAATACTAAGAAAAAAACCAAAAAAAAAAATAGTATTCGTTAAAAAAAAACAACAAAGAGACTTAAAACCCAATATTAAACTTGATTATCGACTAACGCAGTTATATTTTGATATCTAAGAGAGAATAAATATACTTAAAGCAACACACTATGGTCAAATTTAAATTGTCATTAAATTCACTCGTTAAGGATTAATTTTGAGCTCAAACTTTAATAAATCAAAAATCAAAGAGTATTTTAATAAACTGCAATTAATGGTCTTATGTGGAGTTAAAATATTTCCTTCATTAAAACGTGCTTATTCCAGCAAAAATAGCTCAATAAACAGCAAACAGGTAAAAGATAATTAAATAAATAATCTCAATTATTGGAACAATTTTAACTATTTTTTAAGCAATATGAAACGTAAGAACTATTTATTTTTTTTGTTTCTAAAATATTTGAAAATATACAAATAAAGTGTATTTGCATTTAGTGTAAACAAAATTTAATTAAAATAAATTATTACATATTGTAGGCACCAGCAGAGTTTCTCGTATAAGAGCCCTGCAGTGGAGAGCCAACATATTCACACTCCACTTCCGTATATTTTAGTTAAGTCTTTCTTCATGTTCATCTGGCACTACACTAAAATTTTCTGGGTTTAAGTGAGTATCATCTGATAATAAACGTCACTATTTTGAAATGTATCTCATGCCTTTCAATATTTCCAATGGTTATTGCATATTAGGTTTTTGTATTTGAGGTCAATAAAACCGGGGGTTGCTTTTATCCTTACCTGATTTAAAGCATGTCCTCGCCTGTTCAAGGCTTTAACAAAAATATTTCCACCAAAATTCTACTCTAGTTAGTTTTGGCTCGAGCGCACCACTACCATAAAAGTCAAGAATTTGTCGTATACACTTGTAATCCGATAAATAATATCACTTTCGTCAAATTAACGCAAATCTCTTTTCGATGTTCATGGTATTTTATACATTAGAGCAATATTCATATATTTTATGTTTACTGCGTGAGCTACTAGAAGTTATAGCAGTCGATGTCTAATATAAAACAGCTCATAACTTTGTTTTAGAAGAATTAGTTAAAAGTTGGATGAGATTTATGTGGCAGCTAAAGTTAAGTCCTTAGGCTGGGAAAATTATTAATAATAAAAACTAGCGTAGATGGGTAAAAGTGTCGTATCTGTATTATTTGAATGGTTTGAGATTTAACTACCTGGAGATTAATCCAAAAAATTCTTTACCGGATGTAAGTAACTTCGTATGTAGTGAGGCTATTGGCCCATGTATCCAACATCGATGCAGGGTACATTAACATCAATTCAGTTTTGGACCGAAAAAAGTTAAAAATAAACCAAGAATTTTTATGCAGAACAATATTATTACCTGTCAAAATTTATCTATTAGTCCGAGTTATTAGATCTACTATTTACATGTTCACAATTTCTATAGACATAATAGGATAACCTTATTAAAGGCAATTTGTCAAAATAATTTCGCTCCAATATAGAAATTTTCACATACTAGCAATAATAGAATAAAAATGTTAGAAAAGTGAGTTTACCTTTTCCTAATCAAATATTGGATTGTTTAGTAATATACCAATTAAATCTATATATTCAAAATTTAATAAGTTTAGCATATCTCGGATGAATTTCGATATTTAATTTATATTGAACTAGTGAAGCAGATTCGTAAATTAATTTTATACATTCAATTGTTTATTTTCTCCTGTGGAATAGCTTAGTTTATAATCTAATAATTACAAACCATTTGCAACTAAATAGCTAGTTATTAAATTAATGGTTTCGATACTATTAATATTGGAATTATTGCTACTGGAATGGTATTTAAGATAAGAAAATATTAACTGGTAAAATCTATGTAGTATGGATGCATAATCAGTTAGTAACATATTTAAAAAATATTTGAATGCACTTTTATCAAAAAATTTTCATCAACACTCAGGATATGCATATTCGATTATATTGCGTTTTGGCAAATAAGTTGTTGCCACAACATTCGTACGATTCTTGTCCTGCGTTAATTCGCTACCTTGAGCTTCAAAACAAAATAGCGAGGCACATGCCAGTTTGACGTATCATTAACGGCCCTTATGTTATAATTTTTGATATAAAAATAAACTTAGTAAAAATAAATTCGCGTTTGCTGAAAGTGATTTCAGCACTACAATGGCATAATGTGGATATATCCACTACTATTGCATGTGACATGCATCATGAAACTGAACATTTAACTGCAATTAATAATATGAAATTTATTCTAAAAATTTATAATAAGTAACATACATAGGTTATTCACATAATAAAGTTAAACATTATAATTATGATTAATGAGATTCATGTAGCAGTATCTTTTCACTGACAGTTGTTCGTAACTGTGGACAAAGTTTACTAGAGAAAATTATCTGCAGCAAGTTCAAATGCTTATTAGTTAATTTAGATCTGTATATATTTCATTTTCGAGATTTTTCTCTCACACAGTGAGATCAGTGAGATCATGAGTAAATTTATACAACTAGTCGAACTTTGTGACTGAAAGACTATAAAATTGCAGCAGTGATAACTATAAATATTTTTCTCTAAAAATTTCGCTACACTTCAAAAGTTTCTAGAATATATTGTCGAAAAAAATAATTTTGTAGAATTTTGACATCGTTTGCATTTGTATCAAAATCTGGAAAATAAGTATTAAAATTTATTTATAAAGCTTCAGATGCAGAATATACCGGAAATGGAGCCTCTATTTATATATCAATCATCTTTTCATGTTAGTCTATTTTGTTTAAAATCACTGTCGAATTTACTTTGTTAGCTGAAAGTATTACAATAGAAGTATCTTTGCGCAGGTCTTATAAGGCTCGATATTTTTCTGCAGATAGATTACTTTTTGAGGTTTTGCTTTGCGCAAAATAGCTGAAATTTCTTGGCGGATATTTTCTGCTGTGTTGTTGTTAAGTTGGTCAGAGCTATATCAACTCTTCATATTATGTTATCGGTTGGAATGTGATGGTGTTATGGTGATATCAAAACCTTTGGTCAAAATACTTTTGGCGGCTGGTGTCAAAACTTTGTCAGATAAGTTGTGTATGACTTCGAGCGCCTTGATGTCTCCTTTAGTCGAATAATTTTTCTTTCCTGTCTGTCTATTTTTATCGAGGCAAAAAAGCAAACGCTTGTCTCCAAAGAATCGGCAAAAACCAAGAGAAGAGTCCCAAAGCATTGGTTTCTTATGTCAGAAGCACCACAGACAAAATCGCAAAAATTCTCTGGAGACACAACATTGAAACCATTTTCACCACAGACTGTAAAGTAAAGGATCTCCTGCCAACACCTAAAGAAAAAATTCCTCTAGAGAGTTTACGAAAGTCCATGCGGACAATGCAGTTCATCTTACGCATCAACCATAAAATAAGTGAATTTTGAGAGGGGTATCCAACAGTGACATTAGATATGACCTTAAAAGTAATATTGTTTTTTTTTCTGAAATAGGAACTTTTTTGTTTTATTACAAAAATGGAAAGTGTGAAAAGTTGTCAACCGTAAAGACGATTTAGAAGTTTTCATTTCATTTAGAGGTCATTTGAAGGTCAAATTGTTAAATCTAAATCACTTTACAAGTATGCAGCCTAGAATGCCAAAAATATCTAGGTAAAAGTTGTAATTGTAACCTCGATTTTCAATTTTCTCTTGATATTAGATTGTTTATAAATAGAACTCCTAAATTTCGTGCTAAAATACTAGACAGGTTGGCATCAAAGAGGGGTAAAAAGTTTATGATTTTGACTTTGATTTAAAGTCATTCGAAAGTTAAATCGTGCTAATTATATGAAAACTCCTATTTTTAAATGCATTGACTCACAGTTTGTCAAATTTCACTTAGATATGGACTTATGTCGTAAGTGAATATTACCTCTTCTCTTTAGTCAGGTTGATTTGAACCACATGCTGGTTTTTCTAACTGTTTTTCGTCGTTTCTTTATGCAACCAAAAAAATATTCCTCTAATCTCGTTTTTGTTGGACTGTTAGAAGATTTGGTACACATAATAATGGACATCAAATACCTTTTAGAAACAGTAACCTAATATCAAATATTAAAAAAAAAATAAAAGTCGCCGTTACAAAACCATTGTTGAAATCGTTGAATAAAATTGAATGTCCTCAATTTTACAACAAAAAAATAGGAGAGCAAAAAAGTCTAAGGTTTTCTACTTTTTTTTCAAAGTGTCTTTTTCGAGTAAAGAATTTTTTTCACAGCGATTACCCGCCCCCTGGTCTAAAATACAGAGCTGTCGTCAGATTTTTTTACACAGTGTCCTTTTGTGAAGAAACAATACGGCGGACCTAATATAATACATTGAAATACAGGATCTCAAAAAAAAAAATTTTTTTTGAGATAAAAGTATATCCTGAAAAATTCCTTTCAGGCATCATTCAGACCTATTCTCACTATATATAGACAGTTTTTAAAATTATAAATTTCACATTCAATATGGCGGCTAAAACTCAAAACAAATTTTTTTCTCTAAAATTGGTTAACAACCCTATCGAGTTAATCTTGTTTTGGATAATGATTGCAATATGGCACCTAAAACCTTAAAAGGTTGACATAATCACGGAAGAAATTTGAAAATCATTTTGAATTCATATACGCTTATGACTTACATAGTGCAAATCAAAATTCAGGGTAGTGGCTAGATAATGGCGGCTAAAACAAACAATTTTTCGAGGAAATAGGTTAAAAATTGTTTCCAATTAAACTTCTGAAAAAAAAAATAACCAAATTTTGGCTTTACGAATTGTACTTTACTTATCAGAGTTCAAAATGACGTACAAATTAACGCGACTAAGACATAAAAAGATCCGTCACTCTGAATGATCATACGTACAATATAATTTGAAAGAATACTCAACAGTATCTGCAAAAATTAGCAGCCCTATTGTATTTTAATACCTAACGTGTGAGTCATAAGCGTATATGTATGAGTTCGGTTATTGTTTTTTGCAGAAGCTTAAAATGGAACGGTTTCAACTAGTTTCCGAGATAAATTTCAATTTTCAACTTTTAACCGCCATATTCAAATGCCTAAAATTTATGCCAAAAAGGAAATTTTTCGGGAATATAATTTTATTCCAAAATCTAAAAAATAATTTTTTTTCGGAGTTTCCTAATTTAGGCGCAATATTGGATCTGCTATATTGTTTGCTCAGAAAAGGTCACTCAGTAAATAAAGTAGAGACTTTAAGCTAAAATTTGTCTCTAACAGAAAGCTAAGGATAGCTTTGGGTGATCGCTTCGAAACAGAATACTCCATATACATACTTCTGCTGAAAACAGTACACGAATAAACAGTGTTTTCTATTTACAAGCATCATGCTTTAGATATTTGATAGTTTCATTGAATAACTAACATTGATTTAGATAAATTAGCTGTAACTATTGTCACCCTAAGTATTTTATCAAAATCACTAAGTATTCTATAAACTAATCACCTTTACTTAATTATCATTTTAAATTAGTACATTTCCTAGTCGGTTTAGTTGAAAGTTTCCAAGACTCTTAGACTTGATAATATACAACTTTAAATTAAAATAGTTCGTAACAAGAGATTCTTCCCTAGATTTGCAAATGGCGATATAAAATTAATTACCAACATTTGAAATTCCACAGTATCATTTCACATTTAGTATCATTATTGATAAAATAACGCAATGTCTGTACATATTTAAATCAATTTAGGCAAATATTAATAATTTTGTAGCCATTGAGTACCAACATTAAACAATATTCATTTTTAGAGGACAAAAATTTGTCAATATTACATATTTGGAATAAGATATTTTATACAGATATATCTCGGGGGATCACATTTTTTCGAAAAATGTTTTTTTACAAAAATTATAGGGTGGCAGGGAGGCTAATTAATAGTTACCTTGGAAACGACCTTGATTTGGGCTTTTAAGGTCATTTGAAGGTCAACTTCAAAATTTTAAAAGGGATCCCCTCAATTTCGATCCTGAGAATAAAAAGAGCGAAAAGTTTTTATTATGGAAAGCGTGGTTATTTGCACAAAATTAATTTTATTTTAAACAAATTTACGTGTACCGTGATGTGATTTAAGTTAATGATAAATCTTATTTATGTTTTAATAGGTTAGTATTACAAGCAATTACTTATTAGTTTAATTATTTTTATCTTTCAAAAAGTTAGGTTATTATTAACTGATTTTTACTTATGTTTACCAAAAATTAAAAGCTTTCTACTGCTTAGTCTAGTATAAATACCTTATTTTATTTTCCATTACTTGGTCCCAATATTGTAAAACACAATTCCAGTTTATTATTTAATTCGTTTTCTTTTTCAAAACTTTCAAATGTTCAAAATATTTTGTTGTCGCTTCCTATCGAGTAAGGAATTGACAAATATTTATCTCAAAGTCTCGTTCTATTAATTTCTTCTTAGAAAATTTCTAATTAAATTTTCATATATTCTTCCAATCACTATTTATCTTATTTGTTGTTGTCTGAGAGTTGAAAATTTAGTTCACAGGACAACCTTTGATACTTTTAATTACTTTTATTAAATTATAAACTTGTTTTAATAAACAACAACAAACACATAACCCCTTTTAAAAATAAAAACGAAATATTTCGCTTTTGTTTTCAGATGACGTATGAAAACAATTGAAAATGTGAGGTTACGGAAAATTTCGGGAGCACAAGTGACGCGTGCTTTTAGCAAAACGATTAACTTCAACTCTCATGAAATTCCTACGCCTCGGGTATATAAATAAAGCCGAAACATATGAAACTTCTTCAACCTGATTGGTCAGATTTATGACACCTGGCAACTTGATAAATTTTACTACCTTGAAAAATTGCAATTTCTGAATGCTTTTAAATCTAACCAATTTTGACTGAAATTTTTTATGTCTTAATGAATATATGGACCAAAATTTTATCATTGAGCATTACTGAGCTTGCTATAAATCAACTTTAGAGCTTTCTCGATATTTTGATATACATTAAAACCACTTTGGCATACTATTTATATATTAAAATTGACAAAAGTTAACACCTTGTACATTGAAAATTATAACTATTTTACTCTAATTTTGTTCGAAAAAACTCTAAAATGTTTATTGTTTCCTCGGATATTATTATTCTCGTGTTAAACAAAATTTTCTTGACATTTTAAGACTAAATTTGCTAACAAAAAACTTAAATCTACTTTATAAATTACATAAATCTGTACTATATTTTACAGTGTTGCACTATATATGCTTTTATTTTAATATAGTTTATTAAATACTCCTTCAAACTATAACATTCTTCTTGAATACCGAACACTAATGTTTGTTTTTCACTTATCACAGTGATTTTATTCGAATTCCGCACTAATATTCCACAATACGCACTTTTTGTGTCAATGTATGATTGTTTTTATTTGGACCAAATATCATGAGTGACACATTATTTTTAGTTTTTGAAACATTGACTCACTTATTGTTCAAACAAAAATATATATTAGTTTATAATAATATTTCCTCTATCTTGTTCAATATTTTTAACAAAGTTTTTTATTGAACTTTTGTCTTTAAAGAGAAAAATAAGTCATATATTTACTGAAAATATCAGTTTTAAAATTATATGCTTAATCCAGCATTTTGGTAAATAATGACTTTTTCTTATAACTATACCTAATTATCTATACTATATATTCAACAATACATCCTAAACAATGCTTAATTTTAATTTTATCTTAATCTAAACTATATTTACTGACTTATTATCCATAAATATTTGATCTTAACCCTTCTGTGTATGATTTTTATCTTTCAATCTCAAACAAAAATTGGGTTTTATCACTTATCTATACAAAATATACAATATATATATATATATATATATATATATATATATATATATATATATATATATATATATATATATACATATATATATATATATATATATATATATATATATATATATATATATATATATATATTAAATCTTATATAAACGTATTGCTATAAATTTCGTCTATGATAAAATAATTTTCAAATGAAACAATAAAGGAATGAACATCGAAAGAGCATACTTATTTAATTGTTCGCTTTCTACAGAATACACAAAATATAACAACCATTAAAAAGTTTAAACTACAAACTTCTTTTTTTACTCACAAAGGAAAGTCCTTAGGGGTCCGTTTCCAATTAATCTCATTCTGTAATGTATTAGAGTATACCAAAACATATCCTACACGATTTTTTAAAGTTCTGAATCGTATTTCTACGAGGCGATAACTTCTCAGAATTTATGGTTAAAAATGTTTTCCTTTTGAATTATAATTTACAAAAGCCAGTTTTTTAGTGAAAAATCATTTACATATTATTAAGTTTCCGAAAAAAAATGATATATCTCATTGTCTCCTTAAAGGCTTGTTATGCATTTTTTTATACTGGTAAAAACGTTTTTCTTTTCGCTCTTTTCGTTCAGTGGGGTAAAGTCGGGTCATCCCGGTCAGGAGGTAATACCGATCACCTCAATTTTTCCCATACTTTGCTCTTTTGCACATGCATACTTACAAAGCGGGTAGCGACTCTACCATGACCCAACATATCAACCCTCGCTCAGTTCCTAGCCAGCGGTCGGGATGAGTGCACATCAATCGTTTTCGCTCCAAATCTTTGAAAGTTTTCATCGTAAGACTATAAAAAGTAAGTGTTTTTTGTCACATTTCTTACATTGTTGATTACAATTATTGTAGAATAACTATCAAGCATTCTAAGTAATCAGAGATTTTGAATTTTTTGAAAATTTCTAAAAATATTTTTTCGGAAATTTTTCTAGTCGTGCAGTGCCGGCCATTTTGACCGGTATTACTCGCAAGTAAAATTGGTGCATGGTTAGATTTTTTACTCATTTTAGGGTTTGTTTTATTTCAGAATGTGCAAAGCACGATGCCAACCACGTTCAAGATCGTCGTGGAGATCACCTTTTAAACTATTGAATGAAGGGAAACTGACATACCCTCTGAGCCCGGACGTATTTAAAAAAGAAGATTTTGTGGCTGCTCAAATTCTAAATAGAGACAATGTTTCATTTCGGGAGAATAAATACGGAACCATGATAATAAAACCATAGATGACCAAATACAGACATACTCAATGAAATCGCCATCACTTCTTATTGAATAAGTCGACCCAGCTCTGATAAATAATGCAATAACAACTTTCGAAGCGCCACAACTGACTAATGTTTACATCAACCCCCTTCCCCCAACTTCAGGTGTTCAAAAAACTACCTCTGATTATTATATTCTGCCGATGCCAAAAACGTCAACATAAGAAAAAATGTGTATCTCACAAACAGCATGCAATAGTCATAACGGTTCAGTTTTTTTATAAAAATTTTATTTTTCGATTTTTAGTTTTGAACGCATTATGATATCCATAAATTATTTGAACTAAGTACTAATCGAGATTAGTGTACCTCGTAATGACTCCAAGGTGACAATAAAGTACCCATTTTATTCAATGTTGCAAATCACCCTAAAATGAACAACTAAAAATTCTTTGATTCTTAGAGTTCTCCAAATACCGGTTTTGAATGAAATTATGTTAAAAAAATATTTTGTTTATTATAGTAAATCCGCTTTTTTCAATTTATAATTAATTTTAAGTTGATAATATAGGCACCAAAATTTTTCAATATTGATATTTAAAGCACTTGAGATGTAAATTTCTTAGCCCAACATATTGTATCATGTCTATTGAATTTGTGTATGCCCCAAGAATAATCGTCATATTGCATTTGACATATTAGATTTTCTTAAAATAATTTATATTTGCTACTTACATCCTCAAAAACGATCCAGTCCCACCTTTGAACAAAAACAAAAAATGTAAAATTTTTAGTCCGCTATATTGGATGCGTCATACTGAATCCCGAAAAAATAATTGTAAATTCATAATTTACACCCTCAAGAACCCCCAACATTAGTTTTGGAGAAAATCGAAATATACAAAATTTTTAGAACGCTATATTGGATCAGCCAGATTGAATTTTTCAAAAAGTATTTTAAATTTGCTATTGACACTAAAAAACATCCCCCAATAGTGATTTTAGACGAAATCAAGGGAAGTGAAATGTTTAATCCGCAATATTAAATTTGTTTAAAATAATTTTAGATTTATTTTGTGCAATCCCGAAAACTCCCCCATATCAATTTTGGAGAAATTCGACAAAATTTTTTTTTTTGTTCGCCGTATTGTCAGCCCCATCTTGGATTTTACTGCACCACTTTTGTCCAAAATAATAGAGGACCATCGCAACAACTTCCCGAATATAATGTAAAAAAATTATTCAAATCGGTGCTGCCGTTCCGGAGTAATCCGTGTACACACAAAAAAAAAGAAAAAAAATACATATCCTACGAATTGAGAACCTCCTTCTTTTAGAAGTCGGTTAAAAATTCCATCGAATCGGTACCGATCGGTTTTGTCTGCAGTCTATAAAAGTTAGGATTCATGGTTGTATGCCACCACTGACCTCTATATATACATCTCCAGAGTAACAATAAACTCCTAATCATTCTTCTTTTCTTCGGGAATGTTACGTAGAACCTCCATAGCTTCACCTCGTAGTGCTGAATAAAAACACGTGCCTTCTTCAGTGAAGTCCAATTATTGCCGGTAGTGGCGGCTTCGAATTGAAGGTAAGCCAAGGTATTTTGCCGTCGAAGGTAGGTAGCTTCATCACACTAGTGGCAGGAACATCATCTGCCTTTATTACACCTGTACAGGCTACCTTATCGATTTGCAAATGTAATTGTTGCACCTGTTTATAAATTCCTGTCGCCTCATGTTGTACTTCGCCAAGTATATCTTCTCTAATTTGCAGATGTAATTTTTGCATCTGTTTCTCGATTTCTGTCACTTCGCCATGTACGTCTTCTCTAATTTTGCTAATCTGTTGCATTTCTTTTTCTATGCGCTTCATATCTTCTTGATTTTCTCTGTCTTATATACTCCAGGCTTGATTTTAGTTCTTGTTTTATATTATCTTGGCTTGTCTTTAGTTCTTGTTTCATATGATCTTAGCTAATCTTCAATTCTTATGTCATATTATCTTGTCTTGTCTTTAGTGTCATCAATTCTTGTTCCATATCATCTAGATTTTTCGTCATACCTTCTTAGCTTGTCTTTAGTTCTTACTTCATATCATCTTGGCTTGTTTTCTGTATCATCATCAACATCTGACTTAAACTAGTTTGAAGTTGTTCTTCCATTTTTGCTTTTCGTTTCCCAGTTTCCACTGGCATACAATTTCAGTTTACTTTTTTTTTTAATTTTCTAACCGGAACTGTCCCCGAAAGCCGATCTGGGCCCTCTATATACCCTTTTGGTCGATATCGGAGGATTCCCTAACTTTCTAGAACGATTTTCGTACTACATGGTGTAATAAAAATAAGAAAACGGAATAATCCGACAATTTCTAGACCTTCTATCATAGGCGTTCCATGTTAAAAATAAGAAAACAGAATTCTCTAAAAAGTTTCAGACTTTCTTTCGTAGACGTCTCCTGAGAAAATTAACAAATATAAAATTAATTAAATAAATTATATATATATATATATATATATATATATATATATATATATATAGATATATATATATATATATATATATATATATATATATATATATATATATATATATATAGGTTTAATTTAAATGATCTATATTATTTGGAATTTCTAAGAATTTTAAGCTTTCAAATATTTAACTCCGTAGTAGATTGTTCACAGAGATTACAAATATGCACAAAGCCAGGGGACTAATAAATTGCGCTAAATGATAAATAATTCATGTGGGAGTGCTTACTTACACCAAACTACAAGAAACTTTACTATAAGTTTAGTAAACAACTTGTTTCAAAGTTATAAATTGGAGGTTTACTATAAGATATTTCGATTTTAAATAATATATTTTACTTAATATAAGTGCCGAACTTCTGTTGTGAAAGTTTATTGGTAATGGATATTTAGAACTTTAATGTTATTGGTGGTAAACTTAACTATAAGCAAAATAAATCCTAATATATATTAAAAATAATATATATTTAAGTAAAAATACGTTGTGGTCACATTGATAGCTCAATTTTATAATATGAACGAAATTATTCCAAAATAGGAACTAATTTTTGAATGAAAGCGTAAGAGGGTATGAGGGATATATTTTTTTGCTTTTATTCAAACTTTGAGTGTAATAAAATGAAACTTTAATTAATAATTTAATAAAATAGTGTCGTATTTAAAAAAATAAGATTTAACTAAACCAATCGAGTTTATAAGTATATATCGGTTAGAGGTTTGGAGCGTACACAAATATATTTTCGCCCTAAGATATAATAAAACACTATCTTACTTCGGGCTTTTCTTTAGGAATAATATCTATGTAATGGATATATCCAGAAAAAATATTTATATTTCCTTAACATCGATTTTGAAGGCCGCGAATAGTAAAATATACTTCTTGGTAGCCTAAAAACTTTTAGTGAGTGAAAGTGTAAAAACTAAAAGGAAATCCAAAACGTCAAGGAGGGTTTATTCTTATTGAACGCATAACAGAATAGCACCTCTTTTATACGCGTCATCCGTACACCTTATTGAACAAAACAATTTGCAAGTTGCGAGTGCTACAGGTTCGAACGTCACGATCTGGTTGTAGAAATACATGAATATCTTACTATTTCGGTCAAACATTCAACGTTTAAGAGGTTTCTATTATCAAGATAGCTCACGGTTACACCAAATATCTGCGATCGCGATATTTTTCGGCGCAATTAACTATCCGCTGAACAGTTTAAAGGCGCATGTGTCTACATACCCTTCGAGTTTTACGGAACCAAACTTGACTTTATTATATTGTATAAAGCTCACGTCGAAGGCTTGCCAACTTATTTATTTGAGGACCATCTAGACCTAGGATCAACCTCAGCCTTTTTGTTTGTTTTTTTCTTCCGACTGTGCTGCTGTAGTTAACTCTATGTGCCTTAAATATGTAGTGAGTAAGTTTATTTCTAGGAATCCATATGGTTACGATAAATATTAGCAAATAAGTTTATTTAATATTGATGATAGTAAAGAAATATTAAAACAAACATTAAATAAGTGCCTAGCTGTAAACGGGGTTAAGACTATTTAGGAGGGTGAAGCGTAGTACTGACCACATTATCTTCCTGGTAGACCGATCGGCCCTAGTACATAGTAGTTATTCTTATTCTACCCAAAGGCGAGTCAACGCTATGAAAGGGGATCCCATATACATAGCCAAACAGCATTTGCTCTCCCTTTAGGGAGCAGTCGCTCAGCTCTGGTATTCTCAGATATCATAAGGATAGAGCTCTGTGGAGGGCTCTTTGCATGTTGTCGGGCTTTAGATAATGGCGTGATCCTCTGCACTCCCCATAAACTTCCAAACAGTTTGAGCGCTCCCAAGTAGCAGTGCCTTCTGCATGGCCTTATCCAAGTGGCTAAGGTCCAATTCCTTCATATTGAGTGGAAGATTCTTCTATAGTACGCCGGTTATTGACAGAATTATGACGATTACCCGAACGCTATTCATTCCCTACTCTCTGCGTATTTGTACTTCCAGGTATCTCAGTTTAGCGACCTGCTTATCCCTTAGATTGTTGTTGTTAGAGATAGCGACATCTCTCGCGGGATGTTTTATCCACTAAAATGAGGTCTGATCTATTATGTGCAACTATGACCGTATGCCCAGCCAAGGGCGGATCCACCCTCTTTGGGAGGGGGAGGGCGCGGTCTTATCATAAAAGTACATTACGACAAACATAAAGCAAGTTATTGACGGGGTGTGAGACATCAACAACATTCCCATTTCCAGCGTAAAAGGCAGAGTCGGCTCTATTTTTCTGAATTCGAAGCTCTTGGGAGAGAGCATTCGCAAGAAAAAAACAAGTTGTCGACAAGGGGATGCCAATAACATACACATTCCTAGTATAAGAGGCAGAATTGGGTCTATTTACCTGAACTCAAAGCTTTTGGGGACGGGGGGTTTTCGCAAAAAAAATAAGTTGTGGACGGGAATGTTAGCAGCATATACATTCCTAATATAAAAGCCAAAATCGGGTTTATTTTCGTGAACTCAAAGCTCTTGTGGGCGAGGGGCAATCGCCCCCACCGTTTTCCCCTTAGATCTGCGCCTGAGTACAGCTCGTTCCAAGTACAGCTTGAACTCGCTGTTCTTCAGTATAGGTTCTCGGTTGTATTCACTGTATGGCACTTTCTCTACTTGCAACAATTATTATTTCTCTGCCAGCTTTTGATGGATAATCATGGCGGTTGAATCGTATCTCTCCTTGTACCATGTGGCAAATACTTGGCATTCCCCTGTTATGCAATGGATTGTCTCTGATGTCCGACATCCACATCGGCATTAGTCATTCTGGATCAAAGGGTTTCTAATTATGTGTTTCAGATAGTTCCTTGTTGGGATAGATTCGTATCAAATATTTTTAAGAGAAAGAAAAGGATATGAAAAAATTATGTCAGCTTTCTCCATAGGCGTAGTTAGGGGAGCAAGGGTGGGCACCGCACACCCAATAAAACTCATTGCCCACCCTTAAAAAAATCGACAATATTGAAAAAATATACGATTTCCATTGTTTTTATCTTGAAAAAGAAAATATTTAAATGGGAATGTATTTTTTTTTCGATTAATATAATGTAATATCAATTTAGTAATAAACAATTTCGTTGATATTTTTACAAATACAAAAATGATAATTATATCTATTTTTAAAATAAAAAAAATATTTACATTTTATTTACAATAGAATCGTCTAGTGTCCCGGCAAATCAGGATATTTCACAGATTATACTGGATACTGATGGGAACATTTTTTTTCCAGTAATACAGATACCCAAACAGATAATGTGAGATTCTAGTGAGAACTACTAGGCGCTCATGACCTGTTTATAAATAATCGATAAATAGAAAAAACTGATTATACATTCTACGTCGTTGGTGCTAATATATAAAATGTAGAGCTTCAAAAAAGCTACAGTTCTTCTCTTTGAACATCCCTTTCCAATAAGTAGTTCATCATTAACGAATAACTGAATTGTCTGCTTGATTTAGTTAACAATAATGGAAAAGAGCTGAAAAATAATCTAATCGTTTTTTTAAATTTTGACCAGTTATTAAAGACAAAAGAAAAATTTTAATTTCAAATCAAATTTTTGCTTGGAAAATTCGATTTTTGGAACCAAAAAACGTGTTTCAAACTTAAGAGTCAATATCTCATTAACCATTTATGCTATGAGTCATTTTGAGCTCAAAAATAGTATATCAAAAAAATGTATCTTTCCATAGGTACCGAGAACTTGCGAGTTTAAGGTAATGTTGTTTCCGAGAACACTAATGTTACATAATAATTACACATAACCTGTATGCCTTACCCAAGAGCGTGAAAAAGTTCAAGTTGTTGGGTCAGCAGCTTGTGGAAGAGCAATTTTTCTCTGTCCTCCACTTCTTGGATCCGAGCCTGTCTCTAATCGGATTACCAAAATTAAAATCTTGCCGTGGCAAATCAGCTGACCGGCTGCCTACCCTAGGAAAACTCCCTAGCTACGTCAATGGCCTTCTCTCTTGATTCAAAATACAAATCATTATGCATAACATAATGACCATACAAAACTCTATGCTATCGCCGCGACTTTCGCTATAACACTGAAATATTTTAGGGAATTGGGATTAGATCTATTAGTTTTTATCAAGACCGGTATAAGGCAGAGCCTGAATTTGTGAATATTGTTAATTTAGAACGAGGTGCGAAAAATCTTATAATACGTACTCCGTTTCAGATCTTATTTATACTTTGTATTTCATTAAATATATTTGTTGACTTTGTTATTTTGTTACACTGGTATTTATGTAAAGGCGCTTAAAGAGACTGTCTTGTGCGAGCCGAGCAGAGTTGAAAGCTAGAGGCGTCACCAGCAAGTAAAGTTCCGAGCTAGCCCCTATACCGTAGAGTAGGGTGTGGGTATTTATTTTAAAGGCGCCACCGAGTTTATTGCCGGGTAAACTTAGAAACCCCCCACGTTGTTGCTCGGGCCTAGCCTTTAATCTAACTCTCTATCTTGCTGCACAACGTTAAATTAATAATAAAAAATAAATAAATAAATTGATAAGAAGTTTATGGGGGACAAATTTAAAAAAAAAAGAAATATTTTATATTAATTCTAATCTTTTTTCTAATAATAGAGAAGTCCTTAAGGGTGGATATAAATTGTCGGTCAATCCAGTAGGTGGATCTGGACTTCTTTTAGTCCCAGGCGTGGACCTGGGTTTTATTTATACCCAAAGGGTGGATCTCACTACTACGCAGAGAGTAGACCTGGGTTTCACTAATATCCAGAGGATGGACCCTAATTTAAATAAAAAAATAACAGCAATTCCCAATTATCTTAATGCTAGAGTAAACGACTAAAAATTAATTACCGCCAAATTGTCAAGGAACCACATTCAAAAAAAAAAAAAAAACATTAAGTTAAACTACAAATTAATAGGAAAACAAATATTTACATAAACCGCAAAATTAAACAATCATCTAGAGCAGTCGCTTGCTCTAACTATTGAGTTCGAGTTAAATAAGAGTATTAATGTGTTAAAAATGTACAAGTGAAATTTCCAGTATGATTCCAGATTTACAAAAAAAAATAATCAAGCAGTGATCGAACAATAGGTTCATTAAAATAAAAAAACTACTTATGCATATATGAAAATAATTAATCAATTCATAATTAGATATTAACCTACAATATTCAGGAACTGAGATCACTGAATGCTTAGTTCTTTCACATTAAAAAAATTGCTTAGACTGGCTAAAATAAATACACAGTTAATTAATTCAAAGGCAACCAATAGAAAAAAGGAATACTCAAAGTAAAGTCACAATTTACCAGACCAAATGTGAAAAGCCATGTTCTGCAATTTGACACTGACTTTAAAATAAATTTTAAAAGGAACAATAATGAATAAAAAAGAAGATATTCCAGATAAAATTACAAAATACCGGACTATTAAGTGAAAAGTCAGGATATACTATTTGACATTATCATTTAAATAATAAATAAATTTACAAAATCTACAGGAAGTTATAATTTCACTATACGAGTCAGTCTCTAGTACCTAAATACTGTAGTCAATACACAAAAAAAAACATTTTATTGGAGTCAACTGTAAGATACGTGGCCATGAACATATCACGATGCAAAAAACTTTAAAAATGTCAATCATGAACCCAAAATTGGGCCCAAAGAAAACTTACAGACAAGATATTGAAATATTACTAATGTCAAATAAACTTGTCCAAAAATTATGGACAACGTGATACGTCCAGGAGGCAAAAATAAAGTAAAATATAGTACAAATTACAAATGATGATAAAAATCAACTGTTGCTAATGACAAATTATAAAATTTAGGCACTGCATGGCAGCAAATATTAAAAAACCCAAAAACTATAAAAATTTGCTGATCTAAACTTTACAAAAATATATCATCGGTCCTAAAACGCCAAAATACAACTTATTAAGATTACACATGGTTAATTTAAGGTCTAAAAGAGTCTTAAGAGTAACATACTACAGTTGGTTTTAAAATAGGCTTAAATTGTACTCGTAATAAACAATTTTGAGCTGAAATCTTTAATATTTAAGAAAAAACTAAGCAGGCTGGTTTTAGCAGTAGATAGTTTAAAGTTCCTTACCCGATGTTCTGGGGTCAGACTGATTCCTGGTAATAATACTACGAGGCTGACGAAATCTCTGTTTCCAGGTTGTACCTCGATAACTAGCTAAATTAGCCAGAAAATACTCAAAACGCAAAACTCCACAACGTTATCGAGGTACACAAAATGAAATTTTCCACCCAAAACCCGCAGAATGGCGGCAAAATAACGGGGTGGAAATTTCTGGACGCACTTTTGCAATAATTCACAGGAAAAAGTAGGATTGACAGTTAAATTCTCGCCATTTTATACAAAGCCCGAAACCTGTGCTGTATGAGCTTCTTTTTTCCTCAACATAGGGCGCGAGACAAAAGGAACCTTTAACAACTAGCAATTCGACGAAAGAAAGGACAGCTCAAAATAATGGGCTTAATCAGCATTGATAACTAATAAGTCGTTGACATTTCCGACTCAAAATCACATACGACTTCATTGTTTATCCCTAAAGCAAGAAATTAGAATTTTCCCTCAGCCATTAGCAACACAGTATTAGTTACTCATTCAAATTTCCTCCCAAAAATCACCACAGAAATAGCAACCCAACATGCAATAGCTTAAAAAAATGCAAATTTGCCAAAACGTCATCTAGAAAGCTCACATAACTCCAACAAAAGATAAACAAACCCTTGAAAATACTTCAAATAAATATTCGGGAAACTATAACTAAAATAGATAAATGTAACAATTTAATTTGCAATAATCAGCACAAAAAAATATCTTATAAAAACGTAAATAACAACAATCTATTTAAATATAAACAACCTAAAACAGTGACGTAGAGTTGCCGACCTAAAAATTCGAGTTAGGAAAGGTTTTTAATTAGGGCTGTATTTCTTATAGGCAAATTACTGAAAGATAAAGAAAAAATTAAGTTGAGAAGAAACTTTGCAAGGGAGTGAAATTTGGAATGACTCGAAAAGCAATAGGACCCTAAAATGCAACGAATATTAGGCTGTGATACGAAGGAGAAATGAGAAATGCTTAATAACAATGACATAGTACTGCCCAAAACGTGAATATTAGCAAAAAGAAGGTAAAATTAACCAAATTAACCATAGTAAATTTGAGATAAAATTTTAACTGAGATAATTTAAATTTTTGTTCTTAATATTTCTCAGTTTTTTGCTTTAAAAACTATCTATTTGAAAGTATTATATGCTACAACTTTAACTCAGTTATGCCGGAATATTGATTACATAATTTATTTTATCTGTCGATTAAATTGCATTTTTATTTGATCTCTTACTTTTATCGAGAGCATCAAGGTAAACTCTGTATAAGTACATAAACTCGTGGTCATTTTTTATGAATCTTTTATTTCCCAAAAGATTTGGGATGGAATTGAAAGAAAATTGAAACGTCGCAGATGCGGTTTTCAGCTTTATTTCTATCAATTGGAATATCACAACGATACATTTGAACTGGTATAAAATAAAGTAGAGACAAAAATAAAATTTAGTAACTTGCTTGCTGTTACAATTTTGTTTGGGTTTTATTATTTTGCTAGAAAAGAAGTAATATATTTACAATAGAAATACAGAATAAAAACATGAAATATAATTTCGTTGATAAAAAATAATAAACATATTTCCATTGGTGTATTTTTCTTCTCTATTAGGATTTATCAGAGGTAAAATAGAAATACAAATTTCATAAAATTTTTTAAAGTTTTGATTTTCACCCTAACAAAATATCTTAATTTAAATAATAATAAAGTTTTCTATGCAAGCAAAACTTGTTAATATATGCAAAAAAATCTTTGAATAACGTTAATTGTGTTAAAATGTACAAAAAGAAAGTGATATAGATGAACGTGAGTATTTAAATTAGTTCCAAAGGTAAATTCATTAACTGTAAAAATCGAATCAAGAAAATCATAAATAAGAACTTACTTGTCAACAAACTTTAAAAATAAATTTGACATCAATAAAAGAGTTGAAATAATCGCTGGAAATTATTGACAACATCGTTGACTAAGTATTCACATAAAGGGGTTATCTGTTTCAATATTTTAATGGGAAACAAATCAAGGAAACTTATTATATAATTCCAGGGAGTGGGGCTCATGGGCTTTATAATATCAATTTTTAAGTAGGCATTTAAATTTTTTTTTTTTTCTGCTGCGTGTATTTTTTTCCGTAACAGCGTTTTTATTTTAAATAAAAATATTTTGATTTTTCAGTAACGCCCCCGTTATTTAATAAAAATTTGATTCAGTAAACAGCCGTAAGCCAATATTATGCGTAAAATCTGTGAAAGAGCAATAAGAAGAAATATAAAAAGCACGTTATTGACGTCATTAAATATTCGACTTCATATTTTAAAAAATGTATAAAAAATATGTTTTATCTAAACAATAATAATGTGGTGGTAAGATAATTTTACATTTATTATTTAGTATTGTAACGAACTTTATAACGTTATACATTTTATAGTATTAATTTGTGTTTGTAGGGTTTTAGGTTTATTTTTTTTACGAAATAATAATTTATTTAGCTAATTTTACCTTTATTAATTAATCATGAAGAAATCTATGAAAGAAGGTCTGGAACTTTTTAGAGGATTCTATTTCCTTATTTTTAATATGCAACGCCTATGATAAAAGGTCTAAAAATCGCCAGACTACTCCTTTTTCTTATTTTTACTATACCATATTGTATGAAAATCCTTCTAGAAAGATGCGGAATCTTCTGGTATCCGTAAAAACGGTATATAAAGGATCCAGAGTCCAGTGTCAGAGAAAAGCCAAGACGATATGAAACAGCAATGGAAGACAAGCCACGATGATATGAAACAAGAACTGATGACACTGAAAACAAGCCAAGACGATATGAAACGGGAATTAAATACAAGCTAAGAAGAGATGAAACAAGAATTAAAGACAAGCCAAGATGATATAAAACAAGAACTAAAAACAAGGAGGATATGAGACGGGGATTTAGAACAAGTCAAGAAGACATGAAACAAGAACTAAAAGAAGACCAAATAATCAAGATGATATGAAGCGTATAGAACAAGAAATGCAACAGGAACTTAAGACAAGTCAAGAAGATATGAAGCGCATAAAACAAGAAATCCAACAGAAGGTTATCAAAATTAGAGAAGACGTACATTGCGAAGTACTACATGAGATGACTGGAATCCAGAAATAGATGCAACAATTACATTGGCAAATCGAGAAGATAGTCGGTACAGGTATAATTAAGTTAGATGGTGCTCCTGCTACTAGTATGATGAAGCCTCCTACCTTCGACGGCAAAGGACTTTGGCTTACATATGTCCGTCAATTCGAAGCCACCGCCACCGGCAATAACTGGAGTCCACCGGAGAAGGCATGTGCTCTTGTTCTAGCACTACGAAGTGAAGCTATGGAGGTTTTACGTAACGTTTCTAAAAAAAAAGACAACAAAAAATGATTATGAGTTTATTGTTACTTTTCTGGAGATGTGCTATGGGGAAGCCTACCTCCAAGAAGTTTATATAGCCCAGCTTTAAGGAAAAGAAAAAAAAAACAACGAAAATCTTCAAGAATACAATGCAGGTTTAATTAGACTAATAAATTTGACTTATCTAACCTATCCAGAAGAAATAAAGCTAGAATTAGCAATAAATAGTTTCATTGAAGGTTTACGCGACCAAGAAACTAGTCCAACTCTAAGAATGGCCCGAATGAAAAAAGATTCTGAGGCTCTTGCTTATGCCCTTCAGTTTGAATACCCAAACAGACCTCGAAGAACAAAGGAAGAATCAACATTTCCCAGAAAGTTTGCAAGATCAAAGAGGAATTCTTTATGAAGCTAATTAAGGAGATACAAGAATTTTGAAACAAACAAAAACCACAGGACAACAAAAACACAATCTTCCATAGGAGAAATGGGAATTTGTTGTTAGAAATGTGGCTAAGAAGGGCATGTACAAAGCCGCTGTATTAGCAGTATTATTTCTTATAGTGATCGAAATCCGGAAAACTCCCAGTAGTCAGCTTAAACGGGCGAAAGCGCTACCCAGCTCAACCAAAAATAACAATTAAGGTATCCTGCCTGCAAAACAATGGTTCTAGCTTGATAATACCCAGAAAAGTATGCGTTCGGGTCTGTGAAATGGTATTAGATACTGATTCTACTTACACCATTTTAAACCAAAGATCGTGGCTCAATGTAGAATTTGTCTTTCGGAAGAGCATTATGACCTGCAAAACGCCAATGACGAAGTAAGGCCGGTGAAAGGGATACATAAAGCAGAAATAACCCTGGGAAGCACCACTTTCAGACATGTAGTTATTGCTGCTGATGCCGAAAAATAGTAAAGTGTCGATTCGGGAAGTTGTACTTCTTAAAGATGAAATGCTACCGTCAAGTTCAGAATGTATAATAAAAGTCAAGATTGATGATTTCGAAGAAGATTAACCCGTTTTGGATGAACCAAATCAAGATTACTCTTTGTATTCAAAAGGAATTCCTCCTGCAAGAACATTGATCTAGAATCTAGATCTAGATCCAAAGTGCATGGATATCCCCAGTTGTATTAGTTAAGAAGAAAGATGACTCAATTAGATTCTGTGATAATTTCAGAAGACTAAATGACGTTACAAAGATATATAGTTTTCCTTTATCTCATATTGATGATGCTCTGGACATTTTAACTTTTACAATTTAAAAATCCTGAAGGTCAAATATTAGGATGGTTACAACGCTTGCGAGAGTATGATTGAAGATAGAAAAGGCTTGAACCATAAAAATGCGGACGCTTTGTCAAGAAGACCATGTCTAGAATAATGCAAGCACTGTAGCAGACATGAAGAACGAGAAAATCTTGACGATTTCTATTGCCGAAAGACACAAATACAATGCTCATTGGATTGAGATAAAAAATCATTTCCAAGGAACAAGAAAAAAATCCAGATCTCAATATAATCATCAAATTAAAAAATAATGATTCGAAATTAAGAAAAGCGCAGGAGGCGTATGGATGAGAAAGCAGAAATGTCAATGGCATGGAATGGCAAAGACCAACAGACAACAGTTAATATATAATTTGATGTAATGATTGAATTAATATTATTTGATTGTGAATGCTTGTAAAAAATTCGTTGAACAGTTAGCATACTCAACGTGATTATTTCTGTTATTTTATGGTTTGTCATATATCTATCGTAAATAGTTTTCTTACACGCTTAACATTTTTGATAGCTTTTATCATCTTAATTGATCGATCAAACTTTGAATGTTCCTCTAGATAAATTTTTTACATTAAAATTAAGAAAATCAGCATCCCAACATCCCTAATGATAGACAAGTTTTCCCAATATTTTTTCAGGACACAATTGATGGGTTAAATCACGTTTCAAATTGTTTACACATTTTGTGAAAAATGCTTGTATAAATTGGATTTTAAAGGTATGCTGAAGTTTTTTTTATGATTTGTATTTTTTTATAATTAATTTCAATACTATTGTGAGTCTAGCGACAGTACGACAAAATTTCATCTATTCAGGTTGTATGAATAGTGTTATAAACTTAAGCATTATATGTCTCAGACAGTATTATAACTGAGCACGGTTCAGTTTGAATAATTATTTCTTAGGCATTGTTTTTGATAATAAATTAACCTTTACCTTGCTTGATACCTATTATACTACTGTTAGAAGTCAAAATTATTTCAAACAGATTTTGCTTGAATATGTCTGGGATTAAATTAAACAGGATAAATCACATGTTTGTCATTTCAATGACTGGTTTTTCTATTAATAAAGTTTATCGATCAAACATATTTGGAAATTGAGTTTAGTACGGTTAATCCATTGAAAGATGAAAATACTGCTTGTTTTGTATTGCTTATTCATCAGATTTTAAAATACATAGAAAATAAAAAAGTTATTCAAAATAATATTTGACAAAACACCTGGTTTTGTCTAACTTTAATTGTCATTAGATGTTTTTGGTAATTATTTATGTATGCACACATAAAACAATCAAGTAGACGATATGACTAAATATATTATTATTTAGAGGATGGCTAATTTTCCGCATATACTATTAATTTTAACTTTTATGTAACCCCATAGTTGTCACGGTTAAAAATTTATCTTAAATGTACTATGATTAATTTGGTCGATTTTACCTTCTTTTGGCTAATATTCACGTTTTGGTCAGCGCTATATCATTGTTATTAAGCATTTCTCATTTCTCCTTCGTATAACAGCCTAATATTCGTTGCATTTTTCTTTTCGAGCCATTCCAAATTTCACTCCCTTGCAAATTTTCTCCCCAACTTAATTATTTTCTTTATCTTTCAGTAATTTGCCTATAAGAAATTCAGCCTAATTAAAATACTTTCAGAACTTAAATTTTTAAGTCGGCAACTCTACGTCACTGTTTTAGGTTATTTATATTTAAATAGAATGTTATTATTTACCTCTTTTATAAGACATCCTTTTTTTTTGGTTGATTATTTCAAATTAAATTGTTACATTTATCTATCTTGGCCACAGTTTTCCGAATTTTTATTTGTAGTATTTTTTAGGATTTGTTTACCTTTTGTTGGGGTTATGTGACTTTTTTCAGTTGACGTTTAAGCAATTTACATTCTTTTAAGCCGTTGCTTGTTGGGTTGCTATTTCTGTGATAATTTTTGGGAGCGAATTTGGGTGAATAACTAACACCTCGTTAATGGCTGAGGGAAAATTCTTATTTCCTATTTTAGGAATCAAGAATGAAGTCCTATTTAATTTTGAGTTGGAAATATCAACGACTTATTAGTTAGCAATGCCGTTTGAGCCCACTATTTTGAGCTGTCATTCCTTTGGTGGAATTGCTACTGGTTTAAGGTCTCTTTTGTTTCGCGCCCTATATTGAGGGAAAAAGAAGCTCGTACAGCGCAGGTGTTGGGTTTTCTATAAAATGGCGAGAATTTAACTGTCAATCCTACTTTTTCCTGTGAAATTTTGCATTTCGGCCGAGAAATTTCTATCCTGTTTTGTTGCCGCCGTCCTGCGGATTTGGATGGGAAATTTCATTGTGGGTACCTCGATAGAATTTTGGTGATTAGTGTGATTTAGTATTTTTTTTGGACTAGCTATCGAGGTACACCCTGGAAACAGGGATCTTGTCGGTCTTGGGCATTGTCTTCGGGAATCAGTCTGACCCCCAGGAAATTGGGGTCCACCCCTTGGGATACCAACAACGTATCCACCCCTTGGGATACCAACGATGTATCCACCCCTTTGGATACACTAATTGGATCCAACCTTTGGCTTATAAGCCAGGACTTCTTACATCAACAATTAGAGTATCAATATAAGCATTTTATTATTTTTAACATCAGAGTTTCATTTGACTTCCGCAACTTCTTGTTCTGTTTTTCAATTATTTTAATTTTGATTATTAATTTTGTGTAGCAAACTTTAGAGCTGGGTTGGACGCTAGGCCCGAATAACAACGTGGGCGGGTTTCCGAGTTTACCCGGCTGAAACTCGGTGGCGCCTATAAAAAAATTACCTACCCCTACTTTGCGGCATAGGGGCTAGTTCGGCACTTGCTAACTGGTGTCGCCTCTAGCCTCCAACCCTGCTTTGCTTGCTCAAGCCTTTCTACCTTTTTGCGCCAACAAATAAATTTCCAGTGTAGCATAGTTTCTAATATATATATATATATATATATATATATATATATATATATATATATATATATATATATATATATTGTTATATTTTATGCTTTGATATATTATCGTTCGGTTGTTCTAATTTAGTTTATACCCAAAATGCATAAATTTCGTTTTAGGTTTATTAGAAATTAAATTGTATATAAGTTTAAATATTTATCAATATTCGATGCTTACTATCAACAATGGGAATTTACAACTACTACCAATCAAATAGCACAAGACCAACAGCTTCGAAAATATTAACTTTGAAAGCGGTTCACCATACCTGTAACTTAAAACGTTGCACCTGTAGAAAATACACTTAATACTTAAACAAGTATCAATTAAACCTTTTGTGATATCCCTAAATGCTTATTTTCCGTAGCAGGTCTTTTGTCGTATGACATATTTTAAATTGCCATCACAGGCCTGATTTATCGAAACAAATAAGCATATTTTGTGGTCCGTTTAAATTACTACATAGAATGACTTCTCCTTAGACAATTAATATATATACAATATATTCCATTAATATATATACAATATATTCCAGAAGTTGTAATGACTCTGCAAAAACTTGGCGCGGAGAAAGTATGTGTGCCATCACTTCTTATAGCTTAAGAATAATATCATTTAAAATGATTTTTTTCGTTTCCACTTTAGTACAATTCTAATAGATTTATATCAAATTATTTTCATCCAATATTTTAAAAAATGATAAATATTTGCATATTATCCATAAGAAACAAACACACAAGAAGTTATATCAAAATCCAGTCGATATTTACCCAGATTTTTTCAAACTACAATGGAAAGTATTTGATTCGACGACAAATCCCTACACCTTTAATGTAAAATCTCCTGAATATAAATAGACTGTACCAAAACGGTTATATTTAAGAGAAATAAAATTTTTATAAAAAAATTGAACCGACTTCTAAAAGTGCGCTAAAAAGTGAAAAATAACTATAAATTTTTATATGAAATTGAAATTTTTGAGGTCGGCGACAAACTAATATCTGACAAAATGTGATTCGCATAAACAGATTAAAAATACTTTATTTGTAATTGCTTTCTTAACATAATTTATATATATTAGTAGTTATTTATTTCATTTAGAAATAATTTGGCGCCGACTTCAAAAATTTCAATTTCATATCAAAATTTCTAATTATTTTTCACTTTTTAGCGCACTTTTAGAAGTCTGTTCAATTTTTTTTATAAAATTTTAATTTTTCGATTTTTAGTTCGGAATTCATTATGATATTCATGAATTATTTGAACTAAGTGCTAATCGAGTTTAGTGTACTTTTCAATGACTCCAAAATGAAGCACTAAAAATTCATTGATTCTAAGAGTTCTCCAAATACCAATGAAATTATGTCAAACAAATATTTAGTCTGTCATAGTAAATCCACTATCTTAAATTTGAAATTAATTTTAGATTGGTAATATAGGCCCCAAAACCTTCCAATTTAAAGAATTTGAGACGTAAATTTCTTAGCCCGATATATTTTATATTGCATATTGAGTTTGTATACGCCCAAGAACCCCGCAATATCAATTTTAGATAAAACAGGAAAATGTAAAATATTTAGTCCCTCATATTGTATCTTGTCAACCTAATAGTTGTAAAAAATTAACTTCATATTCGTAATACACCACCCCCCAACCCCCTAAAACCAAATCTGAAAAATAGCGAATAAGGTAAAATTTTCAACCCACCATGTTAGATCCGTCATATTGAATTTCAAAAAAATAATTTTAACGTCTTAATCTAATCTAAATCTAAACATTTCAAAGCTCCCTAGTACCAATTTTAGATGAAATCCAGAAATTTAAAATTTCTAAACGGTCGTATTGCATCTGACATATTAGATTTTCTTAAAATAATTTTATATTCGCTATTTACATCCTCAAAAACGATTCAGTTCCACATTTGAACAAAATCGAAAAATGTAAAATTTTTAGTCAGCTATATTGCGTTCGCCATATTGAATCCAGAAAAAATACTAATAAATTCATAATTTACACCCTCAAGACTCTCTATATCAGTTTTGGAGAAAGTCGAAAAATGCAAAATTTTTAGGACACCATATTGAATCCGCCAGACTGAGTTTTTCAAAAAATATTTTAATTTCGTAATTAACACCAACAAAAATCCCCCAATACTGACTTTAGCTAAAATCGAGAAATGTAGAATCTTTAATCCTCCATCTTAGATCCGCCATATTTATTTTTTTTTTAAATAATATCAAATTCATAATGTACTATCATATCAATTTTGAAAAAAATCGGACAAAATTAATTTTTTATTCACCATATTGGATACGCTAAAATTTTAGAGAAAATCGGACAAAATTTAATTTTTTTGTCCGCCATATTGAATCCGCCATTTTGAATTTTTTAAAAATAATTTCAGATTCGTTGGTTACAACCCCGAAAACTCCACCATACCAATTTTGGATAAAATTGAACAAAATTATTTTTTTTGGCCGCCATATTGTAAGTGCCATCTTGGATTTTACTGCTCCAATTTCATCTAAAAAAATATGGGACCACGGCAGCAACTTCTTAAATATAACGGAAAAGGTTTCATTCAAACTGGTGCTGCCGTTCAGGAGTAATTGGTGTACATACCTAAAAAAAATATATTGTCGACGAATTGAGATCCTCCTTCTTTTAGAAGTCGGTTAAAAATAAAGAAAATCATTACACGTATTCTACTTGCACAATTTTTAATAACGATTTTAACCTATTTCAGAATTTAATATCGGTTATTTTTTTTGATGGAGCTCATAATATAGAAAATAAACTAATCTATCTGTTGATACGTTAATTAACTATTTTGTAGAAATACAAAAAAATTTCAAACTCGCCAGGTTTTAATTTATTTTTTTGTGGCAACCTTAACATCCAATTATTTTTCTCTCAGATTCGCTTCAGAAGAAACAATAAAAATATCCATTAAAATAATAAATCTAAAGTTTTGGATCACGTGAACTAAATATAGCATTAATTTTACTTTGCTCTCCTGCCGTTTTAAGTCCACTAACTCACATTATAAATACTTGTATTGAAAGCTCTCACTTCTCTTTAGGATGGAAAAAGGCTAATGTTATGCTACTTCCTAAAGTTAAGAGTTCAACGGATTTATGTCAACAGAGTTCCATTTCAAGTCTATCCACTTTTGAAAGCTTTTAAGAAAAATTATGGAAATGCTGGTTGTAAATTTCTTACATGCAAATAATATTATTTCAAGTGGCCGATCAGGTTTTTGTTGGGACATGGTTACCTTACTACATTAAAAAATGGGACTGATGTTATAATTAGAAAACTTTGCAATAAGGGAGCAACTTTTCTAATTCTTTTCAATTTTACTAAAGTTTTTGATATTCTCAATCACAAAATTTTATAGCTTCGTATAAAGAACAGTCGGAATCTAATCGGCGCTTATCAGATCAGGCAAAAAGTGTCACATGACTGTTTTTGCATGTTTTAGGTAACACTGACTCGTTTGTGATTACACAATGATCAAATATATTATCAGTCTTGAATTAAATAAGTTTCAGTAACAATGCTTTCCGGCTGATTTCATCATTTTTATCTAACCGCGCTCAGGGAATAATCCTCAATATAAACAAGTTGAATGCCCTAAATGGACTATCTGGGGTTCCATGGGATAGTAACCCTGAATCTTTACTCTACATAATATGCATATTTCAATTTCTAAATATTTAATATATTAAAATACCACGTGAACACAGATGCCATTCAAATATATTTACCTTTCAATCTCTCCTAAATGAACTTTGCATATTTCTGCACTACTTCATATTTAGATAATTTATTCCGTGAATTCGCCTTAAAATTACACCAGGTAGTTAGCAAGAGTTTTCTTTAATTATAAGGTTGTCTAAGATAATTCAAAGATGAGAACATTTGATAGGAGTGATGGGTGCAGCGTATTTTTATTTGGGTGAGGATCACGTTTCTATTGATTGCTTTCATCTCTCCCTTGGTTTGCTTGCAGAGAGCTGCTGTCAGTTTGGATCATGTATCATGTCACCATGGTTTCGGTCTTATTCATATCGGTGTTCTACTCAATGGACTGGTGAATCATTCTGGTCTTGTCATAATCTATGTTAACGATTTTCTAGCAATTATCCACAATTAATTTTGTTTCCTGTCTCGAGTGATGTTGGAAAAGCGTTGCCCATATTATTCTGTCGGCTTGACTTACGTATATCTTGCTGCTGACGCATGCTAAATTGTACATTTCTTGATATTTTTGGTTGATTTTTACCCTTTGGGGTGTGACGCGTTTTTCGTAGGCGGGGAGCGGGGAGCAAGGTCGTGCTCTGCGGCTCTTCTTCGTTCACGGCAGCGGAACATCGGTCAGTGGATATTTCTCGTGCAGACAGTCATCGGTCAAATGCTCAGCGCAGGGGTATCAGGTCAGCGGCTGCTACGTAAATTCGGGATATCCCTGCTCTCTCAACTGATCAACGGTCTGACTGCCTGAAGGTCAAAACATCCACTCGGGGGTCGGTTCTCGGGCGCCACCCTCGGGATTTAATGTGGTCGAGGGCCCACTTTTTGCACCGGGCAGCTTGTTACAGTGGAGAAACGGCAAGCCAGGGGTCAATTGCGTGTATTAGTGCTGGCTGCCGGCTGCCAATTGTTACATGTAATGGTAAAAATGGGACTAGGTAATAAAACAAACGGTTATAAAACATCCTGTATCCTGTATTCCATTCTTTCATACAAAAGACATGGCCTAAAACTAACTTACAATCTAAGATGTACAATAATATAAACAAACAACCGGTCTGGAGGGCAAGAGTATGTTTTGAGAGCTGATCACGGTAGCTCATTCTGTTCGGTTGCGCTAAAGACGGTAACCCGGCGGTATAATTCGCGACGCCATTCACGTATCTCGTACTATTCGGTCGCGACGCTACTCACGACGGCTTGTACGCAAATTATCGCGCCTCGCATCTAAAATCCGCGTTCCCAGTTCACGGCGCTTCGTATAAAACTCGACCGACGGCGGTATACGCGGTTTGTAACAACAACACGGCGTCGATCGGCGATCAGCGGCGTCTCTACACGGCGACGGTCTTTATACGCGACGGCGGCGATAGGCGTCGGGGCGGCAGTTGTTTCGCGCCCTTGTCAACGGACGTCGGCGGGCACCTGGCGGTAAACACATTCCTGGTCAATACGGAATTAATAACAAACTTACGGCATCAGTGCGTGTGTGCATCGGTGCCGGTAGGAAGGAAAGAAAGGAACTGACGCTGCCCGTTCTTATAAGGGTCCTCGACAGCGTCAGCAGGATGGAGCGACATTGCCCGTTCTTATAAGGGTCCTCGACAATGTCGACCAATAGCGGTAGGAAATTAGGAAAGGAACCGTCACTGCCCGTTCTTATAAGGGTCCTCGACAGTGACGGTAGGATGACACAACATTGCCCGTGCTTATAAGGGTCCTCGGCAATGCTGGCCATTAGAGGGGTAGGACGTAAGGAAGGAAGTGTATGGTAAACACCATATACACACAAGCCTAGCCTCACCTACATCACTAGACCAGGAAGGCGCGGCCCAGCAGGCGACCCAGTCCAGTCCGTTTGGACTGTTGACCCGGGTGGAGACCGTTTGGTTCTCAGCGAAATAATGGTCTGCTGGGACTTAAATAGACGGCCCGAGCTCCCACTACGCTGACGTGTGACGGTGTGCGGTGATCGCGCATACGATACTGCTGTATGCGGCGCGCGATTACTATTGTCGGACGCTCTGAAAATCTCGGAAAATTATATTTCCCGGCATAGCGCGGTGAATCTAATTATATTCCGGTAATATTAAAACTTCAAGCAATCTTTTCCCGCAAGAATCAGATTTTTCGGATGTTAAATAAAGAAATAAAATCCCGGCGAACATACACTTGCCCAAAAAATTAGTAACTTCGTTACACACCCCCCCTTCTTCGGAAAATATTTATTACATAAATATTTACAATAAAAACCTAACCAGATACAATTCTAAACTTAACCTAATCTTCTCGTCTTCTTCGGCGGCTGGTGGAATGGATTCCTCATGGCTGGTAGTGGTGGTTCCATGACGGTCTAGTAGCGGTGGCTCCTCATGCTACGCATGGTACCTCACCGTTTCCCATGTTGATCCTAAGGCTGATGGCGGCCAAAAGGGCAGGGCCGGTATTGAACAGCTTGGCAGCATTACTGAACTCCAACGAATATCTGAGGTTTTTGGCGGCCAGATATAGTAGCGCTTGACAAGGCTGGGAACTGGACCATTTCGTCATCCTAGACGTCATCACCTGTAACCGGCGGCCTTACGGCAACTTGGCGGCAGCTTGGTGACAATTCGGCAGCAACTTGGCGGCACCTTGGCTAGGAATCAAAACTGGCTGGCAGAATGGAACCTTGCAATTGAATGGCGGGTTCAGATACTGTCCTTCGTCCGGCAGGCGGTCCATAATCCTGGTGTCGCTCGGATCGGTTTGCGTCTAAGACTTGGCGGTACCTGTAGTCAGAATTGGTTCTTCGGTCATCTCCCTCGGTTTTTCTACTTCTGTCAGTGCTTGAAACTGGAGATGCTTCTCGTTCAGCGGTCGGCTTGGAACTGATACTATTTCGGACGGTTCTTAAATTAATAGTACCCTCGTTGTTCTGCGATCGGTGGGGTTGTATACTATCGGTGCGCGCATACTCTGCCTCCAGTTTACTCTCCGGTTCGCATGCGCGACGCAAGCGCATTCAACATCAATATTTTAACATAAGTCGGTAAAACTGGCCGTATCTCGCGGTACACTAAAAATTAACCTTTCTACGGTTGAAAAATGGAATCTACGACCCAAAATTTGCCGGAAAAGACATACGGCTCACATTTCTGCCTCGCGCATGCGCAGAACAAATTTTTGTAAAAAGTCGGTATTCTTGCAGTTTTAGGCCCTAATTACCTCCTACAACAAAATTTACCTAAATCGGTTCATATACACTGCTACGGTCGATGGACGCAGAATGGAATACTCGGATTACCTATTATCACGACTATTTTAACTAAACGGACTTGATCGGCGGTGGAAAAACATTTCCTCAACGTCGGTACTCCTTCAACAAAATACTCTCAACGGTGACGGTAAAAAAAAACAGCAATACCCCTTCGGTAACATGGTCCACCACAGTCACGCCCAACTGTCTCCCGGTGTCGGCCAATCTCGGTACTACCTCAGTATTGCTCTTCTTTCCGGCCCTATGCTCTTCCGGTTGTACTCTTTTCAAGAGTTATGCGCTTTTCAAGTCCAGCGTTTTTATAGTCCCTGTTCTTCCTATCTAACTTTTGAAAGTCCTTGCTCAACAATTTATATTTGGTCCCTGCTCGGGCGCCAAATTTGTGACTCTATGGGACTAGATAAAGAACAAACGGTTTTACAACATCCTGTATCCTGTATTCCATTCTTTCATACAAAAGACATGGCCTAAAACTAACTTACAATCTAAGATGTACAATAATATAAACAAACAACCGGTCTGGAGGGCAAGAGTATGTTTTGAGAGCTGATCACGGTAGCTCATTCTGTTCGGTTGCGCTGAAGACGGTAACCCGGCGGTATAATTCGCGACGCCATTCACGTATCTCGTACTATTCGGTCGCGACGCTACTCACGACGGCTTGTACGCAAATTATCGCGCCTCGCATCTAAAATCCGCGTTCCCAGTTCACGGCGCTTCGTATAAAACTCGACCGACGGCGGTATACGCGGTTTGTAACAACAACACGGCGTCGATCGGCGATCAGCGGCGTCTCTACACGGCGACGGTCTTTATACGCGACGGCGGCGATAGGCGTCGGGGCGGCAGTTGTTTCGCGCCCTTGTCAACGGACGTCGGCGGGCACCTGGCGGTAAACACATTCCTGGTCAATACGGAATTAATAACAAACTTACGGCATCAGTGCGTGTGTGCATCGGTGCCGGTAGGAAGGAAAGAAAGGAACTGACGCTGCCCGTTCTTATAAGGGTCCTCGACAGCGTCAGCAGGATGGAGCGACATTGCCCGTTCTTATAAGGGTCCTCGACAATGTCGACCAATAGCGGTAGGAAATTAGGAAAGGAACCGTCACTGCCCGTTCTTATAAGGGTCCTCGACAGTGACGGTAGGATGACACAACATTGCCCGTGCTTATAAGGGTCCTCGGCAATGCTGGCCATTAGAGGGGTAGGACGTAAGGAAGGAAGTGTATGGTAAACACCATATACACACAAGCCTAGCCTCACCTACATCACTAGACCAGGAAGGCGCGGCCCAGCAGGCGACCCAGTCCAGTCCGTTTGGACTGTTGACCCGGGTGGAGACCGTTTGGTTCTCAGCGAAATAATGGTCTGCTGGGACTTAAATAGACGGCCCGAGCTCCCACTACGCTGACGTGTGACGGTGTGCGGTGATCGCGCATACGATACTGCTGTATGCGGCGCGCGATTACTATTGTCGGACGCTCTGAAAATCTCGGAAAATTATATTTCCCGGCACAGCGCGGTGAATCTAATTATATTCCGGTAATATTAAAACTTCAAGCAATCTTTTCCCGCAAGAATCAGATTTTTCGGATGTTAAATAAAGAAATAAAATCCCGGCGAACATACACTTGCCCAAAAAATTAGTAACTTCGTTACAGGGGTTTCAAAGATGAATATATTTTTATTCTCTTTGTAAGCTATAGTTACAAGGTGGTCCAACAGTGATTTCACGTGCAAAGCTTGGTAATTTTAGGAATTATAAGAAAATCTTTAGAATAGAAGTTGCAGGGATTTTTTTGATGGAACACCCTATATATAGTTTTATTTTTAGAATGCTCTATTTTTGTCATCCACTCAGTAGAAGATTATTGGGGTTTATAAACGGCTATTTAATATTTAGAAGTACTTTTCTCAAAAAAAACAGAGGCACTTTTGACGCTTTCTATATTTTTAATTAAGTCAGCATAGTATCGTTTCATATAGCACTGGCAAATATGTTTTTTTTTATTTAAATAAATTTTTTCAGAATTATTTTATTACAGTATACAAAGTGAATCAAAATTCTGAGTTCAGGTTTTCTTAGAAAATTTAAATGGAACATCCTCTATGTTATGTGTAATTTGGATACCTCTGATTTTGTTTTCTTAGTTTCAGTTAGCATTCCTTATGCACAAATCCAATGTTTACTGAGATGTTCGTCGATTTATAAGCAACAGTGCTACCTTTTATACCTGAAATTAAGTGAGACGTGTAATAGAAAGTATTTTTTGCTTACCTGTGAGAAATTTCATTTAAATGGTCAAGTAAGGACTGTTGCTTCAATAAATTCCAAACAAGTTCCCATTCAAAGACATTAGGATCACTTTTCCAGACAAGAAATTATCGTAGTGATCTGTGTTTGGAGAGGGGGTGTTGAAAACTGTCTGTTTTCACGAAAATGTCTCGATAGAAGACAGCAACCATTTTCACTATTTTGTACGATAATCTGAACATTTAATTATGTAAATTGCATTATTTTTATACGATTTATAATAACTATCATGCTGAACTACCGTTAGTCTTCATCCAAACTTTATTATTTTCTGTTAAGAACCAGTGAGGTTTTAAATTTTATTTATACCATTTTTAAGATTACATAATTAATTAAAACAGGCTTGAGTCGATCAATTATATCTTATTTCACTTTTCTCGTTTCATCAAACTGTTGCACGATTCTTTCAAAAGCGCGCCTGCGTGGTTGATATTTGTTTACGAATTTTTTGTAATTCCGTTACTTTATTTTTCCTGACGCCCTCATAAATTTTAAATGCATTCTATCATACTCAAGATAAAGTGGCGTGATATTATCAATTGCAAGTAAAAAGTCGTTCATTGAATCATTTTTTCATGTCAAAATTTTCTTTTTAAAAAGAGCGTATTAGTGAAACCGAAAAGGTAATTAAATTTTTTATGCCTTATTTAGGCTAAAAAAGTTTCGATTATTATTGTCACTTTGTCGCTTCGATTAATTGTTCAGCCACTAGTCTAATAAAAAATCTGTCAAACGTTTTTAGTTTGAAAATTGTTTCCTGTGCGTTGTCTTCCTTCACTGACTGCAACAGAATGCATTAAATTAAGTGAGTGATGCATACAGCAATTTTAAAAAACTTATTTTTAGCAATATCAACGTTCATAAAATTTAACACTTTTGAAAAATCAAGGAAAACTCCAGCAGTCGGCATATCTCAGTCCATTTTTTTAGAAATAGAGTGCACAAATTCCACTACCGCAGTTTTCGTAGATCATCTAGGTCCAAAGCCATGTTCATTATTATAACAATCTAACAATGAGCAGATACTTATCTACATAATTTTAACTTATTTTATTTTTTTTTTGCAAACACACATAAGTAGTTATCCTATAGTTTTTCAAAACCTTTTTTAAAAACATCTGTTACTTTATCAGTTTCAAAATATCAGAAAACTCATTAATAAGAAAGGAAAGATTAATAAGGCAGGTGGGTGGCTTAGATATTGACTCAATTACTGCATTTCAAACATGCACAAGAATTTGTCTTGACAGCTCGATGATGTGTTTCTCAAATTCATGACAACAAAGATTGAAAATTGTGAAACGCAGTATTAGTATATTAGTACATGGAATTTATTTATTTTTTTACTTAGGTTGTTTGAACCGCTATGCCATCTGTAACATTTTCATATGAAGAAACATTTTCAGTTTTAAAATAAAAGTGAATAAGTATTAAGTTGAAATACGTAATTTTTTTAATGTAATCAATAAAAGGATGTCGCCTAAAATCAAAAATTGAAGTTAAAACAACAAAAGATTTTATTTCCTTAGTTGCTGTTTATATTCACTTTTCCATGCATTTTTGGCAGAAGCCATTAATATACTTAATATATTTTACCTTTGTTTAATAATCCAAAAACTAAATGAATATCTCTTTTTTCTGTGTCAAACCTTTATTCGCCAGCCATCTGGAAAGAACTAACTTAGATGTATATACAAGAATTTTTATAATAGTGGGAGTTTATTTAAAACATTTCTCTACGTTAAATGTTTGATAGTCAGCAACCTAGAAAGAAATAACATAGACACATTTATAAGAATAGTGGAAGTTTATTTTATTTAACTTCTTCTGGCCTCCTCCTAATTTATCTATATTCTATTTTACAGTAATGACTTGAGATAATTTTTACGGACTTAAATGGAATGTTACTAATCTAAAATTTGTGAAACATGGTTGAAAATCTGTGATTTTCGGACTACCTTATTATTATTATTAAACTATTGTTCTATTATATATATATATATATATATATATATATATATATATATATATATATATATATATATATATATATATATATATATATATTTTAACCGCACCAAAATAATTCAAATATGAATAAATATAATTTATGTTAAGAATATAATTATTAACTTTTAATAAACTCGGTTCATTATTTTCTATATCAACATAATGAGCATAGTAAATTATATTTTAATTTCTACCTGTGATACTAAATTATTCAGTTACTAGAAAGCTAATTGCTGTTAAAATTTCACTTTGAGCTCGCTAGCAATTTAAGGAAATGGCAGCGTAGACTGTACGTAAGTCCTCTTGAAAGTGATTTATGTAAATTCCTCTGTTTGCAACCGTTCTCATGTCAACCATTCTACTTTAAAGATTTGGCAATCTGAGTTTCAAGGAGCGAAACAATATTAAAAGGGTTCGCAAAAATATTCCATTATAATACCCAATATATCTTTGTAAAAAAAGATATATTGAAAGTTAATATTTTCAATTAAAAACTGCAATAATTTTGATGGCTTCGTAAATGCAAAATTTGATAACCGTTGATTATATCAAATATTATAACTTAACTTTTCTTAATTAAGTAAATAGATAAGACTAAATAATAAAACAATACACTATTCCCTTTAAAATATCTGGCGTATGATTGGTTTCCGATGTTTAGCACAGGTGGTTTTAATAGTCGAGGTTGATTAGGAAGAGGAATGTAAAGTGGCGTGTGAACCTTGACTGACTTGTGGAACCCCCGCTTTGCTGCGTTGCCAAGATGTTACGTATTTCATTAAGTTACAGGAATTTTGTCTTAAATTCTGGGACATTAGCGTATTATGTCATATATAACGCGTCACAGAAATAATCGAATTCCTGTTAGTAAATAAAGATGTATGTTATATACAGTATATTCCAAAATAATGCCATATATCATGCACAGGGTGTCCCATAACTAATTATTCATTATTTGCCACCTGTCATATTATACGCTTTGGATTCTAGCTCAACAGAACATTAGATCATATACAGGGTGTCACATAGCTAATCATACAGAGTGTGTCCCATGAGCAATCGATGTGGATCCAGATGCACACATATTCTTACGTTCTAGGAAATAGGTGATAACACAGACACACCATTAGTTCCAAACAAGTTATTATTACAAATTAACAGGGCTAGTTATGAACGGGATTGTCTTAGAACGTAAAAACGGATCATTATAGGATTGAGGAATATTATAAAAGAAAATCATTTCGTAAAAATACCTGATAAGAATAAAGTTCCAGATGCTATTGCTGTTGCTGCTTCTACTAATTCAAATATAGATAATAGTAATTTAATATATCTAGTCTAGTAATTTTATTTTTTTATTTTTGAAGGTAATCTTTTTAAATAAGTTTTATGTGTGTAATATTGGAAAAACTAAATGTATAATTCTAAATAAATGAATTTTTGATATGGTAGAAATAGTATAACTAATTTGATTTTATGTATGTATGGAGATTTAAACAATATGTTAAGAAAAAATGTATCTGATAAGGATATAAAATTTTAGTTACCTAATTATGTGTTAACTATTTAAATTTTCAGCCATTCTTATTGAGTAAGTTTAAAATTATTCAGTGCTAAACACTAATTGTTTTAGATGGAATGTAAAAAAAATAAAGTATTTAAATAAACGTATTAATTTTTTTACAAAATCTAAACTGAACCTTTCCGCGTAATATAAAGCGGTTCAATTTCTTCTATTTCGGAATACTCAGCAAAGTCTAAATCTTCGAAGTATGCTTCATAATCAATACTATTTTCAAAATTTACCAGATAGTTTTTCTTTTCATTTTCATCTCTTTCGTCCTCTTCTACTGCCTCCCATTTCTTCTCCTTTTTCTTATCCTTCTCCTTGTCCTCATTTTACATCGTAGAATGGTCTCGCACGGCGGATTCATCTGAACATGTACAAGAATTGGACTACTTATGGGATATAATTTGTTTATTCACTTCAACATAATGAAATAAGTAACAACTTGAGAACGAATAAACGCAGGGGAGTTGGAAAAGCGGCAAAAAGCCTTCCATACTGCGCGAAGTCACTTGATGATCATACGCCGCTACACATTTCTTTTCTTTTTCAACCTAATGGATCTCTCAACTAGATCCTGAATTCAAGAAATGAAGATACACGAACCCAGAATCGAAGATTTCTGAATCCATACTCTACCTCTCTCACACACTATAAATATAGCTTTTTCTATTCCTATGGTAGAACCAGCTTTGACAATAGTACTAGATATACGTCATAGAGATGTCTATCTCTACAACTTTCTGAGGTAGATAAATTTTTTGCATCAAAAACAAAATAGGTTTTACTTTCATTTAGGTTTCCATCGATCTCCTTTATTTTTTTTGTTCATGCGATATTAAAATATGCGTTTTTATCTGGACTTATATTTTAAGAAATGTAAATTTTATTATTTTATAATTCATAGTTTGAAACAGTGAAGTCTGAAATAATTGTTTTCATTAACAAAATCTGATAAATTTAACAAATAGCAGTATGTAAGATATTTGAAATTTTCAATGAAATAAGTAAGCACTACACTCCACTGTAGAAATAAATAAATAAACTTAATATTTATTATTATTTATAAGGATATAGAGATATAAATGCTATAGCCCATCAACCGCAGTCCTTCTGCAGAAGAAACTTATTTATAGTGTATTTGATTTTCCAGTCTCTAAGAATCATTACAAATTTAAATATATATATATATATATATATATATATATATATATATATATATATATATATATATATATATATATATATATATCAAGGGTTAAATATAGGTTCTTTCAAAGTCGGTTCGTGGTTATTTAGTGGCGAATTTAGTCTCTCTCTTTGGGGAGGGGGGACGGTGATATCATAAAAATACAGTATGGCAAGTGAAGGCAAGTTGTCGACGGGAGGGGAGACGCCGGCAACTCTGAATTTGAAACTCTTGTGGGGAGCGATCGCAGGCGAAAGCGAGTTGTCGATGGACGGGAAGATGCCAATAACATTCACAATCTTAGGTAAGAGGCATGGTCCGGTTTATTTTTCTGAATTCAAAGTTCATGG